>JAPSES010000081.1:7817792-7855166 GCA_029822895.1 Maxillicosta whitleyi | reverse complement strand
AAACCCCCCCCCCCCCACAAAAAAAAAAAAAAAAAATGAGAGCGCTTCGTAAACTCTGATTGAATCCAGCCTTAGGAAGACAGAAATTCTAACTTAATATTTGAAAGCAATATAAGTAACATGTGAACTATTATATAATATTTTAGAATGCCTGACCCATGTTATATATTTCATTATGTTTCCTATACTAATATTAGCATTTGACACAAGTTGATGCTATTTAATTATGACATATAATGTGAACATGTGCCACTAAATGATACATTAGGTATTGCAAAAGTAACCTTACCTCATCTGTTAGCATGGTTTCTGCTTAGATTTTCATTAGCAATAGTGGCGAAAATGAATAAAATGATACTGCACTACTTCGCAGTGTCCTCTAGTATGCATTTTCTTATTTTTTTCTGATTGTTGGTATGGAAATAAAAATCTAAGCCTTTCCACCCACTCAGACAAACACATATATACAGGTATAGAATGGCTACAGTATGGTACAACAGCACAAAGAAAGCCCTAAAGGGGTGAATTCTGGGTACAGTAGGCTGAACCCAGATCCAAAGTGTGACCAACACCTCACCTCATGTTATGTCCACCTGACAGTGAGTCTGAAATAGAGAGGAGGGGGATGGGATCGGTGGGATGAACAGCATCCTCACACCATTAACCCCCACCCTCCCTCCTCACTATTCATCTCCCAGCCTCAGGTGCTTGTGACACTTTGTGAATTGACCCCCATGAGAAGCCCTGAAACAGCCGCAGGACACAGCGAGCAACAGGGAAACCTCAAGCTGATACATGTGATGTGGGATGAAGTCATCATCTTCTCCGATCATTCGTCCGGTTTCTAAACGTGTCAGAGCCATGTGATCATTACTGAGCCAGGCACAGACACTAGCCTCCTTTGTAGTCATTTTTTTTTTCCCTTCTTTAAAAAAAACCAAATGGTACATTATTGGTAACAAACAGTCTCCTCATAGAGACTGAATTTGTCACAAAAAACATTAAGTCCTCTATTGAAAAAACAAACCAAAAAAGAGGCGACTGTCTGCGTTTCATGGTCTTTACTAATCATACACCCACAGCATTCGATGTTTCATTCAGACTTCCAGGTCATAAAAAGCCACACCCCACGCGCACTCACTGCCCATCGCACACACTTACAACATATTGCCTCGCTTCGAAAGCATATGTGGGTCGACCCAGAGTCCTCTTCATTAGCTCTTTGTGACAAATGAGCGAGCGCGGGGATTGCTGCTGTGGTGGTCGTCAGAGAGAACACAGCTTTGTCAATTAGAAAACACTAGTGCCGTCTTAAAGCTCTTATAGTCTTTATACTGCTCATTTGTCTCCAAAACACATCGGCGTTCTCTTTTTTTGTTTTCTCCCAGATAACACACATACAAGTGCACATACACAGTGAGTGCTGATGGATTGGACACATAATGTGCACTACACAGAGGCTCTGCAGGGGCAGACATCCCACTGCTGTGCAGAAAGACACGACACCCCACTTGCACAGGCAGCGCTAACCTAATCCCTAATGTAATACTGTGCTGTCCTTGCAGGATATGGGAGCATGCTTAAAAATTGAATATTATCTCTTGTTTTTTCTTGCCTAAATCATTATAAGCAACCTTTCTTTCTCAAAACGAGCAAAGATACTGTTAAATTGGTGTTGCTAGTGAACAAGGTCTGACCATATGGGTGCAGGCCTATTTGTAAAAGAGCTGGGGAATTGCTTTGACACTCTACCAGCAGCTGTTCAGAGACATTAGCCCACACTGTCTGTGCCAGGGAGGCAGTGAGGAGAGCTGGTGTCCCTGAAGGACTTCCTGTTGGGTTTTTTTGTTTTGGTTTTTACAGTATTAATCCTGCAACTCCTGTTTACTGAACAGTATTTGGCAATTTAAGTCAAGAGAAAAAAGCAGCTACATCCCATAAAGACCCAAACATCCGCTGTCAACTAAAAAGCATCTATTGATCTAAACTGTTCATCCACTAGTCCTACCAATACATGTAAATAATTGGTGTAAAATAGTTTGTCATCATTTCATGGTCATCAGATCTGACCCATTTGGACGCTCAGAGGCTCCAAACTGAACAAGAAAAAAATGGTCAATTTCTATAACATTGATTCATCAGTAAAACCCATAGAGGTGAATCAATGCCAGTGGATGGACAAACCTGGTTTATGTTCAGTTTTTTTTATATATTTACTGAAAATGTACTATTTCTTTTTTTTTCTGTTTTGATATAATAACCTTAGATTTTACTGTCAGTCTTTATGAACATCTACATGCTCAGCCATTTAAATATTGGAAAACACACATTTTCCACTGAACAAATACAAAATTCTGAAGATCACAGTGTAATAAATGGTGATAAATCCCTTCAGAAAGGTTAAATAGAGAGAAAAAAATCCATTTGGTAACTGCCACTGGGTCACACTGGGTCCTTATGGGATATTGCAGAAATCAACTCAAACATGTATATACATTAATAACATAAACACAATATGAGACATGAAAAAGAATACAAACTAATTAATGTATTGTCATGATACTAAAGGGACTACACATGAATTAACAAGAGTCTTTGATTCTCTGCATTCCTTCTTCCTCTACTTCAGTTTCTGAACTTTCACATCCTCCAAACTTTGGTTCAACCTTCTTTCTTTTTCCATGAAATGTTACAGTAAGGTCAAACTTCAATCGTTTTAATTTGTGTATAGTTGAACACAATGCATCTGATTTTACTCCACATTTTTATCGCTCTGCTCAAGAGCTGTTTCAGCGCTTCCGCCCTCAAAAACGTGCACTTCCTGATAAATCCATCCTGCTCTAGAAAAAACATGCACTTCCTCTTTCTGTCGGCCTTCGATCATTTCCTCTATGATACGCTTGCACGCTGCACTGTGGTACCACATTGTTCTTTCGCTCATTCAGACGTCATGTTAGCACCGATTCATATGAATGTTTTAATTTTGAGAAAGTGCTGCCCTTTTCAAAATATGATTGTAAACAAAAACTGTATTTGGAGGTGTCCGGAAGGAAACACGTGAGTTGCCACCCATTCCTGAGGTCAGGGAGAATCTGAGGGTGAAGTGTGTTACGGCAACAGTCTGACCTGCCTTCATGTCCCACACTGGACATTAAAACAAGAATCGGTGATGACACCCGGGATGTTGCTGATAAGGCCGCTGTGTGAGGCCTTCAGGAAGCCTTTCTAAAGTTACTCCAGGGGCCTCCCAGTCCTCATAGTATGACTCAGACACCCTGCTGGCGTCTGTGATTCAAGCATTAAGGCTTTGTCATCATTCTTATATTCTTCCGTTATGATATGCAAAAAAAAAAAACAAAAACAGAAAAAACAGTCTGCCTCCAGCACAGACTGCAGAATTACGTACGGAGAGCAACAGCAGTCTCCATGCCACTGCCAAGACTACTCAGGTGTCTTGCTAATTTCTGTCAAAGAGGGGGCAGGTTGGTGAGAGGGGCTGTCACTGTGAGCAGAGTTAATATGAAGAATGAAGGGACAAGATGGACAGACTGCTAGTGAGTCAGACAAGTACCATGGACTGATATTTATGCGCTACAGAAGCATGCTAGAAGCAAAAAGGCTGAACACTGTATGAGTGAAGGGTATGTACTGATAAAGCTACGCAAGTCATAATACTAAGATGAAAAGCAGCTCAGAAAAATATGAAAAAGAAGAGGACTTGTCTAATGCTGGTCTGCTTTTCTAATTATACAGTGGTATTGCCTACATATAAATATACTGAGTAGGGTTGCAACGGTATGAGATTTCAACGTTAAGAGCGTCATCTCTGCAAATACCGTGTTTTTGGTATTATCAGTTACAGTAACTGTTAATGAAATATTCACTGGCTTCTTTCTTCCTCTATCAGGTTAAACTGAATATGGGGTTTTGAACCAAACAACACATATGAGAACATCTTTTTTTTCTGATCATTAGTAGAATAAACCCAAAGATAATTAACGTGTTAATCAATAATGAAAATAAGCAAATGTGAGTTTCAGCACTTCAACAAAGGCTTTAATAAAATGGAATCCATTTCTTGTGTAAATTCGCCATTTAATAAATATAATAAATAAGAAAAAAAAGAATTTGAAAGATTGAATTTGAAAGAAGTTCTGAAATAAGAGTCACTTTTCTTTTCAGTACCGCTGCAACCCTATTACTGAGTTGTAAAGGTTGAGTTCAATCACTTGCTACAGTCATACTATGTAGGCATTATGACGTCTAATACTGTGATGAGCAGACAGGTGTTTGACCCTTCACCCATACAGTGGAGCAGGTATACAGCTTAGATACAGGTAAACAAACACACATGTACATGCAAAGAGCCGCTGGGCACATATACACACTTACCCCTCGCCTCAGGCTCCGGAGGCAGTGCATTTTGGGTTTGGAGGTCATGAAGTCGTTGAGGCGGTGGGAGAGGGGCTCCTTTTGCTGCTTGGGAGACTGGGGGTCGTTGGGAACAGCAGAGGGTGTGGGCGGGGATGTGGCTGGGGGGGCAGGTGGGGGCTGGTGGGGGGACGTTAACAGGGACATAAGCTACCAGTAAGAGAGGGAGCCATGACAGGGAGGTAGAGGAAGAAGAGGAGGAGGAAGAGGAAAGAGGAGGAAAAACATGAAAGAAAAAGAAGGGAGCAAGAATCCAACGTAAAAAAGGCAAAGGAGGAAAGGAGGAGGGAACACAAAACGAAATAAATAAGCCTCCTACAAATATTAAAAAATAAACACACAAAAAGAAAACCCAAACATAACACAAAAGACAACTTAAAGAACACCAAAATCAAGTGTATCAGTAGTTATGAAAAACATCGAACACATAAAACATAAGAAAACAAATAAAAACTGTTAAAAAAAAAAAAAAAAAGAAAGAAACAACAAGAGTGAGTAGGAAGCTGTAAATGTGTTAAAGCAAGCGGCTGCAACGAAGCAAACAGCAAAGACTTTCAGTCAAAGCGCATGCAGGCTTCCACTTTAAAATTAAGTGTTTTCCGATCTCATCACATGACAGCTAACCGGGACGAGATTTCACCAGATCCCCAAGGATATTTGATTTGAGGTCATCATCGGAGGAATGTAATTGCTAATCGCTGCCCTGAAATATCGGACTGCATAATTTACCAACCAGTAGTGTTAGAGACTGAAGCAGCGATGCATTTAAGATATCACGTAATGCGCATGCATGGCCAAGTGAGTCAGAAACCCTTCAGACAACAAAGAGCTGCAACACTGAACCTTTTCTTTGTGTGTGTGCTCCTGTTGCATGCATGTGTAAATACCTTTCTGTAGGGCTGTCTGACCTTCCAAAAGCTTGGTATGAAAACATAATCCTGAGTGCTGACACTTTTTTTCCAACTTTTCTCACCCACGCACGACTGAATTACTCACTCCAGCTCTGATTCCAAATCAGTGCCAACAGTGCAACCAGCCCATAAGACAGTCAGAGATCAGCTTTGTCGCTCAGAAGCAGAAAACCGAAGGAGGCTAATTGAGGCTGATCACCAGTCGAGTTATTCGACAGAAATCTCACAGGGGAGTTATTCAGATCTGACAGAATGTTAGTATGTTTCTGCCAGTTGAGTCTGTCCACAGATTGAAGGTACAGTGCAGTAGAAATGCATTAGTGTGTGTTATCATTATAGAAGGGAGGCTCCAAATCAGTGAGGGTGGTTGCCAGTAAATGACCAGCAAAGGGAGGAGGTATAGGGTGGCAAATAATAACAAGAAAAAATGGCAATACTAACTGAAAATGTTTAGCTAAATAAAAAAGTCAACAAAAACAAACTAAATTATACTCCATTTATAACCAGTTCTAACAATGTCATTGCTTTAAATAGAGACACTGAACACACATTTCACTATAGTGACTGTATTACAGTGACAAGACATTACAAACATGACAGTGTTGATATAATAAACAAAATTCTCTCATCTCCTTCCATAAAAATCTTCCAAGTGAGGAGACTTCTATAGATGAAATAAAACCAGTGAGTGCTTTACTGTGTGCTGTGGTAAAGTGTGCATTCATGTGTTACCTTGTTCTTGTTCTTAATGAAAGGCCACAGTTTGCCCTTGCTCTTGCTGGTGGACTTCTCTTTGACCTCTCTGGAGTTGGACAGGCTGCTCTCAGATGCCGTCCTCTTCATGGCCTGGCCGTAGTCCTCAAACTCCACATCTCCCGGGGGTTCGAACCCTGATTTGTAGGCCTCAACCACCTGCTTCGAGTCCTAGTGGAAGGGAAGAATTTGGAGCAATCAGTGACAGGATGAGTTCACATTTATATGGAAACATGTCATAAGTAACAGATTGGGTTTTTGTGGGTCTCCTGTTTGTAAGAAATGTAATAAGTATATTATAAAAGTATACTACTATCATGTTTATACATAGATACATGCCGTGGATAAATGATAACTCACTTAGAGTATGTAGTATACAACAGTACAGAGCACTTAATGCTTTCTACATATTATAGATCAATCCCTGTCGAGTTGTTGATGCTCCTTTTAATGTTGTTTTTATTATCTTTTTATGTAAATGTCTTCTAATGTGTTTTTAATGCTTCTTGTTTGGTCGTGAATATAATGTGCTTGTCTGGATGCCGTATTATGTGCTTTTCTTTTATTCTTGAATTCTACACTCAAAGGCCAATTTATTAGGTACACCCGTGCAACTGCATGTTAATGCAAATCTCAAAAAGGCCAACTGACAGAACGGTGCAGTTCTCTGGGTAGAAAAAGCCCTGCTGATGGCAGAGGTCAGACGAGAAGAGTTCAAGCTGATAGGAGAAGCAACAGTAACTCAGAAGCAAAAGACGTGTTATGCATTGAGACGCAGGCATGATGCAACATGTCAAATATTGCAGCAACTGGGCAAGAGCAACGGTAGTCACTGGCCATTATATTAGGTACATTTGGTACTAGCTACCTAATAAATTGGCCAGTGACAGCATATTATTGCCTTTTATAAACAAAAATAGTCAAAGTATTTCAGTTAAATTCAATATATAATATAACCATACTAAACTTGTTTTTCAAAGTGCATGTTTTACATATGGTTTGAGTTTTTTGGCTTTGTAGGGACATATCTGTCAATAACTGCTATAGTTTCATTTATACCTAACACATATATTGTACATATAGATACTTTTCACATCAATAGAATATATAATTTATTCATATATTCAAATTCAATGTTGCGATAAACAGACATTGCATTTACGCATGGGAGTCAGGATGGATGTCTGGAGATAAGAAGCAACACAATAGTGGCCCGGTGACTGTTTGGAGTTTTCCTCCAATAACAGTTCATGAGTTTGTCATAGAGGGACAGGGAGGGCTATTCAGTTTGTGGGTCAGAGAAGAGAAAGGAAAAGACCTAAATCTGTCACGCAGGAGTTATGACAAAAACAGTGAGGTCAGGACACAGCCGGAGTCATCAGACACAGGAAGAAGCACATTAATCAAGTGCATTGTGACTTGGCCTATCTGAGCTGATAAGGCCAGGGGTCTGGTTGGAGTTTGGATCAGGAGGTTGGGGATCTGCTCTTGTTCACTGTACATGAGAGAAGAATGAGACAGGAAAGGAGAACGGGAGAGTGAGGAAAAACGAGAGGGAGCATGTAATGTGTTATATTCCCCTGCTGTTGTTTACTCCAGCAGCGAGTCACAGGCTGGAGTCATCTCCCTGGAGCTAAGCCATGCACACAGCTAAGACGTACACACAAAACTACACATGTGCACTCCCTGAGGGTAGTCTTGATTTTTGTCACACGGCAAGCAGCCAACATGTGACATCTCAATATATCATCCTATTTATCTTCTCTTTCAAAAAGGCAAAAGCTGGCTGCTATTTTAGTGAACTAAATAATGTTCAGATACTAAAATGCACATCAGCGAGACAGGAGAAGAGTCTGAAAATGTCTCAGGAGTTTAAACCAGTGTTTCCCAAACTTTCTTCTGGAGACCTACTTTATAAAAATGACTAACCACCATGACCCACTTCACAATAGGCCATATCTATAAATAGTGGGGAAGAACAACTCTCTGCATAAATGAGAATTCTAGACCATTTTTACCACCGCTTCTGCACCTTATGATATTATCTAGGACAGTGTTTCAGAACCAGTGTGCCATGGTACATTAGTGTGCCGTGAGAAATCATCAGGTGTGCCGTGGAAAATGATCCAATTTCACCTGATTGGTTCTGTAAGCCCACAGTGCACACACCAATGATCTAGTCTGTAACAACATTCTGCTGCTTCTGTTTGATAATAAAAATAAAAGTGAACTGGTTCTGATGTGGTGGTTCTGTTGATAAAGCCCCCTCAGTAGTGATGCATGGATTAGTGAGTTACCCACAAACCCCAGGTATCGGGTTGGGACAGCAGGGATATTTCTCCCATAAAATACAACAATATACAGACTTCAAACCAGGGCTCAGTCTGAGGGATCGCTGGTGCACCCCCCTTAGCTTTCTTGTTCCAATTCAATAAATAATAATAATAAATAATTTCGTGACATTTTTGGTTGGCGATGTGCCTTGTGATTTTCCTAATGTCAAATATGTGCCGTGGTGCAAAAAAGATTGGGAAACACTGATCTAGGATGCATGAAACAGAGAAGATGTGTTTGAAAAATCACAATAAGTGTTGGATTAAAACACAATAATACACTACACATCTGCTATGAATGAATACATGCATCCTGTTGTCGTTTCCTCTTGCTACTAAAATAGTTTAATTCACTGGAATGCAATGAAATGACTTTATAACAACCCAAATAATTTCTCCTCCAACCCACCTATGGGACACAGACTTTGGGAACTGACAGACTGTGGGAGGCACTGTGGTTAAGCTTGCTTCTTGGAAATGTATATGTATTAAACCTAATGGATTACAGCCACACCACAGTGAACATCCTTTGGTAGCAGGCTGGAGATGAAGTATTTTGTAGCTGTATAATGCATTACTTTGAAGCCCGTACTCTCCAGTTCAAGAGAATATTTTCATTACAAAAGTACTAATTAGATTTGTGGAGTTATTAGTTCAATAAGGAGATACCCCTCCCAAATTAATCTGCAAATAGATGCTCAACTTTAGCAAGAAACACAATGTGCACATTCATTTCAAGTAGAGACTTATGGATTGATAATATGTCTTTGTTTAATTCAATAAGTGGATTTTTTTCTACCTGTTAAATCACTGCAAAATGTGACGCCATAATATGACCATTAGATCTGAAACATTGATGTGGCAACTTCCTTTTTACTTCACTTGTTTTCTTTACACCTTAGCTATGACTAAACAATCAAGTACTTAAAACATGCAAACTGTGGATATTGTTTTTCCTCCCAGAAAAAATACAAATGTCTTCCATTTGTGGTGTCCACATGTGATCAGATTCACCATAATGGAAGTTAAAGCCAGGTCTGGACTAGGATGATGTGTATGTTCAAGGATCAAGTTGTTTGTGTAACCTTTTTTCTTACCCTGTTCAGTGAGTATAAAAGGAGCTTTGCTGATTTTTTTCCCCCCAGACATATGAAGCCCTACAGCTGTACGTCATATGGGAAATGAAGTGTGTGGTGGTACCTTATTGATGCCTTACTATAAAAAGGGAGGCTGACACATAAATTGGATCAGTTTGTTCAGCTATTTACCCAGTTACAAAAAGTCCTCCCACAGATCTTTGCAGTTCCCAGGTAGCCTGTTTTTTGTATATAAAAGGCCCCCGAAGGGTAACAACTCACCAACACACTTACTGCTCAAATTAAAGCCTAACAGACAGGGTGTGGGTTGCGAGTGACACCATGGTTGAGTGACTAATATGTCCCATGTGGCGGTGAGTGCATATAGCATCTGAACGTGTATACTCACAGACTTGGGCTCAATGGACTCTGAAGCTTTTGTCATTCCGTCTAAACACTTCCCCACGATGGGCAGCACCTGGCGGTCCACATCCGCAAACGTCTTCATGCACACACCTAACCTCTCGATTCTTTTCTCCTCCATGTCTTGAAGTTTCTGTAAGAAAACATAGGCATATTTGTTTGTAAATACAGGCTTCAAAGGCCTGTGAAAATGAAGGTTGGGTGAGCAGGGATTGGATTGAAAATACCACACTGTGAGCCTAAAATTATTAGGTTCGCTATGCCAGTGCATCTTTTGATACTTAAATCTCTTACACACTTGTCATTGGTTTATGTATTTTTCCTTCATTTTGGAAAGGGAACACTACAAAGTGAAAACTCCAATCATGAATATGTGAAACTGTCAAAAATAGTCCTTGATTTGTTACCCTTGGTGTTTCCCACATACTGAAAATTTATTTTTAGTAGTTAACTGGTTGACAAATAGACAAAACTGCACAAGACATTTTAGTTAAAGTGATTAAAGCTTTCACAGAATCACATTTAGCTATATACACACACACATATATATATATATATATATATAACTGTCTGTGTGTGTGTGTGTACATGTGTTTGAAGGAGGTTTCTATATTTTTGTACACAAGTATATTATATTTGGCTGCATATAAATGTAATGAAGGTCCAGTACTTGGGTGGGGTGGCAGTTGGATATAGGAGCTGGATACAACAGTTTCATGTTCAAGTTGTATGTTTCTTGTTGTGCATTTTAAAATTTAAAATAAAAAAGACATTTAAAAAAAAAAAAAAAAAAAAAAAAAAAAGAATCACATTTGCATTAATAAACTATGCATAACTATAAAACTGAGGTAATGGTGCAGTGAACTTATATTTACCTGAAATATGTTAGGGATAATTGTATAGTAATGTTCATTCTGCTCTTGGTTGAACTTTTGCAGGTAGGAGGAGTAATCGCCCTTACTGTCAGCAGCCATCTGGTGCCTCATCTGAGCTTGCTGTCGTGCCTGAAGAACAAAAACACACAAACATCACAGACACATTCACCTCACTAAACTTCACAGTCCCTTTATTAACGTAGACATATGGATTAATATGGGTTACACACGCACGCACGCACACGCACGCACATAGCCAGACTGTATAAACCTCTCAGGACACATCTGTGAGTACTTGAGCTCATGCATGCACATATATACACACATACTGAAAGCTTGTGAAAGGTCACAGGTGCAAGTGTGTCAGGAAGCAGCAGCAGCAGCAGTATCGGTGTTAGGCTACACAATATATAGGTTAGAATAAACATGATAAAAGGGAGACAACAGCCTGCCTGGCTGTAGTAAGGATTTGGATTTGATTGCCCGCCCAGTCTGGCCTGACTCTAATGTCGATAATGTTGATTATTTTGAGCTAGTTCAGTCTCTGCAAGAAGAGGCAGGCAGTCAGAAACACAGCAGGAGCAGCCTATTACAGACCCACAGCAAGCAGATGGAGATGAGATTATCTCAGCTAGACAGCATGTGGGGTGTGTGTATGTGTGTTAGTGCAGCTAAGTACTCGTATCTGTTTCCTCTTTCCATCACATCTAAGGCCTGTCCACCCACATGGACAGTATAATAATGAGTCACTTTACGAACCTGAGATTATGAAAGCCAAAAGCAGAAACGTAACTGGTTGGGTGGGGCAGAAGAGGAAACATTAGCCTTATACGTACATATTCCTGATGGGTGCATTTAAAAGATTTCATCCAATTTTCACCCACACATAGATTTCTGTCCCAGCCAATCTCTCACACTCTCGCTCACACACATGTGGGGAAGTAATAGATGACATAATCGCAGAAAAGGGGCGACACCAAAGTGGAGACACTCATCAGACACAAAGGTACGTTATTTCCAGCACATGGAGGGATGACAGATAATACCTCCCGGTGGAAAACGATCTACCCGCGGCCTACGAAAATGAAAGGAATGTGAAATCCAGAGAAAAGTTAAAAAGCAGTGTCTCTGTGAGCATGCATTTACGGATGTGTGAGCTCTGCTGGTGTGAGTGCATGCAAAGCCTTGCCTACAAGTGTACTGAACGTGTTGTGAAACAATCACTATGACAACCTGACTGTGTCTGTGGCCACATCACATCCTGCTGTCATTTACTGCAAATAACTGGGTTTGCACACAGACAATTCAATCAATTAATCTGTCTGTCTGTCTGTCTGTCTGTCTGTCTGTCTATGTATCTATCTATCTATCTATCTATCTATCTTTTATTCAAGTGAGGAACAAAAAGATGTCAGTGAATGTTAGTATGAAACCCACTGCCTTATGCAACATTTTCAACATTTCTCTTATTTAATTTTTCTTACATCACACACATTTAACCTCAGCATGAGAACGTGCTCAGCAAACAACAGCGAGACAAGCCACTGTACGGGAAGCAGATCACGGTCAGACAGGACAGACGTGTGTTAACAGTGACCTGGTCGAGGTTGTGTGTGTGTCCCACTCTACGCGATTCAGAGGAGAATGAGTGTGTGTGTGAATCGAGACACAGGTTGAGACACAGTGTGTTCCCACAGATATAACAGACTCCCTGTCCACTGGACCTACCTTGTGGGAACTTCGCTTCAAGGCATGGCATAAAATAAATATACAAACACACACATAGAAAAAAGGATTGTTAGCCGTTTCCAGCTAAACAAGAAGTTGCTATAGAAGCACTTCCTGGACCACCAGGCCTGTCATCACTCAAATGGGGGAAGTTGGTATCATAGTAAACAAACAGAAACACCACCAATACAGGGGCACTGTAAACTGCTGTTATATGCCGTTTCAGAGGGCAGAGCAGAAGAATTGGAGGGCACTGTGTGTGTTCTTTTCTGCTTTACAACCAAGGATCTCCTCAAAGCCTCGACCATGAGTATGTGTATATGAGTGCTGGGGGTCCCTTAAAGAACTGTGACAATCATTGTGGGTATCTGGGCTGTGAATCCAAACCCCAAATTGAGGCATTTGTTCGCCAGGAGCAGGAGAGGGAACAGTTAGAGGTTTGCTCCAGCTGTGGAGAAAACCACAAGACCTCAGCTCTACAAACGGCAGCTCTTTCACATTACATGGAAAAACTGCAAAAACTTAAACTTGTCATAATATATAAATATCTTCCACTCTTTTAAATGCTACTGACAGGTTACTTTGTTAAAACTGTGCAAACATCTTCATTAGTAATTCAAAGGCAATCTTTAAATACAGACAGGACACTCATTTACACAAAAACAAGCAACTTCGCTTACAAACATCTGTCAAACTTTGTAGTTTCTTCTTTGTCTTATTGATATGATTTAGCCTTACAGTGCCATTTGTATGGTTAAGCCTAAGACAAAAATCCATGCAATACCCTCAAAAAAGGTTACTAACTGATGATGTCAAGACACGCTACCTGGAGTTTAGTTTACGTAGATGCTTGATATGCTGCTGAGCTTAAGAGCATTTGAAGCCAAGCGTGAGTCAGAGCAGTGTGTTCAGTGCCTTAACCACAAGTTTCGCGCAACATTTACAGATACACACACACACACCGAGGCAAACACATTCAAACATCAATATGCTCCTCCGAACATTCAACAAATTTTCTTGATTCTCGCTATGAAATCACGGTTGACATCACCTTTCTTTTCCGAAAAATGGAAATATGAGACGGTAAAATTAGAGCACTGACCATTGTGTAGCCCTATCATTTTTACAGTGATCTATAGAGCTATGAGAAACTAAAAGGAATAAATGTTTCCCTGGTATTCAGCTCTGTGGTCAGAAAGATACACTAGAGAATGATGCATTATGTTTAATGGGATATTAAAGTACCGGAGTGATCATTTAGAGAGTTAGCTTGGGTTAGACTTTTTGACTGCACTTGTCATGCAGTTAACCTAACCCTAATTCTTAAACTTATGGATACTAATGGTGTTTACTCGGGATGAACAATCTGATATTTTCAACTCTGCAACCATTTATCAAGTTACGGATGGTGGGTGGGTGGAGACTGGGGTCATTCTTTTATGCGTAAAGGATGATCAGGCTGGACACTATATATTTCAGTATATCTTTGTAAAATAAATCCAACAAATGTCTTATGTATTGAAGCCACAGTCACAGCCAGGACTAATACCAATGCAGCTTTTTGGGTCAGGATTACACTTACTACCTGACAATCGTTACAGCTCAAAACCTAATTCACATACTTTTTTTGAGTTCTTGTTTTCTCATTTTTTTGTTTTCCTCATGAGACATTTACCTAAAAGTGAAATGTGTTGTAGGTAGTCATCAGATAACAACAAATAGATTCTAGAATAATTAGGTGCATGTACCCAATGCTGACATTAGGATATTTATATAGGATCAGGATAATGTAATAATTGAACTTTTATTGCTGTTTTAATGCGTTTTTTTTTTTGTGATTTTAGTACTTTGTCTACTTTTATTGCTGTTTTAATGTGTATTTCTGTTTTAATGCTTGTCCAGTGACCTTGAGTGTTCAGAAAGGCACTTTCAAATAAAATGTATTATTATTTATTATTATTAATGTCAGTTTTTATGTAGAATCAAGCTGAAAATACTTTTTTGACGCAACTAAACATTTTTCTTTGTGCAACCAGTGATCCGATTCAGATTCAAATGAACTTAATTGATCCCAAAGGAAGTTCATGAAAGCCTGCTAGCATAGTTTTATTACTTCATACTAACTTCTGTGATATGTCTTATAAGCTTAAATAAATTGCATAACTGTAATCAGAAACAAGCCCACATTTGTTTCCAGACTAGTTTCTTTAGCTGCTATGCCCAGTCTTTCCAGTTGAGTTCAGTGTTAGCCTAAGCTCATTGTGGCCCTTTTGGCTCTGGGTCCAGAATGCAGAAAGGCTCTTTATTCCAGCCTATATTTGCATAATAATCGGCTCTGAACTGTGTCGACTCTGAGCCTGAGATTTGCGGCAACAGCTGATGAAGCAGCAGGAGCACGCGCTGATGACCCATGATGCCTTGCGGCCATGGGAGTTGTGTGGGTTAAAGGCTGATATGCTGAAGGTTATTTTAATTGGTTGTGACAATAGGAAATGACATCAGCAACAGGCCGAGGGGCGATCTGGTTTGCAAGTTCTGAGAATGAGATGATTGCTGCATGTGTATTATAGAGGATATATAAATACAGAAACCTAACCCTATAACGCCAAACATATCATATTTGTTGCATGAGTTTTGATCAGTGTGATACTTGTTTTCTTGAAAAGCCTGATGTATACAATTAGATACATGCAATACATGAATAATCCACCAAGGGGGAGGAATTTGTTCACCAGAGGGCTTTCCAGTGACACTACAAGATTGTCATTAATGAGGAAGGAGGGAGAACTTCACCAATTTTGAAAAGGAATTGCCAATTTGTTAGACACGTTTTTGTTTGTTAAAAAATAATAGAGTATTAGACCCATGTATCAAATATGATACAAAATTGAAACTCTTACATGGAAATTGATATTTGAAAAAAAAGGATTGTACAGAAGGGTTCAATAAAGGCTCCAGCTTCAAACAAATTAGATTTTCTATCAATGACTGAATGGTTCAGGCTTTACAGGGCTAACTACATATTTATTTCCAACTATGAAAGGCCAACACAAGCCCATGTTTAAGCTAACACACAAAAACACATGCAAGCACCAACATGGACACACACTGTCCACTGTTGCTAAAGCTCATACACAGTGCAATGTGTTTGGTGGCTGCTTTACACTGATAATGAGCACACTGTCCTCTTATCAGCTTTGTTTAATAGCACATCACTGTGGTGCTCGGACAATGCCAGCCTTTACACACAGCCCCACGTCACACACACACACACACACACACACGACCGTAGGATTTTTGCTGTCTTTCGATCTCAGTGGAATGACGAGTCAGGACTGGGGGGCATGGAAATGAAGAAGAGCAGTGCTAGGTGGGAGAGTGGTGAACAAGGCCAGGCAACTGACAGGAAAAGCTGTGTCTTAAGCATCGATGGTATTGCACAGGCTCGCGTGATTGGTGGTTGCTGCACAGGCGTGAGATAACACATACCTTTTCCACATCTGCCTTAGTCACATTAATGTCAGCGTCCATCTTCTCAAAGTATTGCTGTGCTCTATCCGCCTCTTTACAGTCCCTCTCAAACCTTCTTTTACACTGAAAAGAGGGGAAAAAAATCAGAGTTCATTACAATCACATATATTACAAGAGTAAGAAGTAAGCAGAAGACAGCGAATAAAATATGGACATGCTCTGCGTCTTTGTATTTTGACCTTTAAAGAAACCATTATAATGGACGTCACAACATGTACGTATACGTCATATACATTTCAGTCAGAGCGCTGTGTGTGACAGAGGTCAGTATTTGTCACTGACACAGCAATGGGGGTCTGTGGAAGTCTGCAGCCTGCAGATTAAACAAATGTTCATAGTGGTCATTTGTGAACAGAAAAACAAGCATTCATCCAGCCCTCTTTCGACCCTTCCAACTGAACAATCAGTGTTTGTTGGACAAACGTGCACTCTGAACTATGCCTATCTTCCTCACATACAATGGGATCATTGAACATGCAGAAAAGTTGAGGAGGACAAGGCAGTTCTACTTCTCTCTCACAGTCTTTCTCTTTCCAGTCAAAGGGGCCAGGCAGAGATAAGAGGTAGTGTTCTGTTCAGTCTCTCTTTTAGCTCCTTCACTAAACAAATTAAACACACTCCAGGAGGTAGTCTTAAATTGCTTTGGATAAAACATAGTAGAGTTATGGTACGTGTAACAGTATATCTTAAAACATTGATTAATTCAGTTGTGTAATGATGGCTATAACACACAACTAAGTTGCTGTAGGAGTGTATTAAAATCTTTGTGTTTTCCATAATAAGACTATTGATAAGAATATTGATTATTGAATATGATCTATTTCACACTTACTATTACACACTTACTTTGAGCTTAATATTTACTTCAAAAATCACCCAAATATTATAGATGCCAAAATATATTATTAATGACAAGCCTATGCCTATTTTATTTTTATTTTTTTCCTTTGGGAAAAGGTTGATGATACCACCTGAATAATGGGCAAATAGTTTTTTTTTATGCTCCAGGCTGTTATTATATCCTTTAAACTTCTTTTTTTTTCAGCCCTGTGCTGTAGTGCTGGGGGTTACCCCAAATAAAGGTGAATTCCACAACATGGCAATCTGAACTATAAATATGATACAGAGGAAAATAACAATTTACCAAAGAAAAATAAGCAGAATATTTTAGTTAATGTTCTTGACAACTCATTGGTAAAGTAAGGGGGAGTTTCTCATTATGCGCACATGGGGCAGCAGCTGAATGTGACCTGAAGTCGTCTAAACGCTGTTGCCATGGCTTTATAGAGAGTGGAAAACAATTGCACAAACTCCTGCAAACCCTTTCAACATTAATAGAAGTATACCATTGGCCTTGAGGTCGCGAGTTTAAAAACCACTGTAGCTCGGTAAATTTTAATGGAGCCCTTCTATGCCCTGATAGAGACAATGCAACTCTGTGGGAAACACTATCTATTTTGTACAATTATCGTATACTTATAAGCACTTTACAGTGTGTAAACAAGCTCAAAGAAATGTCACATTGTGACAAGTGATAAAAATAAGATGAGATCCCTCGGGGCTCTTTACAGCACCCTCTGATGATTTTGTTTTCTTTCAGAAACCAACAGTTTGAAGTCTCTTGTAAATGCATCTTATATGACTGCAGTGTACAGATGCCTGATGCAGCATGAGCTTTGGCATCATGTGAGATGAATGAGATTGACCACTCATCATGTTTAGTGTCACTCATTATTATGCCCAGAGAAATTTAGGTCAATCGACCATCTCTGGGTCATTTTGAACAAAATAGGTCAGGTTTTTATTCAATCAATCTGAAATGGGAAGCTTTGGTATAGAATACATATTCCTATATAGAATAGATATTCGTATAGTACCTGATAGAACACGTTATAAATGTAGAGGCTCCTTAATTTGAGCCTCTTGTTATGAGTAAATAATTATGCTACAAACCATAAATGAATGCAATACAATACAATAATAATTGCCTATCATTCATACAGCAAAATTTAATTAGTCAGTCGTATAAAAACTATTCCATATATATCAGCACACACATCCTTCCACTTTAATGAGGTCACTTACTGATTCCAGCTGCTTCCACGAGCTTTCAATGTGCTGCTGTGCCTTACGCCCATCATGGAAGTGCTGTCAAAAAAGTAAAAAAAAAAAAAATTTTTTAAAGAGTTGAAGAATGTCATTATCCGCTATTTATCAAAACTCTTATGCATGTAAAAACAGAAGACCTTGACCTTGATATACCAGGGATGATAAATTATGCACAGTTGGAGTTTCAACCATATTACTATATTCCTACAATGACAGGAAAGTATTTATGACAAATGTAAATGTAGGGCGAATTCCAATAGACACTATAGGAACATTAAATATTATGACAGCATACCCCACTGGTTTAAATCTCAGAGATTTATACGAGCTGAAGCAGATGGCTGTAAGTCTATTTGATTAAAGAGCAACCAGATTGGATCCCTCCAGCTTCAGCACAGGTGCACCAGTTCTTTGTAGCTCAAGAGAAATGGTGTCAATTCACCAAACCAAGATAGAAATACAGCTTTAAAAAAAAGTGTTGAACTGAGTAGAGTTCATTGAATTAAAAAGGTCAACTATAATATAGTCAAGTGACCACTAATGGTGAAGCGAAGCAGAACAGATGCTGCTTTTATAAAACTGCAGTCACATGTCATGTACTGAGCACTGTGCAAATAAATAGCAGGGTTTGTTAAAAAAAAACTTTCAGCTGCATCATTTTGCATATATGACAATGATTTATGAACTGAACACGTGAAACAAGGAATATTTAAACAGTACCTGACAGCTTTGCAAATGGCGAGATAGATGTGGTTAGCCCTGTAGAATAATGAGGCTTACTGACGGAACACACCATGAGATAAAACTCTGAATAGCCAGATTCTCTAATCTGGGGGGGACAGACAGGCCGAAATGGATTTTGGCACTCCTGTGGGTGGCATATTGTACAAAGTTAAGCGGCAGCTGCTGGTCTAAACTCCTACATCACATACACTGTGTGTTGTTGTAAAAGGCCTCACTTAGCCTATCCCGCTGCAGGGAACTTGGCCCCAAACGAGGATCTCATCTCTTTATAGATCCCCATGACATTGAGAGCCAGACGCCTGGAAGTGATTCCCTGCTCAATCTAATCGTCTGTTAAGTTTTAAATGACTTTGTGATACCTTCTGGCTACACTTGTAGGGCAGGCAAATATATATTTTTTGCATGAAATCGAGGTGTTCTGTCAAAGGTCTACTTGGGATGAAAACAGCAGAGAGGCTAGACTATCAATGGGGTATCCCCTGGTTACGCAGGCTGTGGAAGCTGAGATCAGTAGCTGAGCTGAATATCGATGCTGTCCACTGCTATTCAATAACAAAACCAGGCTATTATAAAGAACAGAAAGCCGTTGCTTGTACTTTTCTGGCATTTCAACCTTTTGGACAACACAAGGAAGTTCTCGATATTCTCACTCAAGCAGGAGATGTGAAATTAAGGCAGTTACATGCATTTCACCTGAACAACAATAGACATGAGAGTATTTAGTGAGAATGTGGGCTGGCCTGCCTCAGGTAGTAACACTTCCCATTTCCCAAAGTTTCTAGAGAAGCTAAGTAAAATAAGGAAGTGATTCAGTCTTTCAGGGGAAGTATTGAAGCACTAACAGAAAATAGGACATTGCAGAGCTGCTGAAGCGGTGTCAGTGTGTAACTGTGCATCTTGGCTTTTCAACTGTTGTTACAACAGTGACATTTAAATATCCATTAGATACCAGTTAGTAAACAACTAAAATATCAGAATTTCCACAAAGAGGTACAATGAGAAAGACACGATTAAAGCTTTTTCACAACACACAACAGCCTGGGTGACATCATTGTTACTGTGGAGCATTCTTCAAGCCAAATATTTGTCTCCATAACAACATTTCAGAAAAATATCCACATGTTGTCTGTTATCAACAAATCTTCCATCACTATTAAGATAAATCATGTTGACAACACTCTCTAAACATCTCTAAGGTGTTTATAAAATGTAGCTGGGGAATGACCATTTACTGATCATAATTTTTGTTGGTTTTTTTAACCAAATGGAGCTGAGATGAAAGAGCTGGTTCACTTTCAACATAGATAAAATAAATAAATACAGTTGATAAATAATAAAAAGGAGGTACACATCCGTGTTTATGACCAAACATCATCTGTGATTCAGCTTTTTGGTATTGAAATTCACAGATCAGATCACAGGGATATGGAATCCATGACATACGCCTTGTTTTCCCTCTCATCCCTCTCACAGACATCATGTGAGACATCAGGGGATAATGCACAGATTTCTGACTAGACACTGCCATTCCCATTTGCCCAGATATATAAAACAGATTCTTAACCCTCTAGTCAAACTGAAACTATGTCAATATATTAACTTTTATAAGAGTGGGACTGGAAAATATTATCACTACCACATCTACATAATTCATTTTCATAGTCTGTGCTCTTACGCATCTTCTGGTGCAACACATAGAATCAGACTCCCACTGGGAAACATAAATAGTGAAGCACAGCCAAGTCAAGGAAAGAAAAAAAGAGGACAAGTATTGGTTACTATTTACTGTCTCCTTTATCTGTTTCTGCTTTAGAGTGTCATCCTTGTAGCAGACACCACTGTGAGATAAAACAGACATGCTCTGTGTGACTCACATGTTGTCACATCCACCTCTGGGCCTGGTACGCATTACATTCACAGACTGTGCAATAAGCTTTGAGCAAAACAAAACAAAACGAAACAAAGATACAAGCCGAAAGGAGGGAAAAATCAACAAACATGGGGAGGAAAATCGACAAACACCAGCACAGTGTTTTCACTTTCGAGTGTGGTGAGGTGCACTGGCACATCTGCATACACAGCTTTAACTGATCTGTAAGTCATTCATTGAGATGACTTGGTTCGTAGGAATGTGCACCTGCAGTCCTGTGCAGTTGTCAACACATATATAATCACCATATACTCTAAATAGCTCACAGGAGATCCAGGGAATGAAGACACCTCCTAAAAGGCTCCACTAAGACAAGTTCAGACTATCAACCAAGGGTGATAGAATTAGTCCTGTTCCAACTATTGCATAATTGCCTCATTGTAATTATTATGCTAACGGTGCTAAGGGTGATTATCTTGCATAATCCTGATAACTATCTCCCTTGACCTGTATGATGAAACTATCAGATATGACTTGATTTATTATTGTTTCCGTACGATATAAACAATTTCTATGACATTCGCCGTAGTCGTAAATTTCGATACAGTGACAGTCACTCCAGATTGAGGCGTACACTATGCCCACTGAGGGAGGATCCTCTTATCCAGTCCGCCTGTCCACTGCCTATTTGTCTTTCCCTTCAGCTAAAGAAGGGATGTGAGGCCACTCCAGAGACACACTGTTCTTACACAGTGCTAACTTCTTTCCCTTTTGCCTCTAAGAGATAAATGGGGTGAGTATCCTCTGCCAAACCCACCTAAAGATGTTTTATAGCACGTTATGGTTTTCAGCTGACTTCTCTGTAAATGCGCTGATTATTTCCCAGCCCCACTTGCTGAATTAAATATCTTTTTTTTTTTTTTGGTTTTCTGGCTGAATGAAGTTGTCACATTGTAGCAGGATAAGACACGCAGAACTTCCTAGAGCAATGAAACATTATCATACGTGCTGTAATGTGGTTTTATTCAGAGACACACTGATCTAACTCTACTGGACATCATAGTGTATCTAAATGTTCAAATATGCAGTCTGAAGTGTTTTAAGGTATTTATCAAGCCTCATTACAGAACCTAAGCCCTGTGTCTGACAGAATACCAAACATGATTCCTCAGCAAAATTACAGCCCAGTTAGAATTAGGCTCCTGATCCCATATTAACCTAGCCTAGTATTCATAATCGTATATTATAACTACTAAGTAATAAACAAAGGGGAAGCCAGTTTATTCTTTGATACATTATTGCAATTCCTTTATCATTTAGATGTGATATGTTGTCCTAACTTGACTGACCTACAACACTTTGGTATTAAAAAAACAACCTGCCTGCTGGTAAAATCTGTTAAGTCAACATTCTTGGCCTCACCTCCTGTGTTACCCTGTGTTGAGCTTGGCATGGGGGTCACTCAGGGAAACAGCAGAGGGGGGTGGGAGACTTACAAAACAACCCCACTGGTGAAACTAATATGGTGTTTTTTCTTTCTCCTCCTGGGTCTGTATTGTGGATTTCACCTGTCCAATACAGTAGGCCCCTCACCCAGTCAGGAGAGGCGGGTTCTGACCCTCCTCTAATCCCACTGTCTGGGTCTGTCGGATCAGCTTTGTCTCACATAGACACAAATCAAAAAGCTACAACGCAGACAACACTGAGTGGTGCTTAAATATTCATGTGAATGAAACCAGAGAGAAGACAAATGACGGGAAGCTGTTGAAGTCACGAAGCATGATTACTTTACAATTACAATAACACTAAACTCTTTCTCATGTATATAAAAAAAAAAAAACACTAGGATTTTTTAACCATGAAAATGCTTTAAACTAAAAAACAATGGGAACAAAGGGAGTTTAATGGGATACATTTACCCTGTGAGGCCACTGTTCTGGCTGCAGCTGAGAAAGCATTTGCTCAGTGCTTTCAGATAAAATGATCTTCTGTTCTCGAGAGATACAGAACGTTATGAGGGAAAAAACCCCTGTGCTGTAGACACATGACAAGCTAATCATAATATCTGCTACAAAAAGAGATGCAGTAAAGAAAAAAAAACATTGTATTCTCTGGTTGTGAAAGAGGGGGGACAATGTGAGAGGCAGAAGAGAAAAAGAGATAAACTAATACAATTAAAATAGAGAATAAACAGAGGAAACACAGCATAGGGACAGGGAAAAGTAAGAGGAAGGAGGCACATGGGTGTCAAAGTACCATCCTGCAGCCGGGCAAAGGCCTGACCAAGGACAATCCATGACAACGGCCAAATTCAAAATATTTCAGAGACCGATTGCCATGGCAAACCGAAGCCAAAAGCGCAAACATCTCTAGGGGAGCAGGATGATTCCCCTTCCGGTACACTGGAAATCCCCCAACTCTCTCTCTCTCTCTCTGTGTGTGTGTGTGTGTGTGCGCTACTGCTCCAAATCAAATTGGATGCTTAATAACACAAGCTGGGACTTCCTGTATCAATGTAATGAACACAGCATCAATGGGGTCAGCAGTTGTACACATGAGCATATACTCTAAAAACATCACTGTGCCTCTGACTAGCCCTCTGGTTTTGGTTTTCCACTCCAGTTCCCTCAACTGTACTTCCGTGACACAAGAGGCCATGACAGAATTTTCAGAAAGTACTTTTTTCCAGCTGGGTAGCTCTCTCTTTGCTCCTCCACAGCTCTATAGATTTAATGGGCACCACACTGTTATCTGTGAATCATGCGCTGCAGGTCCATTGCCGTTCCAGATCACTTTATAATGGTGAGGAAAAAAGTGACTTCAGCAGTTAAGAATAGAGTGTGGTGCACCAATCTTTGTTAGTTGCTTTAAAAGAGAGAAATAAGCCTGTAATGATAGAGAGGCGATGACTTTGTTCCATAAAAAGGACTCAGCCAATTGCATTCTGCACTTCTGGCAAGCCTTTAGGTGTATCTATATTTATTCAGCAATGACCTCAGCTCATGGACCATGGAATATGCTCAGGAAATGGACAACTGAAATTCTTCTAGGCCAGTGTGTGTCTCGTTTCTGCCTTTTCTACTCTAAGTAAATGTTTCATGTAAAGGTGATGCGGACTGAGCAGCAAAAAGCAACCTATATTTTTCTTAATTTAAGCTTCACAGTGCAACACGATTGAAAAATATAAGCGAAGTCTCACTGATTTTCTCTCGGTCTTGAGCTCCTGCAGGTAGCGTGACAGCTCGCTGATGATTTGAGCCGTCAGGTTCTCGGCTATAACCTCGTGTTGACCCGCGTAGTCATTTAACTCATTAAGTGTCGTCAAGAAGGCTCGACAGAAGGTGTACCTGGCAAGACATGGGAAGTGAGTCAGAGCAAAGCGGACCTCAACAAGGCAACTGCAATTGAAAGTGTAATGATCACGCAATAGATCTGAAACTTACTTGCTCTCTTCCTCTTCTCTTGAGTTCTTCTTGGGTTGATATTTCTTTGATAAATTCCTGTAAGTGCAAAGAATTGAGCAAGGTCAGACCATTGGGGTTTTTTCAATACATTTCCTAAGAGCACAAAGATGGGTAGCACTGGCCCCATTTCCATTATATTTTCCTGACACTGCCCTTATGGACCTGCCAACGGATCATCCAGCACAGCATTCAATTCTGCAGAGTGCTTTCCATTCCTTCTACTACATCCCCATCCCTCTCTTCAGGTCATAAATCATCGCCTAAGGAGTATGCATGCAGCAGAGCCAGTCACCAGAAACAAGCATGCTTTTCTTTTGCTGCTTTTGCCCTTGTTTTGACTGCAGCTGCATGGAGGTGGCACGAGATGGTTGCAGAGTGGACAGAAAGAAACACGTGTATAGCAGAGAATAAATCACTATAAGTGCGGTAAGAAACCACGCTGGGCCTTTTAACATCTGGCTCTACAGCTTGTTTTTGTTGTGGGACAACGTAAAGGACATGTCACGCTCATTTCATGATGACAATGAGACCCACTCACCACCTACTGTGCTGCTGATGAACATGCTGTCAGCACAACACAATAACATGTACTGTGTTCTGATGTATGTAGCATGCCTCAGCCTTTATGGTGCTTTGTCTAATTAAAGAGTATTGTTAGAGTACTACCAACCAAAACAAATCTCATGAACCATTTTGAATTTGAAGGGGTCATATTTCGTCAAACCCACTTTTATTAGTCTTTTAGTCATTTATTTGTGTATTTGGACCCTAATAGTTCATAAGGTTTGATTTTGAACCCTACAGGTGCTGCAAAGCTACCTTTATATTAATTTTGGCAAAAATCAAGTGGACTTATACAACCCATTTTAATTCCTGCTTAATTTGTTGCACCTATAACTAGTTACATCACAACATTTGCCCATATAAGGTCAAGACTTCATACGAACATTTCTCTGAGTATGACATAATTGTTAGACAGTAGTAGCGGTTGTACTCCATACTGAAAATGTGTCCAAATTTCAAGCGGATTAACTAAAATATTCAGTTGGACAAGACAGAGCAGTCAGCGGTCAACAAGCTGGAGGGGGTGAGGCCATAGTTTTAGGCAGAAATCTGAGTTTTGGGTGTGCAAAAAAAAATAAAAAAATAGAAATAAATCAGGG
Source organism: Maxillicosta whitleyi (assembly GCA_029822895.1). NCBI lineage: Eukaryota > Metazoa > Chordata > Actinopteri > Perciformes > Neosebastidae > Maxillicosta > Maxillicosta whitleyi. The sequence goes on along the minus strand of JAPSES010000081.1, from coordinate 7,829,755 downwards.
CATGCACTTGTTCTCCTGGTGAATGACCAGTGGATCTGGGGAGGCTTTTTTCATCAATTGGCTGTGCAAATCAGGGCTGCATGGACAGCTACAGGTGGAACGTGAAGTGGCTCATGTGCATTTAAAGGGCCAGTACTCAAAACAGCATTTTTGTAGTCATTAAGGTCCCATTATGCTTCTGCGGCAGACTGTCGCAGATAGCTTGTCGCAGACGTTTTTGTTTATGGTTGTACGAGGAAGTGTTGGTGTGCACTATGTTATTCACTGCCACAACACAAGGGGGCGCAAAGTCGCAGTTGCAAAGAGTAGTTTATGCAGTGTTTATCTTCTGGTGGAGCAACAGTTGTACAGTCTTGTGCAGTCTTGACAATGAGTTGTACAGGTGTTCGTACTTCCTCACTTCCTCAATGAGACGCTCCTCTTTCTGATCCATCTTTGCAAGTATTTTAAAAATAGCGCTTGTGGCGGCGGAAATACGTGTACAGTGGTTACAGCGGACCAATCACAGCCCTCTTGTCTGCAACGCTGTCTGCGATGGTGTCTGCATCAAGTCAGAATTTTTGGAGGTGTGTGCGGACTGCACCATCGCAGACGATTTGCTGCATGAACATAAATTGGGCTTTACTCAGAAACAGAGTTGAAGATGGACCTGTGGAGTTGAAGTAATGAAGGATTCAGACCCAAGGAGAGCATTTATAGTTTATGTAGACGACAGGAAAACATTTTAAAAAGCATAATTCCAATTTTTTTTTTTTTTTAAAAAAAGCTAAATATCACACAAACAAATCACAAAGCCCTGAGATGCATGCATGAGCTTTTTCCAATGCAAAATGCGATTTTATTTGGAGTTTCTTAAACTGTTCTCATTCCTCTATCATTTATGATTGAGACTAAACTGTGACAATTCTGACCTTGTTTGGACAATTTCAAACAGATCTTTAGTTATTCAGCTACTGACAACACAAACTGTACAAAAAACAAAGGTGATTTATAATTTTACTATGGCTGTTTTCTGACTATAACAGAGCTAAGCTAGCACAGCTATAATGTAAACTATAAGCTGATGGAGCAAGTGAATAATACGTATATGACAAAACGTTAATTTCACTGACTGCCTGAGCTTTGTTTTGAATGACAAAATTTGATAATAACATAAAACAAACGTATGCAAAAAATGATCTTCAAACTATTCAGTGCATGATACAGTCTGTGGAGATGTAGCGTTGTTTTGGTAGCTGTGAGTGTGTTCTGGCACACCACTTTCCCTTGATGTTAACAGTTTGGTATATCAATACTGCCATACTAAAACTCCTTAATGTGTTAGCATCAGTATTTAGCAATATTTAAAATACATTGTACATCAAGTGTGATGTGGATTTTAGGGATTACTGACATTGTGCTTATTGGTGAGATTATTCATTTCACTACAGAGTACAACATTAAAATCTACAACCTGTATCTTAAAAAAAAAAAAAAAAAATCTATTGTATTGATAGTAGTTAAACTTGTGCTTAAGTGCTTCAATAAGATATGACCCAATTGTCAATGTCATTCAAGTACACCTGCCCACTTCTACTGCTTATACCTTTAGTCCAGCAGTGGTATGTGCCCTACATTTAAGATTATAGCACTGTGCTAAATGCCTTTGCTTGCACATGCTGTTAAAGAGCATGCTTAATTCCTGCTAAAGTAAATAATACATGTGTTGAGGAAAAATACTACATGTAATGTGTGTCTGCACTAAATCCAGCTTGCACTGTCCACATCCCCCACGCCTCTCCTCCCTAGTGGTGTTTGCACTGTTGCTAGGCAGATCAGTCTGTCTATCGCTCTCCTTGTCCTTCTCACCTCATCTCTAATTATAGCAGGAGCTCCCACTCACTCATTCATTCACTTGCAGCCATATGTCATTTGTCACATAGTATTTGTCCACTCAACTCTATGGCATATTTAACTCTTATGACAACATTTTGGTAGGGGCTTGCACTTAATTACACGGATTAAACAGGCACTAGGAGGTATCAGTTTGAATATGTGCATAGGCTTGATCAGTCTGTGTCTCTGTAAGATAACACTAGATAATGTAGAAACCTTGGTATTTCTGCATGTGCTTGTAACTTACAGGAGAAGCAAGAAAGACAGACACTTTTTTCACCCTCATCCAGTCTCTTTTGTTCACAGGGCTTTATTCCCACTGTGTTATGGATTATAGTAGACTGGAATTTGGGGGAGGAGGCGGCATTAATGCATTGCCCTGCAATGACTAGACTGGAGCATTGTGCATGTTTACACCATTGCATTTGGAGAGGATTATTCATGGATTAGTGCTGTGTGTAGTTTAGTATGGTGAAAAAAATGTTAAAAAGCAGAGTAATAGCCAAAGAAAACCTTCAATAAACGAGTAATGTTGGAATGTTTGTATTTCATACAAATGTTGCTCAGTAAAGATGCAGAATGTCGTTTAAACAGCTGGTGATTAATAATATGTATTATCTTCCAACAAGACTGGCTCTGCAGGCATTTTAAACTGTAGCAAACAATGACTTGTAATATAAGAAAAAGCACCAATGTGAAACCAAAACATTTAATTACCATCCAAAAAAGCCAGTATTAAGAATAAAATATCAGTGAACTAGCGTATTTAAATGAAAAGTAGTTTTTAGTAATGTCATTAATTTAACATTGTCAATTTCCTGTTAATACATGTTTAAAAAAGGCCCCAAAAGACAGGAAAAAACTGAGACCCAAAACCTGACCAACATGATAGTAGAGGAGACTAGATCAAAGGTCCAATTCCATTAGTTTATTAGATTGAACAGACCTGTATTCCCTTTGGTTTGAGCTTCCCCAATAGATTAAACCTGATTCTTGTGTTAAGTTGATTATAGGATAATTAGTCCTTAGGTATAGTCAAGTAACACCATAACAAAGGCACACAGTGTGTTGAAAACCTAGAAAAACCTCATGACTCACACCATCCTCTCCTGATTGCCTCATTCCTGCTTCCTCTAACAAATGTGCCAGTGTGCATGTGCATGTGAGTGTGCATGTGTAGGTCTACTAGAACTACTAGAAGAAGCCCGATCTAACACTGGACTCTATAAACAAACAAAGCAAAGTGATATAAAACATCCACAATATACTGTATGTTGAGACAGAGATAGCCAACCTGCTATACTTCTGTCTACAACACTGTAAACTGATGCTGAATTACTGGATTATTAGATATCAACAGATGTATGATATTGGGTGTGAGGCTACCCTGGCATGTGTCCTAGACGATGGTTAGAAACCAGAAAATATCAACTGGACCAGTTAGTATGAATCTGAAAGTCTACAAAACATATAGGTATTTTTCCATTTTTAAGATTTTAGTGCAGCCCTCCACGTAGGCTGTTCCCAAACGTGGAGGTCTGCACTAAAATCTTAAAGCATCAAAGCCAACTGAATGACAGATGTACTGACTGTAGTAAGTCTCAAGTGGGCTGTTTAAACAGTTATTTTAAGTTTCTTTCCAAATTTTTGAACACACATACACTAATGGTCTAAAACGATATGATGTTACACCATTTTATTGTAAACTGTAAACTTCTACATGTAAAAACATCTGCACGAGTCTTCCACAAACTCAAGACATATTAAAGCACATGGTAATAATGGTATATGACGGTCTATGATGCATTTCATATTTTAGTAAAGATCCTCCTGAGACCCAGCTATGCATTTTTGTCCACTGGAATGAACAAGAGTTACACGGCTTTACTTAACACTTCCATTAAATGTGAAAAGTTCAGGGGTGCAGGCATGTAAACACACACAGCTAGTCCTATTATCTCAAGCTGACTTTGATCTCCAAAACAGGAGTCTCCGTGGGGGTCGTTGCTATGGGAATAATGGATTGCTATTGGTTAATCACTATGAAATTGGAGGTTGGGGTCAACGCTTAAAGTATTAGCCATACTGCTGGGGTTCTTTAAGGATGAGGATTGTGGATTTTGGCCGGGGTATCGCCTACTTAGTGGGTATCGAGAGGACTTTAGGAGATGATGGCTTCAGTACAGGACTGCTCACGCTCCCACCATTGCTTTTGAAAATCACTGAGTGCATCAAAACAGTGTGTGTATTGAGGATTGAAGGAGGAGGGGGGGAAACTGGGTCAGACCTGGGGTTGATAAAGCTGATACCTACTCGTCTCTATGGAAACACAAGCTCCACCCCCTCCCCCTACAACCTGACTTCCTCTTGCCTGAAGCACCAAGTCAGCAACAACAGCAGACAGCCATGCATGAGGAGGGAGTCTATTAGCACAAAAGGAGAGAGAAAGACGGAGGGAGGGACGACACATCTCTCCAGGTCAACAGCCTGTTTATCTAGTTGTGTATCTGCATGAAGCAAACCTGCTCCTCCCAAGAAAAATAACAGAGCAACTGCCAAAATACGCACACATTCCAATTATTAATATGGCCGTGTGGAGCATCCCCTGTGGGAGTTCTTGTCAATTTCGCCTGCCACAGGGAGGTCAGAGGTCAGGGTCAGCTACATAATGAGCTAGTAGATATTCAATCTCTCGTTTCAAGGACACTTCAATTTTTTTTCCTCTTGAGTCATATGGATGAAAAACAGTTAACCTAATTACAACCCCCAGCCATATATGGATCACACGTCAGCTTAGGTACTCACCTAATTTGTTTTGCATAGTTGATTTCGATCTCAGATCTCTCCTTTACAAATTTGGTGTACTTCTCAACAAATTCGATCCCCCACTGCGTATGTTTCTCCAAGTTGTCAAACTGATCCTGCAGGAAACAAAAGGATAGAAAAATTAAACCAGAGGTTTTAATCAACAATACACAAACAGCGTAATGAAAAATGTGACCTACAATTGAGCAGTTACTGTTATTGATTAGTGCAGTGAAAATAAAAAATAATGAAAATAGGGCAATGCTGTTTACAGAGACTGGTAAATGTTGCAATTTTTGTTTTTAAGACTTCTACTAATAATAGGCCTCATTTCCAGGGGGAGTATTACCCATCTGGCTCCCCTCAACCACACAATTTGTCCAAATATGTGTTTGTGCTCAGTGACTGACCAAAGATACAAACACACATTCAAATGAGTGATGCTTTCTGCACCATATACAGATATGACCCTTTTGAAATTATTTTAATTTGCTGATGAGATAAAGTGAGTTCTGATATAGAAATGCATCGGGTATCCTTAAGTGAGGTCTTTCACAGCGGGTTAAGAACAGTTCATTGTAAAAACAGGCACTTACAGCCTACATACTGATAACCAAATACAGCTGTTCAGGCTGAACTCATTATTCAAGATTTGCTCATGACTTGTGAGGAAAAAATGAGCCACTGGTTGGCTGAGGTCACTTTTTTTTTTTAAATTCATCAGGTCACGTTAACTTAAGGAACAGCTATGATGATTACAGAAACAAGCCACAAGCTATATTTATTCCTGTAACTATATTTTAGAAACATTTCAAAGAAGAAATAAAAGTGACCTTAGTGTAGCTCCAACAGGCTCCCATTTTCTCTTCTAACATGTCTGAAGGTTTCCAGAATCTGGCTAATAGTTTCTTCAGCACAACATACAAAACCTATCTACTGTCTGCTCGCAAACGTTCGTCTGACTCACTAAACCGTGCGTACAGTCACCTTCAAGCATCTATGCACCAAAATCATTTAAATATGAAAGACACAGGAAGCGGTTGTGGAAACAAAGACTTTCAGAGTTATTCAGTAGCATAGACAAAGCTGTTCAGGGTTTTCAAGTACTTTCTTTTAGCGCGATGTTCTGGTTAAAGATTGATAATGTTAAAAATATGAATATTATATACAATTATTGATATACTGAAGCCACACAATGGCGTAAACGAAGAGTGATGCAATCTTTTGGAACACCTTTGAAATGCAAATTATAGTGTTCTCAAAGTGAATGATTCCCACTTGAAGTACTCGGAGAAAACAATAGAGAGTGCTTGAGTGAGAGGAGCTTTCCAGTTTGCATTGTTAGTCAGTTTCAATGAGTGATCATTCATAAACAAAGCGCTGAGTGGAGGAGATAAAAGAAAACAATTAATGAAATAATGAATCAACCTCTATGTCTCATCAGGCTTTTGTCTTTGCTCTGTTTCTCCATCAGCAGAAACCTAGTCTGTTTGTTTTGGAATAGCTAGGTGCTTCCCATCTCCTTGATGCCTAAGAATAAACTCACTCTTACACCCATGTGCCAATTAAAAAAATAAAAGAAATCATCTGCAGTCATCACCACGCAGCAACAAAACAACCCGTGTACGTCACCACAGCTCCATCATGTACATAAAACCCTCCCCTTTCATACACACTCCTCCACACACATAACTCAGATTACCCTTTTCTGCAGGGGCACCATCTTATCCACTCTATCCCAGTGTGGACTGTGTATTCTGTTAACACATCCAAATCCAAAAAAAGGTGTATCCAACTTGGGTGCTCCTCCACAGCAGCACAACAAAGGCTGAGGTTAGGTTAGTGAAGCCATCCGCAAGAATGTTTCCCAGGTATCCAAGCAGAGCAAGAGGTGATTACTGAGAGCGTGGCTGAGTTGGGAACAATGTCCCCTGACCTCACACCCACACAAGAACAAAGACAATGATCCAAAAAAATGTAGCAAGCGATTCCAGACTGTCCAAAAGGGGCGAGAATTCCAGAGAGCACGGGAGGAACTGACGCGGCGCTGGCTCGCTCGCAAATGCACTGTGAATCTGAGGCCACGGCTGCCCACAGCATTCAGGCTGAATGCTCCATCAGGCGTAAGGTGGTATAAGTGGGATGTGAGAGGAGGATAGTGAGAGAGTGCACAGACAGAGGGAGGGGACTTTGAAAGGGGTAGAAATGACAGAGGAGGCGGGATTACATGGAAGGGGATTAGGTTTATGAGATGGGGTGTTGGTGGTAGTGGTGGCCCATAAAGCCCCATTAATGGGTTATTAGTTAAATTAGAATAAGAATTTTAAAAATGTGGTTAAAATGTCAACATGATGAGTCATTGAGTCATGAATGTGAGCTGGTATAAAATGGAAAATTCATCAAGAGAGCTTTTTCCCCAGCTACAAGATGACAAGCAGATTAATAAATTATGAGGTAAAGTGTGTGAGTGGGAAATATCAAAGAAAACAACACATTACATGAAAGTGTGTCAGAAGAGTCTTCAGGATCCACCTTAACTCACCCTGATGCCCTTATACTTCTGAGAAAAAAAAACATATTTACAAGTTCTCTTCTAAAATGATAGTAATTGGAAAAACTAGAGCATCGAACCTTTTACAGAGGTTGGAACTATACTGTCCAGTGTAACGTAATCGCTGGTTATTGATTAGTTTATACAACCATAATGACAAACAGCTAAATGAAAATAACAAAAATGTCTTATTTGATTAATAATTCCACTACAGACCATTTGGTATATTGGCCAGATGTTACATATTGATTATTATTCATATGTGCTGGTATTAATCAATATAATCATCAATATACTTCACTGTTTGTCCTGTTTTTTTCTTAAATATCTATGTTTGGAGATAATATGATAAAATGCTAAATCTTCATAATGAAGATTTGTTTATTGGGGACGGTAAATAACAAAAACAAAATAAAGAAACAGATGTTAACATTGGTGTTGGTATCTTTTATCAGCCAAGAATTTTGCAATATATGCATCCCAAATTTGCCCAGTCATTGTCCCCTTTTGACCTCAAGGTGCTTACGTAATTTCTACTGCTTAATGTCAATACCTGACATCAGTGATTATTTTGTATATTTTAATAATAGGGTGTGTATTTTTATGTTACTTATGAACAGTATGTGTATTAAATTAAGTATTCTATTGTTACTTATATCACACTAGTGTAAGAAAAATGGACAAGTAAGACAAAAGACAGTAATACCTTTATCTGAAGTATTTATACATCATATAATATGATCAACTAAAACTTCATTACTGTAACAGCCCTATTTTATACAAGACTTAGCTCTATGCATAATTCAGGGTAGTGATTATATTTGTATGCAAATCCTCCATTATGAGTTATCCTATCCACACAGTTGGCTGAACAGTTACTTCACTCATAATCTAGTCTGCACAGAACTTTTTGTAAACCTCCCCTTATGGCCCCTGTGTACAACGGACTAATAACGCTTCCTCCTTTGTGCACTTCCATTCAGTCATTTTCTGCCCCTGACACCTGACCTGGTTCCTGCAGAGGGAACAGGCAGGAGTCCCTTAAGGAGACAAACGACTCCAACTCTGGTTGTTATTTTTAAGGAGCTCTCTATGATGAACTATTGTGGTAGTACATGAAGAAAATAAATATAACTGTGCAGCTAAATATTTTTTTTTTTTTTATTATCCAGGAAATGGGGAACTGGTTCAAACACAGAACAAAGGAAACATTTAACAGTTTCTAAATATATGTGGGTTCCCCACGTGCAATAAGAAAACAAATACATGCTTGTTTTAGCTTGAGCCTCCTGACCTCCAACTTCTCCTAACTGGTGAGTGGGATTATGGTGTATTTTAATGCGCTGAACTACCACTTAATCTGTGCTCATGCACATAACTGAACGACAATACCAGATCCGCTGACAGCCTAGTAACCTGCATCACCATCATAATGACAGGTTTTACATTATTTTAGTCAAAATGACTGTATAGTACATTGCATTAAAGATAAAGTGAGTTATTTCAGCTCATAATACAAAGACAATTAACCTAATTCACTTTTTATCCATATAAAATATTCAGATTCTTTGTTGTCGATTCACTAGATGCACAGAACATACAGAGAACTGAGATGTTTCTTTCTCACCTCATTAAATGTCATGCATTAAAAAAAAAAAGTGTTAAAAATAGAATAAGAATAAATAAGCGGTATAAAGAACAAACTATAGCAGAATATACAGTCTATATATCATTCTAAATATGACTAAATATAAACACTAGGATATATATCAATACCCTAAAGAGTACCACAGTAAATGTGAGCATCCTGTTCTTCCTGTTTGAGCCACAAAAGGCAGTAGATAGTAACTGCTGTCCTGTTACGGTCTTCAGAAGGTAAACCCAGCAGGAGAAATAGTATGCACATGTGTTATTATTTGGATTTTTCTCACACACTTAGATTAAAAAAACAAGCAGACAACAGTATTTTTAACATCGCTTGGTTTTAACTTGAACATGGTGAGAGACTTATGCAACCATAACCTCAGATGGGTCAGGTTCACATAAACCCCAGAACTAAGATCAATCAACGGACACAGCAGTAAATAAGAGCTACTTGACTTTGCTGTTTCTCTTTTTAAAAGAAAAAAAAGATTAAGAGCACATCATGAAATCATTGAGCAGGAACTTGAAAAGCAGGCAAAGCCTTTGTTATTCTGCCAAACACAAAGAACACCTGGCAAGTAGTGACTCCTCAACATGGTTAATGCCAGCAAAGATAATATGACGGTGCCACAAAGTTTTAAGACTAAAAAGCTCCTGGGGACACTTGTTGTTTGATTACAGCCTCACCACCTCTGCAGAGGTTGGTTTCGTCTCTCTTTGACAATCACTGCAAAAATCAATAAACCACAGGAGGCGAACAAGAGCTGTGCCTTTGCTCAACTGAGCGGAATGAACAAATAGAAAAAAATACACTGAATTACCCGAAAGCCATCATTCCTACGCACGCACGCACGCACACACACACACACACACACACACACACACACTGAGTACTGTTAAACAATGATAAGAAGAAATACTTCCTCATCTCTCTGAAAGTCAGTTTTCAGAAATGAATGGACTGATAGCACAACGAGGCTTTTATTTGTTAGTCTACAGGATTTGCTGAATACGTGTTTTCCACATCCATATAACACTTGTTGTTGATGTTACACCCCTTCATAATTATGAGAAATATTTGTAATTGTGTATGTTGAAAATCCATGACAGTGATTAAAAAAAAAAAAGATCAATAAAGAATGTAATCACAAAAATCCTCAGTTGTGTTGTTAAAGTTATATAATCATTAATTAAATGAATGTAATGCTGTTTGTAACCTACATGCATGATGGTTCATAAGTCTTCCTGTAGTTGCTCAGTTTGACATGAGTAAATTAAGTAACAGGAAGACAAACCTCAGTATGTTTCAGCTTTCTTAACTGGGTTTCATACTTCTGAACTTCATCTGTGCTTGTCGTCAATAAGTCTGTGCAGACTGTTACAGGAAACATGTTGAAAAAAGCAAGGTGCCATGACAGAGTGAGACTAATCCACACAGACTGAGGGGACAGATGTTCCTCTGGACAGAAGAGAAAAGGACAAGAGGCCCTTAGATGCTTTTGTGTTTTTCAAGTGTTAACCAAGCAGGAGGAATTCTCAGTGTTTCAGGATCTCTGGTGGGAGTTCTGATGCTGTTACATCCAGACTTCTGTCTGTCTTGCGTGATGACTAAGACAGAAGATGCTTTTGAGTGCAGCTTTTCCTGTCTCATGTCTACTTGAGCTTTCACAGTAAAAAAAAAAAAAGTAAGTAGTTATTTTTAGGAATCTCATTACCTTACCAAACTCACTGCAGTGAGAATGAACGGAGTGAGCAGGGGGGTGCATTCATTTAGAACTGAGTTGTCAATTCAGATATAAACAAACAGCCAAATTGTTCAAGCAAAAGCAGCCCTGCCCCATCAAAGAGAAACGCAAAATGTGTAATGCTCTGGTTTCTATCACGAGAAATCCATAATTACTACTTCTTACTGACCAATCCAGGCAGGCCACACATCACAGAGATGACTCAAATGAGCACCAGAGGGACACCAAATTCTGCTGTCGTCCATGAGTTGTCATGCTCCCGACAGTGGGCGTCCAGCAGCGAGGACAAATATTTAGGGGAGATGCCAAACCATCTCTCAAACACACATGAGGCTTTGTCTAAGAAAGCGTGGTTGGAACAATGTCTCCATAGCCCTTTGTAACCTCTGTGTCAGAGAGTAGTCAGAGGAAAAGGGACAGTGAAGCCTCACACACATAAACACACATATGCGCACCCATAAACAAAGGCAGCAACTGACCATCATGTGCTGCTGAAAGGCTGGCCTCAGCTTTTACTCTTTGGGTTATTAAAGTTTGAAAGGGACTTATGAAGGCCCTCTGCCCACCCACTGTAATCACAGATTTCACACTTGAATACAGACTATTTTCTTCTACGACAACAAGCAAATAAACGTTTCACTTTTCCAGTTTGATGGCTTGCTTTCCCGATTTTAACCAGTGCACATTTTTTCCTAAAAGCTGGACACACATTTATCAGCTTTCCATCAAACTTCAATTACACTGAGACTGTTATAAATATATTCATGAAGACAAACAGGTGTAGCTATATTTCACTGTTGATTATTAACAGTATATAACATTATATAACAGTTGGACTGAAAAACTAAGTGATGTCAAGCTCTTAATAATTGTTACGGTTCATGACCTTTATGGGTGATAAAATAATCTTAGTGTCTGTCTATTGCTGCAAATGACGATTATTTTAGTAGTCGACTAATCTACAGATCCAGTAACGATTAGTCACGATTATTCCGTGATACTGTAGCGACCCAGGGTCACTGTTTGTATACCAGGAAATGGCAGCATACCGGCTGTTCGGGGTTATATTGTTAGACTTAGGACATGTTGTGAATGGTAATGTTTATTTTTATTCTTGTTTTAATGTTTTATAGTGAAATCCTGTGTTTTTATACTGAAATTTTGCATTTTATGTTTGTGTGGAACCGTGACTTAGACGGCTGTGAGCCGCTATCAGCCAGCTCCAGAAATGAACGTTATATTCATAATCTGTTTCCTAACTTGTCTGGAAGTGTCAAAATAAAAGCTCTTCTTCGAAAAGCAAAATTCTGATTGCTAAACTCTTACACCGCCGTCACCATACT
>JAPSES010000081.1:7801150-7817692 GCA_029822895.1 Maxillicosta whitleyi | reverse complement strand
GTGAGAAATCAAACATAAAATAATATAAAATACAATAAGGTACAAACTCTTAAGAATTACTATATACAACTATACAATAATTAATTAATTATTATTATTAATAATAATAATAATAATAATAATAATAATAATAATAATAATAATAAGGTGTACAGACAAACAAAAACAAAAAAATAATTTTAGCAGAAAATCAGAAATGCATAAGCCCAGAAGTGTGAATGCAGTCTGACATACGATCAAACAGTGAACCTTTTGGACATTCTTTAGTCAACTTTCTGTAAAGCTGCATTTAACATTCTTACTGTCCACTTACCAACGTGAGCCACTGAGATTTTCAAAGCTTTGTCTCACTTTTTCTGACCCACAATATAAAATAATTTGGAAGGCACCTTTAACATGTGTGCTATGTGAATATATATGCCCCATTAAATCACATGATGATGAGTAGTGATGCATTACGGAGTTTTGTAATCAATGTGAATATTGCATTACCACATAATTATAAAATGGCTTAGAAAGAACTGAGTTTGCATTTTAACCTCAGATTGAGAAATATCCCATCCTTGAAGACCAATGTCAAATTTCACCAACAGAGGGCGCACAAAGACCTTTCCTGCTAGTGTTGGACACCTTTGAAATTTGCAAGATGTTCAATAAAATCAATGGTTTAGGATAAAAGCATGAAGCAATACCAAAGAATACGGCCACTAGAAATCACCTAGTTTATCATTATCAGTGATTTGAGTTGAAGATAGTTGTGTCTCACTCTTATCAGGGCAGTAAATGCCACCACATGTGTTGTCATACATCATTTCAGCAACTTTTCCCACCTGCTTGTGGATTTTCAGACGAGATCATTAGCCTCATTATAGCCTTACATCTCTCATACTGGCAGATGGTGTTCAGTTGACAACTCTGCCTCTATTCACCCAAGTGACAGACTGAGAAAGAAAACCAAATTCTGCATCATCCTTTGGTATGAGGTTTTTCAGTGGTTCACAGCATGAGTCCATAAGGCTATGTGGTAATTTATACCTCTGTTAGAAGTGTATACACACACTCCAGATGGTGGAGTTACACAGAGTCATGGATGTCACCCAAACATCTCAATCACTTGGAAGAACATTGTAACCTTACCAACAGCATAGGCCCCATTTCATATTTAGACTGTCACTAAAGTCCTAATGTTCCACTCAACAACAGCTTACTTCTTTAGGCCCATTAATTTCAAAGCGATTTTAGTAGCTGCTGCATATTTTAATAGAAAAATTAGTAATTAAAATTTAAAAGAAAATAAGCAATGACAGATCTGGAATTAAAATTATCTTAGCTATACTGCTGAAATCTAAATTAGATTAAGCATCTTATATTAGGGTGATATTTGCTTTTTTTGTCTGATAAGATCATTCTTCTCACAAAGTAGTTCTTATGTCAGTGTATTTTGCTTCTTTTAAGTGTGTTGCTCCTAAATTATCTCAGTGAGATATCAAAGCTTGTTACTGAGATTTTTGACTTCTATTGAGTAATATAAGCTTAATACTAGAATATTAATTGTTACAAAGCTGTCTCATCTACACACACAAGTATAAAACCACATTTCAAAGTAAAAATTACTTATTTTAAGCATGGAATGAGGAATCTTGACTTAAACACAACTAAATCTCTCAACATAATAATAATAAAAAAAAAAAAACACATGACAAATGCAAATTAGAACCCATTGTTTTATTTTAGATGAAACAATAGCAAATATTTCAGTACATTTGGTACAGTACTGTAAACTGGCACTTGATATTTGAGCATTTACCATGTACAATCTCACACAGTTTGAACCAGAAATAGCTTCAGAAATGTTTTCAATGACTATGAACCTTCCTTAACCTTCATTCAACAATAAAGCATAAAATCAACAAGATATATATTTTTCACCAGCCCAAATTCATTGACTTCTGAGTTATGTATTTATTGTCATTTATCACAAATCATTTGACTGACACAGTTTTCTGACAAGGTTTTGTTTGTCATTGATTGACAATGTAAACCTGAGGTTATTATTAATAGATATTAGATACCTTTATATGTTTCCAGAGTAAAAAACAAAAATTATTATATTTTTTTTTTCCAAATTTTATTTTTTTTTATTGTTTTTGGGTCCAATGTGTTAATAAAGTCATATAAAGTGTAAAAGGATTATCAGAAAATATGGGTGAAACTGTTCTAAAAATTACCCCAAACACATTTTCTATGTGTTCTAAAGGCAAAATCTGATCCTTCTTCCACTCCAAACCACTACATAAGTGGGTACAATCCACTCATGAAATAACAAGTTCCATAAACCCAAGTGAAGCTTTATGTTGGTTCTTTTACAAAAAACAAGTAAAAGATGAAGTTCATGCATTTTATTGTAGTTACAGTCTGAGGTTAGTGGGGTCATTTTGGCTTTTGTGGGAGGGTCTGGTCTGGGGTCTCTGCTCCCCCTCACAGCTCCACCGCTGACGTCTCCTCTGATGTCATCTACAGCCACATCTACAAACATCAAAACACAATCATTAAACACTGTGTGGATGTAGAAGAGTTGATTTCATTATGTGTTTTTGTAAATGTGGGTCCTGAGGAGACAATAAGTGATTTATACAAACCTCTGGAACCTCTCCAGTAGATCCACTTTATCCGGGTCCGGGCCGCCGGCGCTGAAAAGAAAAAGAAGAAAGTTGTAGATGATGATCCCCACATGAGCTTTGACAATATTAAAAAATATGAAATCCAAATGAATACTTGACCTGGACCCATTGTGGGTCCCAGGCCCTATTGACACCAGGTCTGTGTGACCGCAGGGGTTCCACAGCTTTCACCTCATCTGTCCTGGTGGGCCGGGGGTCTGTCCTTCGTTGGTCGGTGGTCTGTCCTTCGTTGGTCGGTGGTCTTCTCTGGGTACACGGCTCTTCACTGGTGATGTCTCGATCCTGAAAACAAGAGATCTCTGCTCAGCGTAAAGTTAAGGTGAAATGACACACATTTTTAACACTTTCTAAAACAGCAGAAAAAGAGTCTCCTCCTTTTCTACCTCCACTAGCCCCTCCTCTTCTCTTCCAACTGCCTACGCCTCACCCTCACCATCTCCTCCAACTCCCTATGCCTCACCCTCTCCTCCCACCTCCCCTCATCCAACACCCTACGCCTCACCCTCCACTGCCACCACCTCTCCTCCAACTCCCTCTGCCTCTCCCTCTGCTCCCACCTCCCCTCCTCCAACTCCCTCTCCCTCCTCTCCCACCTCCTCCCCTCCAACTCCCTACGCCTCACCGTCCTCTGCTACCTCCTCTCCTCCAACTCCCTACGCCTCACCCTCCTCTCCTTCTCCTCCAACCTCCTCGCCTCCAACTCCCTCTGCTTCACCCTCTCCTCCCACCTCCTCTCCTCCAACTCCCTACGCCTCACCCTTTCCTCCCACCTCCTCGCCTCCAACTCCCTCTGCCTCACCCTCTCCTCCCATCTCCTCTCCTCCAACTCCCTCTGCCTCACCCTCTCCTCCCATCTCCTCTCCTCCAACTCCCTCTGCCTCACCCTCTCCTCCCACCTTCTCTCCTCCAACTCCCTACGACTCACCCTCACCTCCCACCTCCTCTCTTCCAACTCCATAAGCCTCACCCTCTCCTCCCACCTCCTCGCCTCCAACTCCCTACGCCTCACCCTCTCCTCCCACCTCCTCTCCTCTAACTCCCTCTGCCTCACCCTCTCCATCTCCTCTCCTCCAACTCCATCCAACTAATCTCCTCCAACACCCTCTCCTGCAGTCTACTTATCTGCTCCTTGGAGGGGGCGGGTCCTCGAGGGTGGTCTCCGGTCTCAGGTGGTTCGGTTTCTCCGGTTCTGGTCGGTGGTGGGTCTCCTGACAGTGGTCGTTAGCCAAAATCTCTTCGAGCGCAAGTGTAAACAAACCTTCTTCTCTCAAGTCAAGATCAGAAAGGGGGTGTTGGAATCCTGCGCAGGTCTTGTATAGACCGCGATAACCTAGCAACGGTAGAATTCAAATGGGGGTTTTTCCATTTGTGCGTCCTTTAAAAATTAACCGTTAATGATACATAGGCCTATTGTTATAATGCACCCCTCTTAAGCTGAAATGTTTCCTAAATGTCAATTTTTGATGAAGAATAATAATTAATTTATTGATAATATGTTATTTTTAGGTCTTAATAGAACGTTATCAATATGGAAATAGTAGCTCAAATAATTAATGCAAAAAATACGGAAATCAGTCAGAGGCAATTATCCAGATAACTGCCAAACCGTTTGTCCCGTTTGAAATCGAAGCCGTTAAAAGTCCTAAAAACATAAACCGACATCGACGAAGATGGAAGTGCTTTGTATGGATGCTAGCACGGTTGCAGTACTGAAAGATAAGGTAATGTTAAATAACTTTTATTTTTGTTGCAATGAAAGCTAATTGTTAGCTTAAAAGATGTCACATGCTAATGCTAACGGACAGGTTTCCTAACATTCAAGCTGAGCATGGACTTCGGGGGTTGCACGGCTACTCCTCCGGTTGTCACGCTAATAAAATAATTTAAAAGTAAGTTTAATAATTTAATTGTTAAAGCTGTGTGATGGTGCATTGAGGTAAAGGCAGGATTGCCTGAGGTGAGTTGACTGAGCCAGAGAGCAAAGAGAGAATTCACTTTAGTCATTTATCAGTGTTTTATCTGTTTTTGCTTGGTAAAATACTGTAAATAATGACATAAGTATAATTCTTGAGTGGTTTCTGCCCATTCTGTTGCTGTATTTTACGAAGTGCATCTGTGCTAATACAGAGCTGTCAATTTTTCAAAAAACTTTGGAGTGAGATTCTGTAGGACCTGACAATTACCAAATTACCAAGACCCCCCATGATAATAGTTTGATAATTCAGAAACTCCTTACTTTCATGATTCTGGTATATGTTCAAGACAGACAGATTTTTTTGTCCTTCCAGGATCTGTTTCCTTAATAGTAAAATGTTGATGACACGTCAACTATAGAGCCTAAGCAAAAGAAGTGTGGGTTTTTAAGCGCCTGTGTCGCCAAATAGACTAATCGATTCGTCGCAAAATAATGTATTACATTTAATCCTACAAGGGGGAATAAACATAGACTGTAACTATTGGAGCAAACAAACATAAGCATTTTCCCTTGTCCGTATGTCCCTTAAATATGCCCGGATGTGTCTATAAAGAGGAGGATAAAAGGCAACGTCTTTTGACTTTGTAGAAATGCGATTTATTAAACTTATGACAATTTACTGCCATTGGTCTGCTAGCCCGTGGCTCCATTCCAAACATGGTGGACGCGCTTGCGCACTCCGTTGCTAAAGACCCGCCCCATATGTCTATGGGCCCGCCCACCCGTGCGGCGTCTATCTATGAATGGGACTGTGGGGTGTTACAATGGTGCTCCTCAGCGCCATCTATCGTCCCGGAGTTTATAGAGGAATGAACGCAAGCCAAACGTCTCTGCCCAAATTGGATTTGTTTTTTAAGCGTAAGAAATGGATGTGCGGCGTGAGTGCGTATGAAGACAGACAAAATCGTGTGTCACACGGCCAAAGCGTGTGATTTGGCAGCTCTGGCTAATAACACCACTGGCTTAACAGTCCACTACTATATGTTTACAGTGTGATTGTATGTGTTCCCAGAAGCAGAGCAGTTGGATGGTAAGAGCACATGTTGAGATTGTGTTTTAGTTCTAGTGGTTCATCGAAAAAGAGCAGAGAGAGAGAGACATTGTCCCCCTGACTTCAGGCTCATTGCGCTTATTACTATAGTGGTGTAAGTTAAATAAAAATTGTATTTTATTAGTGATAAACATCTACTCCATGTGGAGTGGAGTTGTGAGCAAGTGAAATTAATGGTGTGAATGTACTGTCACATTTTATTTTCAGTGATTTATATTTATACGATGCATGTGTCTTGAAACTGTAATGGTATGAACCAAAACAGTGATTGAAATTTCATCTCAATAGGACCTGAAGCTACTGACTGCCCACAGAACCAGACAAGACACCACAGGGTTCTACAGGAGCTATACAAATCCAAGCCTAAACCCAACAAGAAGGATATTGCCCAGCTGTTGGACCTTAAGTACCAATTTAGATGAGCTTACTCTGATATTATGAGGAAGCAACAAAGACCTACCAAGATTCTTCAGGCATATCCGTGCTTCAGAGAAGTGGATCATGTAAGCAAATCATTTTATGTTGAATTTATTTTTAATACAATTGTAGTAAATAATAGTAGTAGTAGTAAGTCATTAGTTTGCAAATTATTAAATGTTGGCCATTTTAATTTTTAATATGAATGAAGCAGATATTAGACAATTTCTTTCTCTTTTGTTTTGCGCAAATTGTTTCATAATTTATTAAGCAGGCAAGTCCACAATTTCTACCTCCATAGTAGAACTAAGAGTTCTTTAGTCACTAGATTGATTGGAATGTAGATTTTAATAGGAATTTTTCTATCTGTCTTTCTTTGATAGATAATGGATGAACTGCAGCAGATCCCCAGTCAAGGAAAGTCCTGCCTCATGCCTGAATTGAGGAACTGCTGGGGGGCCTTTTGTGAGAAGATCCAATTCTATGGAGTTTTCAAAAAAGTCTTGAAACCTCTACTGGCATATAAAGGTAATTTCACAGTTGATACAGAATCAATAGGCTGACCACAGTAAGTGGTGCTGCTGATGCTTCTTAGTTTTGGACATTCACCAAGTATTCAGGATTTACATAACTTGTCAACTAGCTTAACTGCTCTTCATGTGCTTTATTTTTATTTTTTTTTGTTTTGTTTTACCACCTGCAGTACACTGCTTTATGCTGTCTCTCCCCTATCACATTTCTTGTCTCGTTGCCTTGTCTTGCTCTCTGATTTTAGATTATTTTAAATAACTGACCACAGAATATGAAATTGGTCTGTTATGTTTACTCATGATAAATTACACAACTGCATTTTTAAAACATTCATATTGCCACACTGTAAGACTAATAGGCCTTCTTTTAGAAATGGGGTCAATTTAACTTTCTTTGCGACATAAGTTGTGTTGCATCCATAGAAGTAAATATATTTGATACAAATGAATTTGACACCACATCATATGTCAGCTGGCATAATATATGGTCAGTTGACATCACTGATCACACTACTTCATTGTATTTCTTAGGTACTAAAAAGAGGCCAACAGCAGGAAGCGAAGTCATTTTAGGAAATGAAACAGAAACTGAAATTGACTGTGCATTTTATGCCACACGCAAACATGATGAATGTTTCTAATACTTTGACTAAAGACTGCTCTTACTGCTTTGTTTATCAATAATGCTATTGCATTACCAGAACATGCCAGTGAACAAAGACCAAATGTTAAAGATTACCAAAAACATAATTAGACAACAGGAACAGAATCACAGCC
Organism: Maxillicosta whitleyi; assembly: GCA_029822895.1. Lineage (NCBI taxonomy): Eukaryota > Metazoa > Chordata > Actinopteri > Perciformes > Neosebastidae > Maxillicosta > Maxillicosta whitleyi. Next base: position 7,810,261 of record JAPSES010000081.1, on the reverse strand, counting down.
ACAGTTGTGGGCTGCATTGTAAACTCTGGAACACACCCATAAAAGTAATAAACAGTAGCTTTAACTTACTTTGGTTCTTTTACACTTAGCATCGTCCCTGTTTTCTATTATTTCACATTCATTTTTATTTGAAAGCCTTGATAACCTGCACCATATCCATTATGAAAACTCTCATAAACATAAGCACATGCTAATTATCTTTTATTTGTGTTCCAGTCTGTGGAAGACCCTGACACCTTTCTTCAGATGAGACCACTCTTCAGCCCTGTGGTGATAGTCTGTGAAACCAACTGCATTCTGGCCATAGAACCATGTCTGTCCTGATCTTTCCAAAGGAGGACATTGCTGACAGTGTGATGTATATCATGGCATGTTACTACACCTTTCACCTCATATACCTCAAATGCTTAAGCATTTCTCCTCTCTGTGCTGCAGACACAAGTCCTCATGGATGCTATCCATGACCGAGACATGACTTCTTCATATAAAAAAGCTATTGCTGAGTGGAGGAAGTTTACTGACTAGGTACCAGTTTAGTAAATGTCGGATGATCCAGTTTGTTCAGGTAACATCCTTATCCTGGTTCACAGTACATGCCTGTGTCAATGTTTATTGTTATACAGCATATCTATTTGCATAAACAACTGTCCATTCAACCTTTCACTGATGACAGGTAAACCTATGATTAATGATTAAAAATTGTAATTTTTTTTTTCTGTTCATGTGCACCATCAATATATTAAAGAGGTGAAGAGAAATTGTATTCATGTCTTTATTTGAGCAAGTAACATACTGTTCTGGTTTTAGGATCACTGTCATAAGCATTATGATTTATGAATTCAACAGCTTTTGGCTCATTAAAAACAAAAAAAGTGAACATGGTCCTATATAATGAGAAAAATATTCTTAAATAATGTTTTTACATCAAGAACAGTATGCTAGTTTTTAGTACAAATTTCTTGATTTCGAGAGATGTAATGCTTACTGAATAGCATAATGTCAAGATAATGATACTAGCATTTACTTAATTTAAGAATATTTGTCAACATATTAAGAAAAGTTCTTATAGTTTTTATTTGTATATAGAAAAATACCATTTTTTTAGTGTAAAAACACTAATTTCAAAGTTTTTCTGGCTTCATTGAGGTTAGATATTTTTCTTGATATTTTGCCTTGACAAGCCAAATTTTCTTGTTCTATTGGCAGATAATTTTGCTTATTTTAAGTAATAAATCTCCAATTTTTATATATTTTTTCTTGTTTTTGAAGGCTGACTTTGCAGTGTAAAACCCTAAAATAAGAACCATATGACAGTCTTAAAGATTTCTTTTGTGATTTATGCAGTTTTCAATGAATACTAAATGGTATTCTACTTTTTCCAAAGCATTAGTTTTGGTAGGTCTTATTTTATGGCTAATGGAGCAGAAGTGAAATAATGATGTGAAAGTCCAGTGCAATAAAAATAAAAAAAGGAAAAAACTTGATTTGTAGCACCAAAAAAAAAAAAAAACACTTAACCAGGTGTGCATATGATTTTCTCAGTCTTCATGAAATGCTATGTTTTTTCTGTGATAACCACAAGGAATAACAAAAATACGCGCACACAGACACATGCAAAGAGCAGTGTATGTAATTCATTTAAGGTTGGGTATTATGTCATTCCACAAAAGTCATAAAATACTTCATTAAATATCCCATTATCTCAACACTGGGTAAAGTCATACCATTCATCCAAACTCTTAAGGGTTGCACCCGATATGAACAAAATCTGTTTGTTGAAAGGGTAGAATTTGGGGAACTCTGGCTCTATGACTTAAGCAAAAAAAAAAAAAAAAAAAGAAAAAAATCCAACAATTTTGGTAATTATCTCCAAACAATATTCTGCTGCTATATTTTAAATTGGGAGGTAAAGTATAACATGTACCTCCCATCACTGCTACCATTAAAAATCCTAATCTAACTTAATAATTTTTCACGTGTGAACAATGAAGTTACAGATCTATAGATTGTCTTGAAATATTTGAGCTTCTATAAAATTCTGATGGTTTGTTAACATAGTACAATTTAACCAGCATGGTGTAATACCAGTTTAAACACAAACAAATCTGACTCTCCTGTAGCCATTGTAGATTAAAGGAATCAGTAGGCCATAAACATGGTAACTGAACTTTTCTCAATGAACATATGATTATGTTGCAATAACCAACTTTTCCATGGAAATGCATTCACTACAAAGGCCCACCACCCACTCCTATAATGCTAAATCTGTAACCTGTAAGTATTAACTATCTTTTCTCTATTTATTTATTTATTTATTCTCTTATTATTATTACTATTGTTTCTTCCTGGTGTCCACACAACAAGGCACACATTCACACATGACTGACAACAACTGAAAAGTGCAATATTTAATTCAAACACAATTTATTATGGTATCACTTAAAAACAAGCCAAACAACAACAATAACAGTTTCATTAAAAACGATACCTGACAGTAATACTATTACAATTTTTATAGATTTTATATATTAATAAGAGTGATTGTACTCACACAGCCAAAAGAACTAAAAATGCTCCATTCTTCATAGGTATCAAGTATTTGATCCAATTGTAGCTGTGCAGTAGTAATACTACAATTTCCTAAACACCATCCTTTGCATCCTTTCTTTTTTTTTTTTTTTGTCTAAATATTTAATACTAAGGTTAATAAAAAGCATACAGTCAGAACAAGGGTTCCCTGTTTCTGAATAAAAGGCTGTCCACTTTCAGACAATGATTAGGATCGCAGTACATATTAAATCAGGATTAATGACTGGCTGATCCTAATCTTCAAAATCATGTCAAGTAGAGCTCCTCAACATGGTAGAAACTTCATAGTAAAGGCCACTGGACAGTGTCAGATTATAGCCAAGGACTGGATTATCACAACTAATCCAATTATGTGTGTTTGCTGTAATCGGCTGTCAAACTGGCTCATTCTAAGGATAACCTTCTGGAGAGAGTGAATCATCAGTGTTTCATTATGACAGACTAAAAATAAAAAAATTAAATAAAATTAAAAAGAATAAAGTGGAAATAAAGGACAGGTAAAGCTCAGATCAAGTGTCATGAAAGAAACCTGATAAAAAAAATAAATAAATAAGAATAAATAAATAAAAATCTGTAAGGCAAGGGGTCAATGCTCTTGTTTTAGGTTGTATAAAAATAGATCTGACCAAAACTGACTGTTTTTACATGATAGCCTATCAGAAATGTAGTGGTCCAACAACCGGAAATAGCAAAAAACAACCAATGACGCTTTGACTCCACCTCATGATGCCATTTAGCAACAGATGAGCAGCGATACATGCATGTACATTTTGGTCAGCCAGGGACAAGCATTACTGTCGCTGGTGTTCCTTTAGGAATACTTCTGAGTGTGTAATGTTTGCGTGGGTCGCGGTGCTGCCTCTTTTTGTTGCACCATAGCCGGGGTCAGTGGGTTAGAGGCTTCCTGATCCACACCGCGTGTGTTATTGCTGGCACTGACTTTCAGCGGTGGAATCGTTATGGATGTGCTATGGATGGTACCGCTGCTGCTGATACCACTCCTGATGTGGACCAGCAGCACGTTTGTTTTTTATTTCAAAAAGTGCTTTTACGTCGCCTGGATGATGTGTCTGGCCTTTATTGCAATTCCCCTGTGTATACTGAAAAGCGGCGGCAGAGACATCGAAAATATGAGGTGAGTTTGCTTGCGTAATGAATGTAGCTCACAGCGCCGTCTGACAGCTAGCCACCGTTAGCAAGCTAGCTGGCTAGCAGCCGTAGTTGATATTAAACAATCATAACGTTTACTAGAAACATCACCGTTTTTTGCTCCAACACTGCTTTATGTCAATGGCATGCTTCAGTTCAACAACGGTAAGCTTCAGCCCATCCACTACTCGCATAACTGAAACCAAAACGGGGCTTTAAATAAAAACTTGATGCATATTTAATCATGCATATGCTAACATTAGCCTCACTTGACACAAGCAGTGAAAACACGTTAGCTGAAAGCGAGAATGCTAACTAACATTTAACGTTACGTCCATATTTAGTGCTCACTGAGCCAAGTCACGGCACGTTGTTAATCATGTTATTTACCATCACGAGAAAACAGTACGAGTCTTTGATAACGGTAATTATATTGGTCTTATTTTCAACAGGAATGTTTGTCGTCTTCCCTCCAATCAAATGCCACGGCGCTAGCAGGCTGTGGTGTACACATACCTGAAGTTGGCAGATTTCAAACACAGGGCTACTGTATGATTTCCTTTAAAGCTGCTCCTTTGGGTTGAAACAAGGGGAAATTGTGCAGGCTGAATCATTTCCATGCTTTTACTTTTTAAGTGGCAACAAATGTGAGTTCAGCCAAATAATTCGAACTCTGAATTTGCAATTCAGCTTATAAACATTGGCATTCCTAAATCATTTTTTAAAAAATGTCGGGAAAAAAAGTTACAATTCTTACTTTTATCATTCCAGATTGCCACTTCTATCAATACTGGAATGTGTACAATGGATTTCAGTGTATTGCAGTGTAAAACAATGTTTCTGTCAGTAACATTCCTTTAGTACACTAGTGTAACTTTGATCCCTTATTTCACCACTGTAAGAGTTACGTGTATGTTCCTACATGACCCACTAACCATGTCATCCAATTGCCTGCTTAAGTAGAAATGCGCTTTCTCTTTGGTGTCTGTATCCACTTTGTAGTGTGGATGAGTTAAAGCCATGCTCATTTAGACTGTACACAAACGACTGCATCCTAGTAATTACATCAGAGAAACAGATGCCAGATGGTGAGGCCTAGATTAGAATTTGGATAGCAAATAGTTTATCAGACCCATCCTTGGTACTGTGAACAGCTCACCTCTTGCTTGGCCTTGATTTGCTGACAGCAGCCCTGTCCGTTACAACAGCAGAGCTTATGCCTCACTGCTCTAGGAATAACTGTTTCACAGTCACATTAGCCATGGTGGTGGTGTCATGTTGCACTAGTGTGCCATTCAGTCAGCTCAAAGGTTATCTGGACCTGTTGACTGTTACAAAGTGACTGAATTGGGGTCAGACCTTGGTGTGAACAGAGTTTTGGATGCACAGTTTAGAGTCGCCAGCGCTGGCAAAAAGAACTCAGTGATTCATCAATGACCACACACTCTGTCACAAGCATTGCTTGTCAGACAAGCACACAAAGGCTAGATTCTGAGCTTGACTATACTTGATTCACAGCTGAACTGGGTGACTTGAATGGAACACTGTTACTATAACATGTGCCAGAACAGGTCTTTATAGTTCACATATCATTAGAATAAGTAGAGCTCAAATTACTATTGAAGCTTCCGTAAGTGATTATTTTTAGATGTCATTGGACAAAACGTCTATAGCTATCTGTCAGTATATTGTGCTGGACTTCTGCTCTTCTTCTTAAATGTGTCCACAGGCTGTTGAAAATGTACCGTGTAATGCAAGATTTTTTGCAGCTGGCATGTTTTCAGAGGGAGTTAAAGATGTGATTGATTGCTGTTGAGATTCTGCAAATGCGACTCTACTTGCAGAAGAAACATGGCAGCGCCCATAATCAGAATATTTTGGCTTTACTTTTCCATTGTGGCAGGAAACAACATGTCATGTTATCAGCCTCTGCAGAATATTTAAAAATTTTATTTGAATAGGGAAGAGAGGCAAAAACAATGTTTACATTTTCATATTCTGGTGATTTTTTTCCTGGCTCATGTAGGTTTAAAAAATTTGTTTTTGTACTTTTTAAAGTTAACTTTACTTGCAATACCAAGAAAAGAGAAAGATAGTTTTACCTGTCACTTCTGGATACCATTGGGAGCTGATCCAGCGTTAATTATCATGCGGGATCTCATGACAACAGCTAAAAGACAGGCTGGTTTTCTCTCACAATCGCTTGAGCTCAGGTTCCGTACTGTGTAAAGGCTTCTTACATTCCCGGTACCAGTGTTTCTGACGGTGCAGAAATGTTGTCAGTCAAACCTGGGCGACTGACCTTTTAAAACCTAGTGCTGAAACAACAGTTTGTCTCATTCCAGCTTCTCTGAATGAATGAATCTTTCTCTAATATTTCTCATAATAATCTTGAAGCTGTCAACCTGTCTTGATTAACCTCCTGACATTCAGCACCTGAGTCTTTGTGCATATATTGTTTTTAGGGGTATCAGGTCAGGCATCCCAAATTTATCTGAGAGCAGCCAGGTTGCACAGAACAAGTGGTGGAATCAGAGCAGCTGAAATGTCACTACACAGGGACAGGTTCAGTATGAACTAATTTAGAGTCTGACAATTAAATGAAGTGAAACAAAAGCTGGGTGGATTAGCCATAAAAAGAATTCTACCAAGGCCATTTCATTCCCCTTGAACAATGTTACAGTGGCTTCAGCACTGGCAGAGTTGTTGCATAACCATTGCCTTTTGTACTAGGTTAAGGGTGTTATCACTGTACCATTGTGTTGACAGATAACTTGAAAACTGTATTCCAGTGTTAACATCGGTAAAGCATATATGCCACACTTGGCTTCATGTAACACAGTAAGAAGGCATATGATGCAAACAAGTAGAAGTTTGTTTTCTCTTTTTCTAACTTACATACATTGCTTAATCCCAGAGAAATTAAAGTGTCACAGCAGTGAGCCGGGTCCAAAAAAAGGACAAAAGCTCCCGGTCTTTCATGTGCTAACCCTAAATTGCAGGTGAGGCCACTTTAGAAGATCATTCACATTCTGTGAAACATGCCAATGCGGGAACATTTGACAAGTTACGTGTGTGTTGTAGTCAAAGGTTTAGAGTAGTGAAATCATCATATATTAATGTATATGATATACTACAAGATATTTGGTAGAGTGGATTTAGATTTCCAGGCCCTTCACACAGGCACAAGTACGTAAATTCAGTCCTGGTATCAAATGTTTACATTTATAGGCTAATTTATAGGTGGGAAATGCATATGTTTATGCGAGGTGGTCCATTTAGAAACCGTCTCCCCTACTTTGAAATATCACATGAATCTGCTGAAACCTCAGATGTCCTAGTTTTCCACTGTCATTTAAATGCGGAATGCGTTTGTCAAAGCTGTGAGTGTGAAGAGTCTCAGAAGTCCACACAAAAGTGTAACCTGATATGGAATTATCAGGTGATCAGTTCGCTCACATTTGCAATTCATAAATAAATGCAAAAAAGATCACACATATTTTTAGACATTCTTGTACTCAAATTGATGGCATATGATCAGCACATGCATTTGTGAGCACCCTAAATCCTACACAAATTATCACTAGATGAAGTTTTCTAAATGTTGTTTCTCATCTGTAGAACATGCACTGTAACAGAGTTGAGACCATGCTGAGGCTTGTATTTTTTTGTCCAAATAGAAGTCATGCTCAGTGTTACTTCAGCCTGATAGCAGTCACACTTTCAGGTCAAAGAACTCCGCACACAACAACACCTGAGCGGAACAGACCAGAGTAACCAAGAACGCTCTACATACAACAGTAATGTTGTATATTTTCCACTATCACCGAATGATCTGAGCGAACAATAGGTATGGAACTCATTTTGACTTTGTGAAAGGTAGAGATGTACTGTTGTTTTATGGTCTCAAGTCAACTGCATTCAATAGGAATGTATATATTTACAGAAGTGTTGAGATAAAATAAGACTTTATTGATCCCACTATGGGGAAATTTAATGTTGGGGTTTGTTTAAATAATTCATTAGAAGGCACTTTTCTTTTTACCTAAATTATTGCAAGCTTCCCCTTAATTTCTTTCAAATTGTTAATGTTATTACTGCTCCAGTCAGCTGTAACCACTCAGGGCATCCTCAGATGGAAGCTATTATTTAATGAGCCGTTATTTCAGCTATATCTAAACTCTACAGGACCATTCGAAAGAAAGTGAAGTGTGACGTTGGTTTATTAGTGAAAAATCAGATTCTTTACCCAAAACAGCCAAAATAAACCCATGAATTTCCTTTCTCCTTTTGTCCAGTTTATTTTCCAAAAGTGTTAAGGACCAGTAAAAGTTCTCCGTGGGATTTTTATCCTCTGTAAATGATTATTAGCTTTGACATCAGTATAAATGATGACTATTGACATCCATTTAATGGGCGCTGCAGTCGTATGATTATCACGAGCATTACTGCATCCTCAGTCACTTTGTTTCTTTCTTCTTTTGAGTATTGGAAATGATTATTAGAGTGGTGATTACTGTTGTCTTCCACTGTGTTCAGCGTCGGTACTAATCTCTGGGCCAATTATTGCCTTCATTATATTCAGGAGGAGGTAGCTGAATGTATAATGTAGAGAGTTAGGGCTTTGCGTAAAGTTTAGGTCAACAAAAGATTAATTAAACCTCAGTAGTTAGATTACTAACTTTAAAACAAAGCAGAACCAGCTTTGTTGTCACAGATGGTAATTATCGGTGCAGTATACTAGTAAAGAAATGAGGGCAGTTTTAGAACACAATATAAAGAATAACAGGGAGAGAGGATGTGATGTGGAATGGATGGATGCTGTATTTTTATTTATTTATTTATTTTTTTGAGATCATGATTTATGTGGCTGAGACAGAAGATGGAGAGTGACTCTGCTGTTTTCCCCGCGAGGGAAGGTCATTCAAGTTGGTGCAACAGAAGCCAAATAAGTGAGTTGGTGTATTTTGCACAGGGAAAGGGCCCTGTTTATTCTTCAAAAATATACGTAGGTCGAGTTTTGTGTTAAACATTACCTGAAAAAGTTTTAGACAGTGTGTTATGGCTATGTGAACATTACCTGTGCAATACCCATTACAATTCTGAAACGAGAAAAGCACTCAGAGAGCGCAAACCTCCAAGCAGCACAGTTCCCCCACATATTGTGACTGACACCCTACAATATTACTTACACGTTTGTTTTTTTTAAATCTATTTTATTAGATTCTTGACACCGGAAACATACCCTTTGCAATTAGAATGACACTGGTATCGTTATTTGTTGAACAGTGATTTGCGAAAATCCACATTTCCGTAATGGTGGTTTTCTTCAGGATCTAGCTCCATAACTATTGAAGATCCGTCAAATCCGTT
>JAPSES010000081.1:7769375-7793750 GCA_029822895.1 Maxillicosta whitleyi | reverse complement strand
GGGTTGTTTTCTGACCATCATGTTATTTTTAATGTGTTCCTTTTATGACTGTATTTTATTTGTATTTTATTGTACTTATCTGTATTTTATTGATCCTTTTGTAAAGCACTTTTTGACCTCCCTTGTCTGTGAAAGGTGCTATAGAAATAAACTTTACTTACTTACTCATTAGTCGCTCACTTGAGATGGGTGTCTAATTTGGTGAGGACTTGGACACATACTTTTGACATCATAAGGATGAAGGGATCTTTAATTGAATCACTTTTGGAGGTTGATGACTCTTGTGCTGACAGCCTGTCTTACACCCACTGCTCTGACACCTGTCTGACCACAGAGTGCAGCCGTTCTACTCTCATCTTCTCATCGATGGTCGCTAACACGATGCAACCTCAGACACAGGCCGCTGAAACATAAAGAAACTGATCACAAAAATTAAAAGTTAACGGTCAGCACTAAGAGAGTCATGGCTGAAGCTGGAAAGAGGACTGATTTTAGTGCACTAGATGCTGACCTGAATGAGCTCACTCGCATCATGATACAGGAAACTGTCACTCCACACTGAAGACAGCAAGAATGAAGCTGGTGACCTGAATGTGTTTTACTGTAGGTTTGATAGATAGATGGTCTTGACCTGCTTCAGTCATCATGTACTGCTCACAGAAGTGTGTGTCAAAACATGAAAAGAAGTCCTGTCAGGTATTTGATGCCCTGACCTGAAACTGAGATGCATATTTAAAGGATACCTGTAGTGAATTTTCATTGCTAGCAAGTGCCATTTCAAAAGACCATGTATAATGCTAGTGGTTCCGTTGGGTAACTTGCATTATAGCCCATTGTCAAGTACATGTGAGTACAGAGTCGCTGCTTTGTCAGTCATAGTCAGCAAGGTGTTGGCTCTTTCACAGGCTGTTCCAGGACTCTGTCTCTAGGACAGTGGGGGAGTGCAAAGCTTACAAATGTGAGAACGCATACATTAAATTAGGTCTTGCTCACTGATCGCAGTTGATCACCTGAAATCAACTATGTTACATCACTTCTGGCCAACAATGGCTGCTCCCCATAGGTTGTGCCCCATAATTAAAAAGCCTGTTGGGACATAATTACGGTGTTTTTTATTGTTTTGTTTTTACTGAATTTGCATCTCTTGCTTATGTGTAATACACAAACCACCAATTGATGTTGTAAGTATGACCAGTACAGGTACACTTTAATGCCCTGAATATTCAGATCAATATTAAATCATATAAATAGGACAGAAATGTGCTGTTTCTAACTTTGTTGTTTCGTATTTTGGAAGAGTAGACCTGTTTTTTGTTGTTGTTTTTTTAAACATAGCCAGTCCTCTGCACCTTAAATCTCAGTGCTGTGGCACACTAATTTATCAATTGTATGTTTTCTCTCCATCAGTGCCCAGGAGAGAGTGTTTTTCGGGGCCAGTGAGTGATGAGGGCAGGCTCGAGGCCAGGGTAGTGACAGCAGGGGAAGAGCGAGGCATCTAATTAGCGCTGAGAAAACTCGGCATGAGTCTGATTTGGCGTCCAAGTTGCTATGCCGACCGCTACACCCAGCCATTTATAGCTGCTCATCCTAGAGCTGATGTTATCGCATCCAGCGCTACAGCTGGGTTCATGCACTCTTCTATTAGTTTTTGCTTCCCTTTGTTCTGCTTTGTTTTGCCCCAATAAATACAGCTCTCCTTCTGCTGTTTTCCACTTTAATAAACACTTCGATTTCCTCTCCATGAACTTATGCTTATTTTTTATTTGTCATTATACAGTAACTGAATTATCATTATCACTTGCTATTATCACAGCGCTTCCCAAACAGTTAATTAGATGCCGTTCATATTAGTTTGTTTCTGAAAGGATGTTTCTTTTCAGGCTTTAACCAATGATTGCTTCTCTGTTTCCTTCTAGGCCTGATGGAGATTTTACCAGATCGCTGCACCATGATCGCCAAGAAGGAGCTGATCTACGCTGGCACAGTTGGCCTCATCTGCTGGCTGGGTGGCATTGTCTTTATCAACCGCAAAAAGACAAGCGATGCCAAAAGCGTCATGGCCGAGGCTGCCAAAACTATGTTGGACGACCAGGTAATCTGCAGCATTTGTCAGCATACATCACACATTTTGTCAAGTGGTGAGAAATGAGGCCAGTTTTTATTATTACACTTTTTGTCTCCATGAAATGGTATAAAAAGGTACATTGTAAGTCACTTTAGTTTGACTCCTGGGCTTTTTTTGTTCATCATGTGGGATAGTCCTCACTTTTTACTCTCATCTTCTGACCTATGTAGATTCGTCTGTGGGTGTTCCCAGAAGGTACGCGGAACCAGAGGGGTGACCTGCTGCCCTTCAAAAAAGGCGCTTTCCATCTGGCGGTGCAGGCGCAAGTGAGACTTTTACCTTTTCTGAGTTTTTTTTTTGTTTGTGTGTGTGTGTTACTATATATGGAATAAAATGAGTGAAGACAGTCCTACAATATACATTACACGTTTTAAGTCAGCTTCTCATATTCTGCCATTGTGATTTATTCAATTAGTCCTGCTGGTAAAGTGGTGCTGACAACCCTGGCTATATTCCAGCTCTTTTCTGTTTGCTAACAGTGCTTGGGGTCATGTTGCCGGCACTGTGCTGACTTTAGACACATGGGGGAGCTAGCAACCTTAAATAGTTCATAACCTCATGATTTAACCTTACTGTATGTGCAAATGCCGGCATACACGATCACACTGAAACGGCCACATTTGTTTGCAAGAAAGTAGGCAGAACAGTTTAGTCAGCTTTCACTGAGAATTGGAAGTCCACTTGCATTATGTCATGTGGAGATTTTTATGACACAGCTCCTCATGCCACATTACTGAAGCGAAGGAGGGGCTAATTGCAGAAGTCGACTCGCCTGCGTGCAGGTGGGAGGTCTCTTTCTTTGAGCTGCTGACTCGTAGCATAGACTCGCAGTTCAAGCAGGTGGAATGAATTAAAAAAAAAACATTTTTGTTGATTGAATTCTGGCCAGAAACCACAACTCGGTCCACTGCAGGCAAAAAAAAACAAAAAACATTGGTGTGTGTGTGCGCTTGTATGTGTGAGCTCATTTCTTTTCTTTTTTTTTTTCTTGTTGCTTTCTGTTAAAGATTGATATCGGTTTGGGTCCGTTCGGTGCTGGAGCTGAGAGGTTACAAAAATAAAACCCTGCTGCTCCTAATTAGCAAACACCAGTACCAGTGCAGACTCTAACCCTGCTTGTTATGTTACACAAATAGTATTTGATGTAATTAGGAGAACTTTATTGTGTGTGTGTGTTGGCATGAAGTGGAGGAATAGGCTTTATTTGCTGTCTGGAGAATAAATAGAATCAGTGTTTTGGCTTTCCCTGTTGGCTGTTCTTTACACACGAGACTGTTTCTATGTGGACATGGACTATTTCTATCTCTATGTGCTTCTGCTGAGTTGTAGTGCAGCCTCTTCATTTGTACCCAGCCGACCAGATTGAGTGGAAGCAGGACAGCCCCCAGGGGGAGCCACGTTTGGCTCAGCCAGTCCTGTTGAAGGGCCACTCGGGGCCTCGAGAGAGCCACTCGGCCTCTATTAGCAGCAGAGGAGATGGAGATGACTTGTGTTGTGCTGATTTGGAGTGCACGAGTGTGATATATTTCTTCGGATGAGCATTTCAGTCCGTTTGTTATTCAGATTTTGTTGCGCTCAAATGTAAGAAAACAGTTGAATGAGGTTAATAAGTTTCTGCTCTTTGGGCTTTATTGCTTCCTCTTCTGTTTTCCAGGTTCCCATCATACCTGTTGTGTTCTCCTCCTACAGCAACTTCTATCTACGGAAAGAAAAGCAGTTCAAATCAGGTAACTCCCTTTGACTATCCCCACTTTTCTTACATTTCTCAGTGAGTATGACTCATTCAAATGTATTTTGTGTTCCATGAGACGTCTGACAGTGAAGTTTTGTGCCTCTTCAGGGACCATCAGATTGAAGATCCTCCCAAAGATTGAGACGAAGGGCATGACGTCAGACGACGTGTCATCCCTTAGTGACAAATCCTTCGACCTGATGCGCTCGGCCTTCCTGGGCATCTCTGACTCCGTGACCCAGAGCAACGGGCCCTTGAGCCACTGAACACTCATCGCACTCATCCTCCTTTTCTCCAATGTCCCCGTCTGAGACCCATTCCTCCCCTAGACCTCCCCGCAGCCCCCAGGTTGTCCCATTACCTGGCCAGGAAACAACATGACACAGGTCTCTTGTCATGATATCTCTTCTTGTCTAGTTGACGCCTGGTCCAGTCCGCCTCTGGCCTGACCACACAGCACAGTCAGTCCCGACCCTCACTGTGTCTGCAGCAGCACTGCTCTGCACGCCGTGAGCGGAGTGACGGACGGCAAGCCGAACAGTACGGATGTGTGTTGTTCTTCATGCATGCCTTTTGGATGGCTTTGTCCACCTTCATCCTTGCTTTGGAAGCCGTTGGCTTTGTTGTTGTCTTACTTTGTTTTGGGGTTTTTTTTTTGTACTTTTTTTGGCCTTCTCAGCTTTTTTTCCCCCTTCTGCCTTCTGTTTAGAAGATAAATCGTGGCATTTTCTCTCTTCTGTTCATAAATGTCTGTGGATATTTATGTGTTCTTCTCATGCTGGCTTTGTTTTAGTTATCTTTGGATGCTTACACACACATTCAAGGTAACATACCCCATCTCCTTCCTTCCTTTCCTTTCAGTGTGCTCTTTCCCTTTTTGCATTCCAGTTTCTTGCCTACAGACAAAAGGAGCGGGGTCTCCACATGCAGTATGGAGTGTGTGGAATCGACACTGATTTCTCAGTTTTGGTCGCAATGAATTAAACTCTGTATCCATATTGGCTTCACAAAACTATGACCAGTAGCTCCATGATGTCAAACAGCAAGGAATTCAAGATTACAAGACACAGTGTATAACAATAGCACCCATCTGTACTGAATTAATGGACTTTTAAGTGGACTGATCAGTTTTCAGTGTTGTGCATTGTTGGTGTATCATTGTGCATTCTTTCAGTTTGTTTCTCCAAAAGATTAGAAGTAATCTGCTTTCAGCTACAAGCAAACGTCTTCTCGCTGTATTCTGTATATTTGCTCTATTTATTTCTGCATCGGACGATCTTTTTGTTGTTTTTTAAGGAGGAAAAAAAATGTGCTCACAATTTTTTTTTTTTTTTTTTGCTCCTCTGAATGGATTCACAAGTGAACCTATCCAAGGTGTGTCAAAAAGGTGATTTCATAAAGTGCAATGTCCAGCTGTTTTAGCATTACTGTTCCAAAGTGCAAAGCTTCCTGCTGTGCCAAGACAAAAGTGTTTTTTGGGAAGTTTCCGGTGTAAACCCATTGTTATCTTATAATGACCAGCTTACTGAGTCATCCATTGACAGATTTCATATATCCCAGTATCTAAAGTAGTCCTCAGCTGTAGGATGGAGGGTTAAACTTGTAGAGCTGTAAAATGATTTCTGCTTACCTAAGACTGAAACTGTTTTGTTTTTTGCTTTTTTTTTAATGTTCTGATTACCTTACAGATGTACTTATTACTAAAAACCAATAATACTCAAGTCTATTTACTTAAATGTAGTGGCTGATTGGAAATGTGAAGGGTCGTCCCCATTTCAAGTAATGAAACTGACACTGCTGTGATTCAGTCATTAGTATTTGATCTTGTACAAAGTATGAAAGTTTTGGCCTTAAAAGATTGATTTGTTGTTGTTGTTGCACTTTGGATGATGCAGATAGTTATACTTTTGTTAGTTTTATTTTTTATGTACGTACTGACAGTGACTTCTAACCACATAGAACCGATTTAACTGTTTTTATTTCACACCCAGGTCTTACATTTCACGGTATTCACTGCCTTTACTTGTTTTCAAACTGACTTGGCTCACCCAACACCATCAGAGAATGTATTTCCGCATTCAGGATACCTGTGTACTACTAATGCATCTTTTTTTTTTTTTTTTACTGATTTTTTTTATTTTTTTTTTATTTTATTTTAAGTTACTGTATTAACTGACAAGTGTGTGGGATTTAGTGACATCTAGTGATGAGGTCAGAGATTGCTGTTTGTTCAGCAGGGGGGAAAAAACTACTTGATGTAAAACAAAAAAAAATGTGAAAGGTTTTCTTTTGAGCCTACGTTGATGATGGAATGGCAGACATGGTAGAGATTGTGGCATCAAGCAACACAATTTAAGGATTCTGCTCGATATGTAAATACCAAGGTCTCATTGTCATCTTCATTGTAGACCAACTAGCCACTAATTTCAATACAATGGTGAATATTTGATTTGTGTAGATCCTCCTAAATCTTACACACTGGTCACACGTCTTTTAAAATGGGATGTTGTCGCGTATACAGCTGTCATCAGTTTCAGACGTATTTGTTTGCGCATAAAATTTTACAGTGCATTGATACTCAGATGGACTTGTTCTGCACAAAGAATTAACACATTCAGTCTGAGGTCTGCAAACTGCTGTTCATGGACGAGTGCGACGGTACTTGAACCCGCTCCGGGCTTCAAAGATATAATGGTCATTTATAATGTGAAATACAAGCCCCTACTAATATAAATTATCTAATATTTTCCTTTTTTTAAAATTTTAATATATATTGAGTTTTTCTCCTATCTGTTTAAAAAAAAAAAACTTTTTACCTTTGCAGCAAGTGGTTTTGAATGTTAAAAAGTAAACACCAAATTGGGTTCTTCCACAATATCAGTTAAAGTATATTATACATTTTGCTAAATGAGTGTTTTATCCATCTATTTCCAGTTCATTTCTCAGTTCTTTTGTAATACAGATGTGTGATTTGTAAGCTTTGTGTCATGAGTTCCAACCGGTGGCTCTGCAACAACAGTCCTGCTGGTTGATTTCTGGGCTCTTGTTTACGAAATAAAACCGACCATAAAAGGAAAAAAATCAAAGCTTCGTGAACCTTAATAAAGCACTTTTCCTGCTGAGTTTGGGTGGAATAATTGAAAAAAAAAAAAAGGACTGATTTTTCACCAAAGCTATTAAAAGTGTAATAGGTGGTAGCTTTAGATGGATATGAAACACAGCTGACATCCTACAGAGCCTTGTATGTGTGTGGTCCCTCCATATGTGTGTACATATACACACATGGTATACACCCATTATACTATCTAGTTAATATTGATGATGTAGTGTTCTTGATTTCACCTATTCTGGGTAAACGTGAATGCCTTGCAAAAGAATACATACAAATAAATTCTCTTTTTCTTACCTGGTTGTTTGCCATGATGCCTGCTCTTTTCTTCCTCTGATTTTTAATAAAGCACATAATGTCCATATAGAACACGGATCAACAGTGTTGTGTTAACTTTGCAGACTCATCTTATGGAAAATTGGCTCCTTTCATACATCAGGGAGGATTATTCAGCAATCACTTTATATCAGTGAGACACCAGGCATTTTTGATTTGAGTTTTTTTATTACAAAATGTTACAAAACTAGGTAAAAATGTCTATTGGCGCATTGAGAAATAACTACAAGTAATCATAATTTAAATAGATAAATACAGATGTCCACGTCTGCCCTGAGGCTCAGACAGAGGACACAGCTGCACCGATGTAAAACACACAAGAAAAACAAAGTGGCTTATTTGACCTTTGACCCTCTGGGGGTTTGTTTCAGATTTAGGGATGATGTAATAGCAAAATGAACCCTGCCTCAGGTATTGTTACAGAAAAAAAATTACGATTTTGACAGTGATTCAACAAGAGAAGAAAATGAACCTTTTGGGAATGGTGAAAAAAAAAAATTCAGATTTGTGCGATGAGTGTGTCACAGCATAAGAAGTACACACGCCAGCGTAGAGTCTGTCATGTACTTGATAGGAGATGTCTCTGAAATGATTTGGGCCTCGTTCAGTGCTCAGTTCTCCTGGCAAGAACCTGCAGGAAAGGAGATGTAAGAGCGTTACTACATTGTACCATTTTTTTGTGCGAGGTTGAAATCTGTTGTATACAACGTGGTAGCAAATACAGAGAACGGACAGACTAATAGCGCCGATACCTGTCACAATTATTATAGAAATAACATATTGCAATTACTGGAACTAACCACAATGATATTGCATAATTGTGAAAATCGTCTCCATTTATCAGTATAAACAGCTGGTTTCCACTAACAGAAACATCATATTTCCACATAATTTTCTTTTGAGTAATACATTATTTATATGAGCTCTGTCTGCTGTAATTTGTCTAAAAAAGAAATCCAACTTTTATTAATTCAATGATATTAAATTGCATTGAAACTAGTGGTATAAAATTCACAGAAAAAGGCCTTTATTCCTGTTCAGTAATTTTTATATTTTTAAAATTCCCATGTTTTGACCGTCCTACTTTTTTTTTTGTAAACATAATTTTTATTTATTCATAGTATCAACGACAGTTACATACATTCTATTACTTTTTGTTTTACAAATGTAGAACTCCCATCCCCCACCCTCTCAACCCCACAGACCAACCATGAATAAATGAATAAATGACATTCAAGTTCACAATTAAGACAAACCCTAGTAGAGAGTAGAAAAAAGAGAAAAAGCAAACTAATAATAGATGAGTATAAAAAAAAAAAAAATACAGTAAGTAAGAGCATATAAAGATGATAGAAGTCAAAAGGCAAAATGGGATGTAAAACATGAGTAATATAAGAAATGGATGAGTTGTAATTAAAACAAAGTCAACAGTTAAAGTAAAGTGTGTTCGCTGCCTGCGCCTCTGTTTTGACCGTCCTACTTTACCCATCTTCCATCATTTTAGGAGGTTGTTTATGAAAATTTGTCCACTGTTGTTGAATTTTCACGATTTCACGTCTTTCCTATAATTATGGACCTTAACACAATAAAAACCAAATGTGATAAAGGTTATAATGTAATAAAATCTTATGCCTGCAACCAACAACGATCCTTTGGGTCGACTCAGATTATGCAAAATGTGGGGTTTAGAAATTTCTTCACATTGATTTGATATTTTGACATTTAGAGGAAACGCACACTGAGATGCTGCCTTCAGACATCTACTCTATACTGCCCAGTGTATCAGTTTTCTGCTCCAGTGAGTACGACTACAGGGAGCAGTATTTAGTGAACCCAATAATCATTCGTTATATAATAATACAATGGAGAGAATTTGAAGAGTCACTGAAATGTAAGCTGGCTCCAATTATAACTGGAATAATAGCATCTTAAAATAAGGTTGATCCCTTCACTCATAGTCAGATCTGCCTTGATTTTAATGTCATAGCCAAAAATTATTATGTTACAGACAGAAGATTTTATTATGTAATTGGATTTTTTATTTTATGGCTTTAATAAATTTGATTTTATTATATTAAGTATTTGTTACTTTTGGACATTCTCTTAGGTGTCTGATCATTCTGAAGAATATCAAGTCTGTTGCTGCTTTCCAGGGACAAAAACTGCCCAGTGTCCTTTAACTAAACTTCTCTTGGAGTTTGTTTTCGTCTCAGGTCACCCTTCGGTCACTCACATGTCCCGAGTCGCTCCTCCAGGAAGCCGATCTGTTCGCTCAGGGAGTCGATGCGGTCTAGCTGCTGGAAGGAGTGGGACAACAAGGTGGTTTTCTCCGACAACCCCTCATCGAGAGAAAGAGGGAAAAAGCTGTGGAAGGGAGCCAAAGCCTGCTGTAGCTTCTGCGCAGAAAAAAAAAAAAAAAAAAAAGACAAGAAATAGAAAGGAAAAACATTAGGAACAGAATAAAACTAACCTGGAGCATCATTTCCATCATGTTAAAGCTAATCTTCATGTACTCTGTTTTCCTGAGACAGGACTCCGATAAAACCCACGGAAAAAGTGCAAAAGCCTCAGTGCAGGTCCAGCGTTTCAAATGATCTTTGATTTTAGCTACTTTTGGAAAAGCTGGGGATTATATACAGGGTTCCTACAAGTTACATTTAAGACTGTCTATGATGATGATTTCTTTCAGCTTTTTCCCTTTGATTGATGTTTATTTGGCAGGGGTTTTTAGATCGGATGCCCTTCCTGACACAACCGGGCTTGGGACCGGCACAATGAGGCTTGCGCCCTCTTGTGGCTATTGAGATGTATAGTGTAAAGAACCTTTCCCAAGGGATCACATGGGTCTCAAACCGGCCATCTTCCGCACCAAAGTCAGTGCTGTTAACCACTGAGCTACCCAGTCACTATCTATCTATCTATCTATGATCATTTAATGCACTATTTACAGCCATACTGGCAACAATCTGTGACTCCCAAGAATTTAGGAAAATGTATTTATTTACTCCAGTGCCTTGATTCCCATCATTCTGAGTCATTTATCACTGAGTTAGTGATAACTGGTTCCCAATTTCAATATAAATTGTTACGTTGGAATGGGTGGATCTGAGTAGAATAATGTTACTGTCTTTGCAGCTTGGACGTTTCCCACATTTAAAACACAATACAGCAAACAAGTTAATAGCAACGCAAACTTAAGACTTTTTTTTTTTTTTACGGTATTAAATGTAGATTTGTAAATTCCAGACTTCTAAGACCCTGTGGGAATCCTGTATATAGCAACTTTTTAAATATTCTACCAGCACACAAGGAGCAGAGGTGCTCCTGGTGAGCGAAGCTGGGTGGTATCAGGGTAGGTAGCTTTTATGTGTGTGTGTTTTGCATTTGCGTTCATGTGTTTTGAGACATCCCAGGTACCTTTTCCAGGAGCTCTACTCTGTTTCTCAGGCTCTGCACTTCCTCGGTCACATTCTCCGCCAGATTGAAGTGTTCACCTGCACAAAAACCACAAAAATAGAGTCTCATCAAACTGTGGTGATAAACACATTAATGGAGGTAAAAGGTAAAAGTTGGTACAGATGGATGGAAAGACACGGTTGTTTTTAAATCCTTTTCCTCAGATCTAAAGTCTGTATCTCAGAGGATTCCTTCAAGCATCCTGTCCTCATCAATCCCTCTCATAGAATGATTCATAGCCACTGCACGGCCTCTAAAATACAAACCAGGAAGAGGCCTGTAGAACTGCAGGGAGGCCAGGGGGAATTTAGGGCACAGGGGGAAATCATAGATATGGGAACGGCCAAAAAAACGATACACAAGCTGAAAGAGAGGTCACTAGAAATAGATGAGCGCCCCTTCATCCCCCCACTGTGAACACGAGTCGTCGCTTACAGGGGGAATAAGCGTGCACTGGATGTGACCCAGCGTGTCACAGAGAAGAGTCCAGGTCCTCGGAGCAGGATGCAAAAAAAATCAGGAGCCTCTATTCTCTTTCTGTGCTCACGGCAGACGAGGCTAAGAATGGCTCAATCTCTCCCAGATGTGGTCCATTACTGAGACAACTATGAGTTGAGAAACAGACTGAAGAGGAGGAGAAGTGGGGGAACTGGCGATGACCCCCAGCAGACAGGGTTGATGAAGCTGGAATGAGACGACTCAGCCAAGAGCAGGATGAAAAAAAAGGGAGGAAGAGGGAAAAAAAAAGAAGATGGAGAGACAGAAATCTGGTCCAGAACTCCTCCATGGCAGCTTTGGAGAGGGTCAGAGCGATGTTCTAACTTCTTGGACCAATCAGAGCATTTAAAATGTGTTTATATTCATAATCTCCATCAACATCCCTCTGACGTGTTCGCATGAACAGATAACGGAATGCAGCAAAACAAAAATCTCCGCTGGCCTTGCATTTTAAGTCTGTGAGAGCTCAAGTCGAAACTGAACGCGCTCAAACAAATAACCCACTGTCACTTCCACTAAGGAGAGAGATCTGTCATCTTTTGGCTGCTTTCCTCAAGGTTTTTATTTTTTCTTTTATGCCTCTTCTTTGCTGATTTAGTTACTACTTGCAAGGTCCACCAAAAATCCATACTGTGTACAGTTAAGAAGTCAATAGTTTCATTCTGTGGAAGTTTTATTTTGTGCTGATTTGATTTTTTGTTTCTACATAAAAGTGAGTAACTCACAACAACCCAAACAGTCACTGGTAACCAAAAACATCTGCTGCTCTAAACTGTTTAATAACTTTTGAACCACTAAACATATAAATATATTGAAATAACTGGTGTAAAATACAGTTTGTCATCTTTTCATGGTCATCAGATATGACCCATTTGGACGTTCAGAGGCTCCGTAGTGAACATGGAAACACCGTCATCTTCTAAAATACTGATTCACAAGTAAAACCCATGGAGTTGGATCAATGACAGTAGATAGAGACACTTGGTTTATGTTCAATTCATGATAGATTTTAGTAAAAACATTGATTTTTCTTCAGGTTTCTCTGTTTTTGATATAATAACCCTCTACTTTACTGTGAGCGTTTATGAACATCTACATGGTCACTAAATTAAATATAAGAAAATTTATTATTTTCACTGAAAAACTACAATATTACCGAGGATATTATAATAATAAACTGTAATGAATCACTTAAGAAAGGATAAATATAGAGAAAAATCAATCAGAAAATAGTGCTGGGTCTTTATGAGTTAACAGGGAGGAGTTTGGTGCAGGGGCCAAACTCAGATAAACTAAAATATTTCTTTTTCCAAACATTAGTTAAACATGTATATGTATACTTAGCTGACAGCAGATTGTGTGAGAAGGTAAGTCTTTTTAAATGATGCACACATTCCCAAGTGTACAATAAACCTGACATAAAATAGGAATATAAAAGAGTGTCCAAGGGTTAACACAAACACTTGAGACATGGGGGTGGGATGGGGTGGGGGGTTGTTTTGTTGCTAAGATACAGGAGGCACACACAAATGAAAATCTTTTTTTTTTCTTTACGGCAGCAATTTTAGGCAAGTAATGGAGTGTGCAGGATAGAAACAGGTCTCTATTAGCATGGGAGCTCTATTGCAATCAGATGTTTGCTTTGCTCATAGGACCCGTAGGAGTCATTATCAAAATCCAACCAGTCCCAGTCGCACCACACAAGGCCAGACCGCTAGACATCTGTCTGGAGTCAGCACCAGTCGCAGTGCATTATTACTCACGGTACGAGTTGAGAGTGGCATAGCGCGTACCAAAAGTAATAATGGGCCGCAAAGCTGGCTATGTTCCTGTCTTCTGTCTGTACCCCAGACACTCAGCTGCAAGACAAGAATTATACTGTATGAACAAACGCAGACATATACTACAATTCTGTGCTGAGCATTTACCCGCATCAGTGTGACCACCCACTGTAGCCTGGGTGGAAGAGGGAGGAGGAGGAGGAGGAGGAAGGCTTTGACAGGAACGGCCGTCTCCTGCGAGCCTGAAGCCGTCCCTGCACGTACAACGATAGCTGCCGGCTGTGTTCACACACTCCTGGGCGCACGGCCGCCGCTCACTGCACTCGTCCACATCTGACGCAGAGGAAAGATGTGAAAGTTTAGTCAAAAACATACACGAGAAGGTAGAAGTATGTGTGTTTGTTTCTGTGAATACCTGTTTGACACTGGAGTCCTGTCCAGCCTAGCAGGCAAGCGCACTGGTTGGGTTTTAAGCAGGTACCTCCGTTCACACAGGCTCGTCCACACACAGCTGTGGCAGAGAGAGACACATGGGAGCAGATATTTCAGCAATCTTACCTTCTTCAGACCCCTACATCTTAAATATTTACATGGGAATTATAATATATGGCTAGGTAGTATCCTAATGAGCCCCAGGAAAGTAAAAATATTGGCTTTTTTTTTTTTTACATTAAATAACTGGAAAAAAAATTTTTTTTAAGATATTTTTTTCCATTTTTTTCATAGAATATCCTTTGCAGTGGGTAGAATTGTTTTTATTTTTTTGTTTTTTAAGTAAAGCTGTGTCTCTCATGTCCACTAAAAAGGGTAAAAAGACAGATAAAAGAGGATATTACGCATAAGCCCTAGTTAGCTTTAAACATTGTATTTAATTGTTGCATGATGTTTCTAAGAACTTCCTATTTTCCTTGTTATTAAGTTATCACAAATCTAACCTAGTTACAACTTCAGCTGTAATTTCTCTGTTTTTGCCAGTGGTAATAAGTTGTAATTTATCATTTACATACAGGGTAAATACTTACCAATAAGGGGAGTGTAAAAGGAAGGGTGAGATTTATTTCAGCTTACCTTGGTTGCAGTTTTGCGAGTGAAATCTCCGCCAACCCGGGCAGCACTCTGGGTAAAAATGCGAAGGAGGCGCCACTTTGCTCACCTGCTTGTACGCTACCGAATACACAGTCCTGCAGAGACAAAAACACAGACACCCACAGTTAAGAGGGAATCCTGCTTATTCATAATGTTGTCATCACCCCCATTTTTTAAGCGTGGTTCGGCCGGCTCAGTTTTCTCCTTGATGTGTCAGACTGCGAGATGAGAAAATGGGAATTTGGTGGAATATTGAAACCACGGACTGCTGACTTCCAAGAGTGTGTCAGAGTCGAGATAGGAACGGAGGGAGGGAAAGTAGATGAGATGCAAAGTCGGATCATAAGTCTGAGATTTTCACTGGTTGCTGCTGTCTGAGGTACAGAAATGTATTTTGTGAAAGCTAAAGGAGGAAAATGCAAACAGCAACTATGAGGCCTGTAGCTGTCAAAGCGCATTACAGTTTGTGGTAAAAAGGAATGAAAAAAAAAGCCAAAGGGTGAAGTATATTTTGACGGCGAGGGAAGAGTTAAAAGAGAAAAAAAAAGAGATTAAAATGGAGGGAATGTAAGGAGGGGGAACAAGAGAGCATCAGAGTTGGAGAGAGGACGGGAGTGCGTAAGTTTGGAGGGAGAAGCAGTCCAAAATAAACACAACCGCGGTCTCTGCGGGCAGGCAGTTCATTTCCCGTAGTTACACAAAGTACTCGATATTTAGATTCCACCCAAATATGTGCCACCGTGACCCAGTTCTATGGAAGATGTGTATTTATATGTGCGTGTGTATGTGTGGGAGAAAGTCTAGATCTATTTATGACACTATACACTTCTATTCCCTTCCAAAACATGTCAGACATTGTTTATGCCTTAATGAAACAAACTTGTTGAAATTAGAGCACTGATGTGACAGTTATGACCGGCATCCCCCAGTAAATGCTCGATGGCAGACACACAGTTCATCCAGTGCTTGCTAAGCAGGTTTTACATTTAGTTTTTTTGGATTTTTTTTTTTTTTTTTGGGATAAGTGTGTTTCGTGCTGCCGGGTTTGAGAGTCAGTCTTACTTGTAAGTGCTACACAGGCGATGCCCTTGACACAGGGTGATGTAGGGCTTGTACACCGGCTGGACGTATGACTCTGTTGCCATGACAACATTGTGACTGAGTGCCCGGCCACAAACTCTCCTCCTGTAAAAAGGAAAAACAAAAGGAAACAAAAACAGGGACAACATTAAAACTCACCTGAAATACCCATTTTTGGCTTTAAAAGCATTTAAACATATAGTTTACCTGGGTTGAGTCATTTCTTAAACATCTGAACATTTTCAGGCCTTAAGTGGCGACTGTTCTGACTAAGAAAGCTTGAAATATTCCAGATTACACCCTCAAGAGACTGTGTTAGTCACAGAAAAGTCAGCGTTAAAGCTAATTGCTACAGACTGACCCAGTGTAATCATTGTAGAAAGTGTCAGAGTTAAGACGTGATCTTTGACCCATTTGGGCTCCACTTGACCTTCCTTGTACCTTTCAGTTTATTTTGGTCTTTGTGCAAATCAATTGAAATGGACATGATGAGCCTGCAGACTTCCTCATGCTGGCTTATGTCTAATAAATAGAGACAGAAGGGTAGAGCTTCAGTCATGAGAGAGCACTCTTAAATGTTTAAATGTCATTTGACCAATTTTGTGTACTTTCGCAGTGGGTGAGACTGTCAAGTTTGGCTAAAACAAACACGTCTGAGTGACAGCTGAAGTAGATATGTGAAGCTGAAGTCACTACGCGGCTACTGAGGACTGGACCGACCTAATGACATGCCATAATAAACACAGGAAGTGTATTAAGTGAGCTGTTACCCGTGGTGAGCAAAGAACTGGGGAGTGCCCATCACATGAAGGATGAAGAGGGAGGAGGAGAGGAACAGCGTTTGGTACATTGTCTTCTTCTTTCCCACGTTCCTTTGCTCAGTCTCTCACACTCTTCTCTTCCAGTTGGTGCCAGTCGGAGGGAAGAGGAGAGGAGGATGAACGGGTGGGGTGGAGGATGGCAGCCCTCACACTGAACGTGTCCGTTTCCACAGGGAGGATGGCTCCAGCTACCTGCACAGAGAGAAACACGCAAGCATGAGATGATTATTACCACATATTCAACAGATACGCAGCTCTGGTTTTCATCAAGCACTGTGAAGCAATACTGAGCTAAAAAAAAAAAAAAAAAAAAAAGAGAGAGAGAGGTGAACGAGGGGAAACATGAATGAAGTACAGTTCATTCCTCTGCAACCTCAGGTCAAATGGATTTCCTTTGAAGAGTTCTTAACATCAGCTGTGTCATGTCTGTGAGAGTAGATTCCACTGCATCTTCCACGCCTCTACACGAGCCCACACCGGCGTTAGTGCACATTAAATGAGCGCGAAAACCACCACCCAGCTATAGAAGTGCTGCCATTTACCATTAGAGGCTGGCAAAGGCAGATAAGGTAAGAGACAGACAGCGGACCTGGTGCTCTTGAGCTCTAAAAATGAAAAAGGTGGAAGTCCTAACATCACCCTGAGAAATGAAAAACTAGCTGAAGCTGCAAATTGCCCATATTTGTATGCCAGGAAAGAACTTGAGCTGGGCAGTATAGCTCTATAAAAAGGAAAGACAATGTCCCGTCCTGGGTTTGGAAGGTCACAAACAAATGGAGAAAAGATTACACTACAGTCAAACATTTCATTTTAATTAAAACGTCAGCTAACAATGACTTTTATGAAGACATTTTTCATGCTTTGGTCTTGTTTAGTTTTTTATGAATTAATAAATAGACGTTTTAAAAAGGTTCCACCGAAAATCAAAGAGTTATTTTCACATTCCTATGCATTATCTCCTCGGGTATATTGCTTTTGCTGGTGAGTGATTTCTTAATGGGTCGCAAAATGTAGTTGAGAACATTTTCACAACCAGCAGTAAAAGTGCAACCTTCAACGTTTGTGTTTTAATCTAAAGGGTGAGCGTCTGTTCAGCGTGTGATTTGTGTTCCAACGTTGGTTCCTGGGAAGCTAAAGTTCCCTATAACATTTTGAAAGTGTGCAGGACCCCAACAGCAGCATAAATATAAGGCAGATGTAAAAACACTACAAAACCTGGGCAGGATTTACATGGAAGCAGCAAGACTTGGCATCTGTTGACACTGATGAAAGAGAAGCAGGACTGGTTTCAATGGTATTACCGCTGAATTTTACTGAACCACAAAGATCACACAAACACAGAAACAACCTCATATCTATGCATCAGCGTGAGTACACTGACTTGTGAACTGCTATGGACAAAAGCCGGCTGCACTCTCACTGACCTGTGTCTACAGGACAAACACGCCTCTCTTCACAGAAATCCTCACTTATCACCTCACACCATGAAAGATTATTACATACTGTACAGGATTAGAGGAAGTTCTGAGGCATCGTTCTACACAGGAGCAATTACAAGGTGCAGCAGCTGTCTGGACTATCAGCCTGGACCTTCTCCTGGTCTGACGCTGAAGCCTAAAGACACAGCTTTAACAGAGCTGATACTAAACCCATTGGGAAATCTCTAACGGTGCATTAAAGCAAACCAGGTGTGATCACAGGTAAGCGGGACTGCAGAAGACTGCTCAGTCATCCTGGTGCTGATGCTAAGCCCTGGTTGACAACATGCATGTCTGTCTGATCTCCTGCTGGCTTGAAGCCCAGAGTCAGGACACGCATGTCCAATAAAACCTGTGTTCATTCACAAACCACAGCACTGAGCGGTGATTCTGAGCACAGCAAGGGGACACTTTAAAGATAAAATGTGCATATTTTTCAAAGATCATTACATGTGACATGAGAAATGAAAGAATGACTGGGCGGGGCTTGGAAATACATGCTTGATTTGAGTGTACAAGTATAAACAATAATGCTTAGGATAGTTATTGGACATAACTCTTTCATTTGGGTGTATAATGTATAAAACAAAAGAAAAAATACATTTAACTTGAGAAATAACATATTTGACCTCAGGTGTATGTGTTCTGTGTGGGCACTATTATCTGGCCTATTGACATATTGGGGTAACTTGGCACATTTAACACATTCACCATGAGAGGGCGCTGTTTTACAGCACTGTTCATATCTGGAGACGTCTGATTGAAATTCTACATCCCACTCACGGCACCATCTCCGTCTCTCTCTCTCTCTCTCTCTCTTTCTCTAATGTACTTTTCACTTCACGCTTACATGTTACAGAAGACGTGTGAGTTTGATAATTACCAAGTAAAAGCAAAATAAAACATATCCAAATACTGTGCAAAAAGCAGTGATGCTGGACACGCACCAAGAAGCCAGACCAACATCCAGGGCGCATGCATACATACAAATAATCACAAACCGTGCAATGGAAACTCAGCTTTCCTAAGATCAGTGTCCCAGAAACACAGATCCTACTGCCTAGTGCGGGGAGCGGAGAAGCGACTCGACCACAGCTTAGTCCTGTTTTATCCCGTTCGAGAGTAAAAAGTCCAGTTTATAAAAACTCCGCTACAAGTCAACTCAGGTTTGTCCTGGAGCTCAGCCTGTCAGAGCGCATGGGGGGTGATGTAGGACCTCCTCCCAACTCCTCCATCTGGGTGTCCCGCAGCTCAGACAGCCTGGACTGGGGGGGACCCTCCTGTGACGTCAGTGTACAGACTATAGGCTACGGACTTGTCCTTTTTCATTCATAACCTACTGATACCCTTCAGTCTGCGGGCGGACTGCACACTGACGGAGGAGACGGATCATGCTGACTCACCAGTCGTGATTTATGGAGGTAGCTGAATTAGGCAGACATGTGCTGTTGGAGGAAAACTGCGGGAAACATGAGCTAGGTAACGGATGGAGGAGGAAAAACCAACATACATGATATGGCACAACATAAAAAAAAAATTAAAAAAACAAAAAAAAAACAAAACACGAATTAAAAATAATAAATACAAAGAAAAATGAGCTTGTTTTTTCTGCGTCTTCACAACCATTAAAACACGACATCCTTTGTACTAAATAATAGTAAATAATAAATGTCCCGGTATGCCTTACCCTCTCTGTATGGGGTCATCAGGTGCGTGTGCGCGCGCGGACTGAGCGGCAGCCATGAGCGCGAGCCGCCAGGCCGGTGGGTTACAGGACTCTTCCATGGTGCCAATGTCTTTTAAAGCTCGGTTTGTGGTTTCAATAAAAAACTTCGCTCGTTTAATTCTCGGTGCTCCCTGTGTGTCGACTGGCGACAAATGAAATGTCTTTGGGCGTTTTTCAGTTGCTTTTTATGCAGGGCTTCCTGTGGAACGCAGGAATTGGACGGACAATCCCAAACCGGAAATCCTGTGAGTGTTTGACGCTGATAAAACCTCTCTCCTGCACAAACACTCTCCATCCTGCTCAGACCTCTTTGGCGAATCTGATTTTGAAGCATTTTTATGTCCAAATTGTGGTACAGACGTCTTGAAGGAGCAGAGAGGGGGGGGGGGTCCTCTTCACCCCATGGCCTGTTGCTGCCTTGGTAGTCCACATAAAAACCAACACCACTGAGGCCTTAAACACACCAGTACACTCATCACACTTAAAATAAGACACAATCACCTAAATAGGAACCTTTCAGTGAGATAGAGGGACTTATTTTTAGACATCTGCTAAAGTTTCATAGTGTCTTCCACTCACAGTTGTAGATTATTCATTTATCAGACAAGGGTAGTAGTCAAGCAGGTAAACAAACACTACCTCTGTCTGATTAGTGAATGATCTACAATAATTATTTTTATGCAGTAGATCTTATTTCAAGAAATCTTACCAACATAATTTTCACTTGTGCATTGGCAGATTTAGTTTTTGCTTAATTCAAGACACACACACACACACACACACGTATTTGACAGTGGAATAACCTAATAAATAGACTAAATTTAGTATGATTATTAGTATGATTTTGACTTTTTCCTGTGTTCGCGCTCATAGGCCTGTTGTGGCTGCAGGCACCACTCATATAGGCTCCTGTTTACAGTAAGGTCACTCAGATCAAATCTGTAAAATTGCAGCTATACCCAAACAGCTGCAAGATAAGGAAGTCTGTCTTTCCTTCTGCAGTTTTGGACATTTTTTGAATTATGTCACTAAACCTCCACTTATGTGTCTCTTGTCTGTTCTGCAGTGGAAAACCTTTACATCTGCTACTGGATGAAAAACACGTGGCCAAATCAGGCACGCTGATTCCAAATCTGACATCAGAGTTTTTCCAGCATGTCAGGATTTTAAGTTATATGACCATGTTAAAAACACTAATATTCCGATCTTGTGTCAGTGCCTTTTACTGTGTTTTCACAATCTGAAAATAATATGCACTAAACTTCACTTAACCCATAAAGACCCGGTGCTACTTTAGTGGGACTTTCCAAATTTCTCTATATTTAACCTTTTCTAGGTGATGTATCATCATTTATTATAATATCATCCTCTGTATATTGCATTTTTTCAGTGAAAGTGAGGTATTTTCTTATAGTTAATTCACTGATCATACAGATGTTTATAAAAGTTCTGTTTAAGGTTGAGGGATATTTTATCATAAACAGAGCAAACTGATGAAAAAGTGAATTTTATAATAGCAAAGTTATCAGTAACTGAACCTTAAATCAGTGTAGCCATCCACTGTCATTGATCCAACTCCATGGGTTTTACTGGTGAATCAATGTTGTAGAACAGGGGTCTCAAACTCATTTTTTCCAGGGGCCACATTCAACCCAATTTGATCTCAAGGCAGCTGGACCAGTAAAATAATAACATATAAAATTATTGTATAATAATGTATAAATAATGACAATTCAAAATCTGTCTTTGTTTTAGTGAAGACCAACCCATTAAATTATGAAAATACTCACTTTTATAATCTACCCAAACAAAAAAGATATCAATAACCTGAAAAAAAACTGACATTTCTCATGAAAAATAAGTGAAATTTTAACAATAATGTGCCTCAACTTAGATATTTCAGGTTTTTCACCTTTTATTGTTACAGGATATTTTGTAAATGTAAATATTTTCATAATTTAATGGTATGTTTTGCACTAAAACAAGGACAAAAATATGAAGTTGTCAATATTTATAGACATAATGTAATAAAATTTTTCACATCAAACCAAGAAGAAAATATAGTGATTATTCTGTTATTATTTTACTTATTTGACTGTCAATTTTTTACACTTTGCAAATCCATCCCACGGGCCGCATTAGAACCTGTGGTGGGCCACATTTGGCCCCCGGGCCGCATGTTTGAGACCCCTGTTGTAGAAGATGACAGTCTTTCTACATATGAAAAGATGACAAACTGCATTTTACAACAATTATTTTGTATTTATAGGTTTAGTGTTTCATTAGTTATTAAACATAGATCAGTAGATGGTTTTGGTTGCTATTGGTTCAAACATGAATCCCAGAGGAGAGTAGAGCCAAGCAGCAGAGCCCTTGGTATAAAGTTATTCAGAAATGTTTCTGGCTCTTGAACAGTGATCAGCATCGTATTTGGCTTGAAGTCCCTTGGTACCTGGTTTCCATTTCAGAAATATTTTGATACTGTTGGCCATGCTCATCACCCACACCACCTAAAATGGGTAGGAAAAACATCGTACAAGAGCAGGAAATCTTTTGAGAGCTATTCGGCTCATCCGTTCATGTGTTTTAATCATGTCTGCAACTAGTTTATGGTAATTTGGTGTTAATTAATAAAGTGTTAATCATAGAGAACTGAGCTTTGAGTAGAATACTGGATTGTTGTGGATGAGTTCTTCAATCTGGGTTCCAGTTTTCAGTTTTGCATCACTTTGGTCTGCACCATTTTTTTTTTTTTTTCAAGTCTTGAAAGACATTTGAAATTAGATCACTTAGAATTTATAACTAACATGCTGGCGTCCTACACAGCAAATGCTTATATTTTGTCTTGTACATGACTTAAAATGATCCGGAGACATTTCAGATTTGGAATCAGTGAATCTAAATCAGGTAATAGCAGGTATTTGTCTCAGTAGCGAAGTCATTGCTGATCTTTTGAAGTTTGTGTCTCAGCTGTTTGCAGTTTGTACGTGGTTATGATGGGGTTTGTACCTAGTAATGGTTACTGACACTATGTATTAAAGACAGACTGCTGTTCCTCTGCCTTGGAGCTGACTAACATTAGTCTGACAACCAGGACGCATTTGTCTTTATAAGTATGTGCAGAACCAGACCACATACTCACAAAGTTGATTGTGCATGCAAACCTCTCCACACACAGGCATGTTCTGCGTGCATTTGTGTGTTCATGGTTGGGTTCTTTAGCTATCAGGAGAATGGACTAGAACTCCACTCAGATGAAACAAAGCATGCAATACTCCTCTGTTAACATTTCATCTTTATAATCATAGTTTAAAGACGTATTGCATGAATTATAGTCACATTTCACATCCCATTTGGTTTCTGTCTGTGATGCTGTGATGATACTGAACAGACTTTTGTGGTTTAGTCATTTTTATTGTTCATTTAATGCATAATATGACCCGCCCTCCAAACAAAAACCTATTTTCACTCCGATAACAAAGAGCCTACGTGCTGAGGCACCTTGGGAACGTTTTACATTGGGGATGCAGGTGACCATGTATCAACACACATACCTTCAAGGCTGATTGCTCAGAAGGGTGTATTAAAATATAGGACGCAAAATCAGCACGGGATTGTTTGTGGTTGCGGTTGTGTGTGTGTGTGTGCGCAAGAGAAATCAAAGTGGGAGGGTATCACTTTTTAAGGAAATCTTTTCATTCTTTGAAATCAAGACTTGGCCCACACAAGTAAAGTTTTGCTATGTGTGTTCCAGATTTGGCCCAGAGAAGATGTGGGAGGGGAGAAAAACTGAGGCATAGCTGCACTTCCTCTTCAGGAGGAAACAGGAAAAGGCTGGAGGAGTGAGATTCTAGAGCCTGCTCCCTTGGAACAATAAAAATCTCACTTTGACAGGAAACGGATCTGCGTCAAAGAGGCCTGACAGATTTTGCTAAAGGGCAGTAGCAGTGACCCTAGATGGGGCATGAACAAGAGGGCAGCTGTGCCCAGTAAAATATTTCGTTTAAAGTAGTTAATAAACATAAACCACCGCAAAAGAGCCACTTGTATTAATCCGCAGAAGAGGAAGGATGCCAGGTGCTGTGATGAAAAATCAGTGCACAGTGAAATATCATGCAAACATGGATGATAATATGGGTGAAAAAGAAAAGAAAGGAAAGGAAAGAAAGTATATTTGAGCACAAGCAGGCCACTTGTTTTTTACTTAACACATGTGAAATGCCTTTAGCTTTTGTTTTTAGCTGTCGTATATGTTTGTGCAGATTTGTGTGTGTGTCTACATTGTGAGTGCTGTAATTTGTCCTCTTAGTTTTTAGGTCCAGTCAATGCACAGACCATAATACACAGATCACTGTCCAACCCTTTGTGTTATTGTCTGTGTCATTGCTTAAAATTCCCCTTTGCACCCCTTTGTAGATTGCACAGTCAAGAAAAATATAGCCTATAGCTCAAACTACAAATCACAAAGTTTCATTATTGTGCCTTGAATTGTGTTTTTATTTTGGGATAAACCGTTTATATCTACAAAGGGAATGAGTTACCACTGGTGGAGTCTGCCATGTTTCTCCAGTAGCTCAGGATGGACTTCCTCTTTGGATTTCTTATGATACAGTGGATGGAATCCAGCGTTAAGGTGCAGTGTTGTCGTCATCCGCTATGTTTGCACACCAAGGTTATGAACAGGCAAAACAAACGCCGGCTGTAACACTGTTCATAGTGTATTTGTGGCCACTATAGATGAGAGAGACATTCAGTTTGTTGCAATATACAACTTAACCATGACATGTCATTAGATATTACATAGTGAAAAATAAACTATCCTTATAGCTTGTGAACAAGTCCTACTCATTCTTCTTCTTATTATTATTATTATTATTATTAGCTCCCACATAAGTGCAGAGTTAATATGTGTTTGTGTCGTTTCCGAAGACGCGTCCGCCTTGAACATTGTCCGGAAGATTTCTATAAGGCTATTACTTTGACTTTCTTCAAAGTTTGCATGATTGTACTTTGGGTCCATGCAGAGGGCGGAAAGGAAGATGGTTGACCTTGACCTAATTTCAAGGTCAAAGGGGTCCAAAATTGACCTAATTTTATGTTTTTGGCCTATTTTGACTTTAAATATTGCAGATAGATTTGTTACTATA
>JAPSES010000081.1:7757807-7769171 GCA_029822895.1 Maxillicosta whitleyi | reverse complement strand
ATCCGGATCACCTCCAAAATTTAATCATCTGTTCCTTGTCTCAGAGCGAACATTTCCTAAACATTTCATTAGGTTTGGTCAATAATTAACCGAGATACTGAGAAACAACGTTTTTGGCCCCATTGACCCCAATGTTAATGAAAATTTCAAAGTGATCCAGAATCTAGGATTTCTTCCGGATCGCCCCCAAAAGTTAATCATTTCTTCCTTGTGCCATTGCCAACGAATGTTGAAAATTTCATCAAAATCTGTTCATAACTTTTTGAATTATGTTGCACACAGTCAGACAAAACAAACAAACGCTGACAAAAACATAACCTCCTTGGCGGAGGTAAAAATGGA
The DNA here is from genome assembly GCA_029822895.1 of Maxillicosta whitleyi. Lineage (NCBI taxonomy): Eukaryota > Metazoa > Chordata > Actinopteri > Perciformes > Neosebastidae > Maxillicosta > Maxillicosta whitleyi. The sequence continues at coordinate 7,768,829 of JAPSES010000081.1, read as the reverse complement.
CTTGGGTATTATGCTATTATTTTACTGATCCAACCCATTTGAGATCAAAGTGGACTGAATGTGGCCCCTGAACTAAAATGAGTGTGACACCCCTGCTTCTATCCGATAGTCGTTTTAGGGTTGTTCTATAACACATTTGGAAAATCCTCTCCGGTGAGTTGATAGTCGACTGCTGTGTTGCACTTCGACTTTGCTGATTCACATGTGACCGCGCTCCAACTGGTCTTGCAACGTGTACTCTGCAAGATTTCCATGCTGAATAGCCAAACAGGACATCCTGTTGTCCAAGGCCTTCCACCACGACCATCTCCCCCTGCCACTGTCAGTATCACACAAAGCTGAAGCACGCACTCCTCCAGAGTCCTGGAGAAAAAAAAGTCTTTGCACTGGTGCTTCCAACACTTCCTATAGTCCACTTCTTATAATTCAAAGCTGATGCTGTTCAGTTTTTAGAAACTCCAACCAAACCAAATAATATCGCTGACTTATGTTGTCCTCTGTGCATTTTAGTATGTGTGTACATGTAATGTCCCTTTAATGGCCTCTCTTTCCGTTCTTCGGCTGCCAGGTCTCCTTGTCAGTCTGTCATCAACAGTGTGGAGAGATTAGGGAGTTTATACGCATTCCACTGAACTCTGCATCTCAAAAACACATGTGACTCTTGATTGGCTTATTTACAATAGTAATCAAATTCTCCCCGTCTGAGATAAATGTTTGTAGCAGTGGCTATTTCCAATGTGGTCCAGCGTCTCCACAAGGTTTGTTCTGTGAGGTTGCAGGGGTGTTAAAAGTGGCTGCAGTAATTCTGAAATATTTCTTTGCCTTGTTCCAAAGTGCTTTAATGTTCGGTACCCTCACAAATATTCATTGCCTAGACGCTGAGATGTCACAGTCAGGAGCGTGGTAACATGAAGAGCAATATCATATTCCTTGGCTGTGATTCGTCTGTTTGTTGGCAGCTTGTCGGATGGCTCATCAGCAGCTTTATTTGGCGTTCTGTTATATTTTCTGTTGAGTCCATAAGGGACTTAGATTTTTATCTGGAGCACTATACAACTTTTGCAAAAAAAAAAAAAAAAAATAGACCAAACATGGAAGTGTGACTGACATGACAATTATTCAATTTCAAGAAAGATTTAAACATAAAACAATTTATGTTTTTAATATATTAAGACTTGCCATTGAATTGTGCTCAATATAAACAAAGTGCTCTGGATTTAAAAGGGAGTTTGTCGTAAGAATCTGATGGTTTAACCCATAAATATCCACTGCTACTTTTGGGGCAGTTCCCCCAATGATTTTTTCTCTCTTAACTTTTCTTAAATGATTTATCACCATGGATTATTATATTATCTGCTGAATGTTGCACTTTTTTTCAGTGATCTCCTACATTGAATTCACTGACCATGTAGATAATAAAAGCTATGTGCTGTACCTACATTTTACTTCATTGCATAAATGCACAAAAATGCTTAAAAGTTCAGATTAAAGTTGAATGTTTTAATGTTTAATGTTTTCAAAACAGAGAAAACTGAAGAAAAAAGCAACTTTTTCAGTGAAATATATCATTCGCTGAACATAAACCAAACCTATCCATCCAATGTTTTTGATCAAACGCCATGAGTTTTACTGGTGAATAAATGTTATAAAAGATGACGGTGTTTCTACGTTCACTACAGAGCCTCTGAACATCCAAATGGTTCATATCTGATGCATTTTACATAAATTATTTACAAGTATTGATAGAATGAATGGATCAACAGGTATCAAACCTTGTAGATCAATAGATGAATTTGGTTGTCAGTAGCTGTTTGGGTCTTTATGGGTTAAAAAGCATGATACACGTGCCAAAGCAACAACTGCAAAGCTGTGCCATTTGTGGTGACTTAGTTCAAGGCAAGCCAAGGAAAACTTTACTCCATATTTTGGTTTAAAGAATTTCTTCTTAAAGATTCACAGTTGAAACAACTTAAATATTATCAGCAAAGGCCAATAAATTAAATAATTAGGTGGGCCGACTGCCTGGTGCCATTGTTTTTGCCAAGTTGATTATAAACAAGCAGCATTTTCAGTAAGAAATGATGCAGTTAATGGTAATGTTACTTCACTTTTTCATTATTTTGGATAAAAGATATTGTGTCACAAAGATTTTCAACTAAAAGAGAAAAAATGAAATGATTAAACGTGTACTGTTTTTTTTTTTTTTTTGGTTGGTCAGTTTTATAGATTATTAACGTGTGCCAGTCCACATCAACACACTAAGCAGGGTGAAGGAAAGAGCAGGGGGTTACCGCTCTACAGCGCAGCCATCTGTTCCTGAGCTGTCCACTGGGAGACAAAAATACTGAAATACTCCATTAACACTAAGACCACCCAACACATCCACATCTTTGTCCTAAAAATTTAGGTTCAGCAACTTATAAACTGAAACAAAAACTGTTTATTTTGTTGAACCAAAATGGAAAACAGACAAAACAGACATAATAAGTACATATTTAAACCAGAGACAAATAGGCTTAAGGAAGTGATGTAGACCAGGAAAAACATATTCTGACAGATCTGTAAGAAAAGGAGTGGACCTATTTTTTTTTTTCTTTCTTAGTCTTCATTTACTACACCCTAAATAAAAGATTATGCCAAAACAATTATAAATACATAAAGGCTTATTTAATAAAGTTGACACTGCATCATGACCACAGGTTTGACATTATGGCTCGCATGTACTAATAAACTAAACTAATACATCCTCTTAAAAAGAACAGCAGAGATGTATAAATCAAGGCAAAACACCCAACATGAAACCAAACAGCAATAAGGAAAAACAGCTTTTTCTTGACTTTTTTTTTTTTTTTTGACTATGTATGGTTACATTCCTGGACAGCACTTGTTTCCTGTATATCCATAACTCTAACAAACCAGTTGTCAGGTCAAAACATTTAGGTTATTTTGTATGCTCAATTTTAATTTTAAGAAACTAACTGTCTTACTCAGTTTTCCCTCCCTGCAGATCTTGGCATTTGTTTGGCCTCCTCTCATATGGTTGTGCTGTCTAAGAAGAAAAGGAGTGTATTTAATGGAGCGCTGAGGAGTGGAGGTTATGAGTGAACTGCTGTCAGATGAGCAGCGAGAGTCCATGTGATAATGAGAGGTTTATGAGAATTCAGCCCTGTGTGGTAGACCCCACCCTACCTTTTCAGTTAGGACGTACAGTAACTTGATTCTTATTGATGTGGTAAATTGATTTTTTTTTTTTTTTTTGCTTGACTTGCACAGCTTGTGTATAGAGCTGCATCTTGTGGAGTATCTCCTCTATAATGAGGCGTAATGCTGTTTGAATAGTGCTACATTATTTAGGGAGCCATGAAATACCAAACCAGTGCTGTTACTTTCTCCTAAAGTCTTAATGATGGGTTCATTAAAAAGGTATCTTACTCAGTAACCAAGCACAGATGGCCAAGAAGCCGTTATGGTATATCAGACAGAAACTCTGGAAGAGATTTATGTTAAACCACAGCTGAACCCCAGGAACCCTGTGCAACAGTCTCAACATTACAGCCATTTGATCTTCTGTCTGTCTTTGGTTTTACATGAGATCCAAAGCACCACTGTCCTTGACATCCATTTAGTATAAATGCGATTATTCAGTGTAGCTATGGAGAGCAAATCAAAGCAAATCAGAACTGACAGCTTGTTTGGCATTTGTCTAAATGTGCCTATTGAACTGAGGGGTAAGACACAAGGGGCATTAGATGTCTCCACTGACTGGAAGTAGTCACAAAAATATACTCATAACTTTAGTTTCTCTCCTAGCAGTGTCAGTCATTCTAATGAGAGAGCATGAAAATAGGAATCATGACCTCTCAGCCTCAGATGAGCCCAGCATGCACAGCAGCAAAATGTTCCAATAACGTGCCTGACAAATGGGCCTCTCTGATGGGGCTTACAGCTACTGCACGCTGCTGCACACACACTTTATGAGACAAGGCGCTCTCATAACTATGTCAAAGACATTAGCAAAAGGGCCCTAATGTGCCTGTAAAGTGCGAGTGGCATTGCCCCATCAACAAGCTGTCTCCAGTTCAACATCTCTGATGGCACCGAGTCGGCGAGCAATAAGGAAAAGTCAGAGCAACCTGGCATTAAGAAAAAAACAGGAGGCAAGGGATGGCAAAAAAACAAAAAAAAAAAACAAGAGAAGATGGACTTAATTCCAAAATGATCTGAATGTAGATGTGTTTTTTTTTTCAACGAAGTGACCCATAATATGAAAATGTTACATAAATGAAAACACATTCAGTGCTTTATGTATCACTGTTGGGAGTAATGTATTACAAAAGTTTGCATTACAAAAGTAATTCATTACAGTAACGTGACTTTTTGCTATAACACAGTAGTGTAAGGCATTTGTGTTACAAGTTCAAAGGCATTAGCGTTCCAACACACGTAACAAATGCTTAAATAAAACAAAAAACATACAAACAAAAAAAAACAACAACTGCACTGTGTGACCTTAACGAATCGGGGGGGGGGGGGGCACATGCCATTTATGACGATAGTCTGTATGTCAAATGTAATACAGGAGTCATGTAATGCATTACAATTCTGAGACAGTAATATTGTAAGGTAAGGAATTACTTTTAAATAACAGTAACAAGTACAAATATTTTGCATAAATTAAAAAAAAAATACTCTTAAAAATATTTAAGTGAAACATCTGGAGGGAGCAAAATTGCTACATTATCAAGCATTTCACAACTAATTGACCTATGTACCTATTGATAAGTCTTTCCATGTAGACATTTTATGTTAATAATGTTACAAGCCCTAAATGTTAGGAATTCATGCAAACGAAAAGTTGTGGAACGGGGATCGGAATGACATGCTGTGTTCCACTGAAATCCCTCTGCTGCTGACTGTAGTTTCCTAGAGAGTCATTAGTGGGACCAAGGTCTTTGCTGGAGAAAAGCAGTGGATTTCCGGATGTCTGTGTGCAGAGAACTGGGCATCATTGACACGTCCCTTGAGATATACAGTACCCACATGCTAATAAAAGCCTGTAGACGTACTGTTGGTGAGCAATGTACAACTGACATCCTGTCTTCATTAAAACAACACAATGACTCCCCCAGGTGTTTGTGGCTGTGGGAACCCACTTGTCAAGTCAAATGTGGTATATTTTATGTTTATATGTGACTCTTATATAAAATGCAAGGTACGTCATTGTACAAAGTGCACACATACTCAGACACAGACACGGTTTTAGGGTCAGGGTTTGTGTCAGTGTGCTGGGTTTTGGTGCTGAATGCCTTTGGACCCGGGCCTGACACAAGGACAATCCTGCCACAGGATGTGAGGAGGGTGTGGTGCAGCTTTCTCATTCTCCCACAGACTCCCAGACACACACAGGACATACAACACACGCAGTTATGAATGGGGACCATGATTATAACTATAGAAATATGGACTGAAGTGGACTAAAGCAGCTAAAGAATCATAAGCCTGTTTTCTTGTTGATTGTCTTTTAACGAACTCATTCATTCACAAACACACACAAACACACACACAAACAGGCACACACACACACAATCCTTTCCCACTTTAGCGCTCCCCTATGCAGAGGTTAATGAACTTGTTTTGAATTCTTTCACCCCTTGACAGGAACTACATTCCAAGCCTTGAAAATAGCGGCTAAAACAAAGAGAGGAAGTGATGTGAGAACACTTCCCATCGACTCCCCTCTGAATTTATCTCAATCCTGCAGGCTGGCTAGCCCGCTCCTCTTGACCAGCCCCACCCTGACATGACTGAAGAAAATGCTTGATGGCAGATTTGCTGCACAACGAGGTCAACCTTTTATCCACACAGATCATTTCAGTTAACCCCAACGTTTGACATCAAGCAAGAAACATCTTCCAATTGTTCCCTTCCTTTGATCCTTGTCATCAGAGCCTTCAGTCACTCCTTCTTCCAAAACCAACCTGGTAGTGATTATCTACCCTGCTCGGATCAAACTTTCTCCACAGCCCTGCCAAGTCTGTTGACATGTATTTATTGTTGGTGAGAAGTGGAGGATACATCTGTAACATTTGTCAGGGTGTATTTTGTGCTTGATTTAATGCAAACCTGCTGTGACCTTTGACCCCTGATTCATATGGCATTCAGCTGCAGGGATTAAGGTGGGCAATGGCATTGAGCAAAATGTCTGGCAGAGCTGAAGGAGAATATCATGTGTTGGGTTTTGCTGTGCACAAAGCCTCTACTTTGCTGACTGTTGATTTGGTCACGATTCATTTGAATGTGACAAATGTTCACGCAAATCATTTCTTTTAGCATAATATGCAAGTCTTGGCTGTTCCTGTTGTGGAAAATTGAAACTCTTCCATCCCAGCCGCTGTGCAGGTACAGTTAGATAAATATATAATGCATTTTCATTGTTGCTTACTTAAGCATACAGTTCACATCTATAGTTTTAATGGATAGAAATAATTCAAGGAGGCTATAGAATGAACCTTTTAATGTTGATGTAATGGTTCTTTGGGCAACATTAGAAGGGGAATAAGGGGTGGGGGACAGGAAGCGTCATTTAGTTACTGGCCCAATCTCCAGAAGCAGATCTTCCGGTCGACGGGTGCTTCCCTGTGTTAACGTTACAATAATATATGACTCACTTTGCAGGCTGATAGATGAGGAGATGAACAGGAGGGAAGGGCACACTCAGATGGGGATACAAAACTGTGGTGCGCAGCAGCAGTGGAATCAGAAATCTATGATGTGCAAGAGCGCCTAGACCAAGAGGGTGGTCTGTTTAGACAGTAACATTGCCTAATTTGTAGCTAGCTTTAAAAACAGAGAAAATGTGTATAAGAGGTATCTTCTGTTGTGATTTCTGCAGGGGGGAAAGTTTGCAAATGGACTTGCCTTTGTAAGGTGCATTGTGAAGCCCTCCCAAAGAGTGAAACAGTGTTAATAGGTACAATAGTCCTGACTCACTGCCTGCGTTGCTCCACAGGAGGTACATGAATGTGCTGTTGAACCCCACCATTCGTTTATTTTTTAAAATAAGAAGAAAAATAAATTAAATTCCTCCCCAGTCTCACTGGGTCTGGGATTGGGTTGCATTCAAGGACACAAAACAAGCACGATGACTAGTTTTTCTGCTCCACGGATTCAGATATTCACATTTCTGTCTCTCCACGTCTTAATCATCCTCTTGAGTCATTGGCACCATCTGTGTCATTCCCCATCAGATAATGTATACACTGAAAAACAAACCTCATAAGCAGCAAAACCTGCAATAAAGAGCCAGATGAAGTGCTGACATCCCATACATAGGGAAACCCCCTTTTTAGTAGTTCAGGTTTCCCTCTCAGAAACTATTGGAATGCATGTTGCAGTTTTTGACTGGGAGTATGATTTAAAGATTGTTAATGTGAGGGATGATGACCCTGCACTCTGCTCCTGCCCAAAGGACCACAGTTAGGTTCTTTTTTTAACGCGTCTCTGCAGGCTCGTCCGTCTTCCCCGAGAGCCTGTCAGTCTGCGCTCAGGGATTTAGCAGACAGAAAAATGAGCCAACTCTTACATGAAAAGGCACCATGTTCGGCTGGTGGTCACAAAAGAGCCTAACATGAGTGGAGATTCACCATCACAGGAATGCTGCTCAGCTGTTGACTTAATTGAACTAATCATTTCAACTATATATGAATCTACATTAAAGGACAAAACAGCCTAAAATGGTGACAATTGCCCAACCAACCCATAACTTCCAACTCTACTGAATATTATATGTGTGGATGGTTTGTGTTACAGCAGTGAGGGGGATGGTGAGCTTAAACAGGAGCACAAACATCCAGACACACACTTAGACAGATGGTGTTTGACCATTGATCACCATTTTGAGCAGAAGCTCTTATCAGCATCGCGGTCTGTTAGCTGTCTGCACTGACTCACTTTCACAGTTCAATCTAGACTCTGTGTTTGTGATTCTTTCTCTGTGTGTAAGCATGTACTATCTTGGTTTGAGTGTGTGATTGTGTGTGGCAACGGGAAAGGAGGGGGTCAAAGAGCAACAGAGGGAGTGTAAATGAAAAGGATTCCAGGAGTTGCAAAGTGTATAGGTTGCAAATGGCTTCAGCGACCTCTCGCTCTCCATCTTCGTTGGGAAAGTCGGTACATTTAACTCTTATCTGCAACTGAAGCGTTGGTGCGCCAACTGAATCCCTGAGTGCATCTTCACAGCTTTTAGTAGGATAGTGGTGCACCGTGGGTTCTGAGAGCACTTATCTGTCTAGGCCAGTTCCTCCACTGGAGCAGACAGCGTGAAAATCCTCTTTGGTTTGTTGGTAATGTGATATTTACCTTCATGAATGAGGTAATGTTTTTGTGACCCTTTTTGGTTTGTTTGTCTGTTTGCCTCTGTCAGCAAAACTACTGCACTGATTTGCATTAAACTCATAAAGATAGGGCATGTGCCAAGGCTGAACCCAATACATTTTTAAACAGAGCCATTAACAGATGCAGGTCTTGGATAAAATGGGGCCGAATATAAACATGAACATCACACAGGCTGCAAATAGGTGAAGTGGCCAAGACAACTAATTGTGAATGAATGATAGTTATCATGAAATAATATTAGTTAGGAAACTATATTGGTGTGCTTTTATGTGATTTAAACATTATTAATGCAGTCACCCATTCACATACTGTTGTCAAACCTTCTGACCTCACTCATTTAGACAGGAAGTGCACCGTGCTCATTATATACAGGGCAATTCACTGAATGACGCACTCTTGAAGTGGCCTCCTAGTGCCTTTTGGTTTTAACTTTTCAATATGTACAAAGCAAGTTAAACTGGATGGCTTATGAGTACTTTTTTTTTTCTTCTATAAAATGCTTATTAGTTTTAATGAATGTATTAAAGAACTGTAGTTCTGAAGATATATTTGCTTAAACCTGAAAATGAATTGATGTGCAATGTACTACAATTTGCAAATGCTATGAGATAATCTGCAGGTTATAATTTCATTTTGGAAAACAAAATGATGATTCTTTTCTTTCTCTTAGTTTGAACAAAACCACATTATACTATTAGCATATCTGAGTGATTATAGAGCAGCCAATGTCCATGGTGAAGTCACTTCTTAATGTTCAGTTTTGCTGTTTTTTCCCCTTTGGTTGAGTGCAATGACTATAGGTCTAATGTGAAAGTTAATTGGGGTTAATTGGAGAGACGTTAACAGAAATGACGGATATTAAGCTTTTCGTGTAAATGTAATCCTTGCATACTTAATGAAGGGAATGAATAGGATATTAACAATAAAAAATGATCATAGCAGCTGTTAGTAACACATGTTAGTAACACACACATCTGTTTTAAGGAATCACTGAAAAACACTTGGAAAGACATGTGATACAATGGCTATTTCATCAACTTACCAGTTGTCAAAGCCTGTTCTGTTCTGTTAGTGTCAGATAAAGTGAAGCAGGTTGGTGTAAAACCAGCCCTGCGTTTATTTGTTTTTTAACCCCCACCTGCTGTGTCTTCCTCCTTTAATTTATTTTGCGTTTCCTTTTTTCATCTGTCACTCCTGTCTTTAGCAGGTAGTTCTCAAGCCCCCCCTCACAGCAGGGATTCACAGATGGTAGATAGATAATCCACTCTATCATATCTGTAGTTATAGTTCAGCTATACTCATTCAAAATGATCATTTTGACATAATTCTGTCACATAGTTCTGTTTTGGCAGAAAGGCACGTTTTTATATCCTTTGTTTAAAACAGGGAATTAAATGGGGTTGTGCCAAGACACCTGTTGGAAGAATCTTTGACCTCAATTTAGTGTGTGTTTATTTAGCTTTTAGACCCTGAAGGACACACACACATTCACACACCCAAGTCAACAGACTGAAAGGCCAGTTACCTTGAAGGTTACCACAGGTGTGTTTGTCTGTTCCTGTCCTTTCACTGTTGCTTGTCCTTACAAACAGCTTTTTTTTTTTTTTTTTTTGTCTCAGCTGCCTCATTGAAATACCCAGCGGTCTGTTTGGTCATGTGACCCTGCAGCTCATTCACAGAATCAAACATATTAATAATCTCCATACTTTCCTGCCATGTAGCTTTTAAAACCACCATCAATCTTGTTTTATGTGCCTGGAATGCCTTTACTTCGTTTTTTTTCTTTTTTTTCTTATATTGCGGTTACAGCCAAATGATTTTTAGTCCCATTTGTCATGCTTTCAGGCTCTTTAAAAATAATAAATAATTCCACTGTTCAGCTCCACTGCTTTCACAAATGTACTGGATTGATTAGCTCACACCAACTTGAGACTCATTCTGGAGCTCTGCCTCTCAATGTGGGAATGGAGAAGTGATTAATTTTCTTCCATAAACATAACATTACGCCCCAGAAGCGTTGTTCTGAGAAAAGTGGCGGTTCTTGTATTTGTTTTTAATAAAAGTTACAACTCTAATTGATTATATGGTCCCTTACGTTGATGAAAATCTTTTATCTTCTCATCATTCCTGTTCGTTCTTCTTCTTCTCTCTTAGTATTGATTTTCTCATTATCTTATTGCTTTCTCTAAGTACAGATGTTATTTAGATTCTTGTAGGGGTGTTTGTAAGTGTACAGTATGATAAAATGATTTTGGCTCCAGCCCAAACTGGGTCTCATGGCCTCCTTTTTACTATTTTCCAACTGTCAAGCGAGTGTGCCCTTTCTTCATTTGCTTCTCACTCCCTGCAGGTTCCTTGGCATAGTTTCATATTCGCTCCGTTGAAATGTATCACTTGTCACGAGACCGATAATGTGTGGGTTGTCACAATAAGATAACATAAGAAAACAGATTAAAACCAAAAACCAACACTATGTTCTTTATACAGTGATATGAAATAAGTTGCAAAACCTATTTCAAGAGAAGTTTGGACATTTTTCTAAAATGAAACATAGATTTTGATGCTTCTACACTCAAAAAAGTAACACTGTTAAAGGTTAGAGGTTTTCTCGCTTCATTAACCTCGTAG
>JAPSES010000081.1:7740251-7751550 GCA_029822895.1 Maxillicosta whitleyi | reverse complement strand
TTAATGAAAATTTCAAAGTGATTCAGAATCCAGGATTTCTTCCGGATCACCCCCAAAGGTTAATCATTTCTTCCTTGTGCCATTGACAACAAATCCTGAAAATTTCATCAAAATCCGTCCATAACTTTTTGAATTATGTTGCACACAACCAGACGCCGGCAAAAACATAACCTCCTTGGCGGAGGTAATTATCCACCAAATACAGAAACACATTTGAAGAATCATGTATAATGTGGGTCAAAACTGAGCAGTTTCATGTTGCAGAAAAAAAAAACTCAACTATGCACCAAAAACACAGTAAGGATGAAGCTGCTTTCTTACATTTACTTTTTCAGTTTCAACTAATGGGAGTCCTGCTTAAAGACCTGATTACATTAGTTCTGTCTGCGGACCAGTATTTCTGCTCAAACCTTTTCAGCACTGAACTTAATCCATGTGCAGTAGTTTTAAATCTTTACACCCCTTAATAGTCCGATTGGGTTTGTTTGTTTTCACAGATGGGAAAAGCTAGTTTTTTTTTTACCTTGACATTTCAGTTTTACACCGCTCTATCCAGATTTTATCTAGAGCTACTGTTTCCATCGGTAAATGTTGAATTTTTCAGCAAAACAATAAGTTATAGTAGTAACGCAAGTCTTCTATTACATGTTTTATAAAGAATATAGGAAACAATGTGTGATATCAAGTTTATTCATATCAAAGTTTACACAGTTATCAGCCCGTTTCCTTTCATGTTCTTCTGGTACATCACCTGTAAGTCACACAGTACAATAACAAATCTTCCTGATGATCCCGTGATTCGAAGCCCATCACTTTATGCATCTTCTCTGCTCCTTGTTGTATTCAGCACTTCTCATGTACGTTGGCAGTTATCAGTCACAGTCTTTTTAAAGCTCAAGAGTCTTATACCAGCAGAACGGCATTAATGCAGCCATCATTCTCTGGGTTATTCGTCACCTGGGCATATTTACCTGTAAAGTAGAGAAACTGAGTTACTCACCACATCAATGTGTTTCATACAGGTATCGATTACATTTACATTGCACTATTGACACTTGGAATATTCAACACAATACTAACTCTGCTATTTAACACGAACACAGGCCTTAAAATCTAAATTTGTTTTAGAGTATGATTCCATTCCTAATCTGTTCCTTTCATATGAACATTACCTGAGCTTCTGTAAAACCATGTACAAGCATAAAAACCATTATATTATTCAGAATTTACATGAAAGTAAACTCATAGTTGTAAACATTGCTGAATTATTTCCAAAAAGACTTAACACCAATTACCTGGGTGTGTAACTACAGTCACTATATGGATTTGTGGAATATAAAGACTGGACTCACCCCAGACGACTTTTCCTCCTTGTGTAACTAAGCCGAGCTCACTGACGTTGACTTCTACGACTGTTCCTTTTGTGATAACTCCCAGGGAGGTGTAGAGGGGTGAAGACGGGTTCTTCTTTACTCCGAGGATGGGGAGGCAAAATGTGGCTTTCAGTTCTGGATGCGTGACATGAGCCTTCTTAAATCGCAAACCCTGAAGTAAAATAAGGAGAAAGAAATGACATCAGTCTCTGAAGCTAAGGACATCCCTCCACATCAGTAACAAACAGTTAGTCCTGGTTGAATATATAATAAAGACAGATAATACATAAAAGATCACAAATGTCAACTGAAGCTCATAACTTACTGTCAAAAGAGTGTAATCTTACCATGGGTCTGATGAAACGCTCGTATTTTGGTGGTTTGCGGGTGAATCCATCGCCAACAAAGCAAACTTTTGTGACCATTCTTTTCCAGGCCTTCTTCTGTCTCTTTCCAGTTTTGATGACTTTGAGCACTTCTGTCTCCCCCTGGGCACGGACTTTTGGCAAAGGCACCTCCCATTTGCCCTAAAGGGTTTAAAAAACAGTGCACAAAAACATGTTATTTCCACATTATTATTCCTACTGTTAAAATAAGCAGCAAAATATCTTCAGCAAAGCTAGAAATCTTCACAGTGCAGCAACAGAAAACCTAGACAGTCAAATCTATGACCAGGAATAGTAGATAGCAGGGGATTCTAATCAGTACTTACAGCTTTTTCTTTCCTTTTCTGTTTGATCATGTTGGAGAGGACCTTGGCACGAGACTGTCCTTCTCTGTCCAACAGGTACGCTGGCACTGCTCCCTCTGGGGTCTTATCATCATTCTTTTGCTTGGTCTTCCTCTGTTCATGCATTTTGATGCTGTAAAGATACACACATCAGTTATTCTATCTATTTCGGCACAATTGCTTTTAAATATAATTAGAAATGAAACACTTAATTTTCTTCTCTCCTGCTGTACTTACGTCTTCTTCATCTGGATCTTCTCAGCATGTCTCTGTTTGTGGTACAATTTGGCCTTCAAACCGATCATCTTTCTGGCTTTGTGGGACCTCTCATGGGCCTCACGACTCTCCTTCTTTCTTTTCCTCTCATGATGATCCAGGCGGTACCCATGCCGCTTGCGGTGCAACTCGATGTGCTCGTTCTGGGGCTAAAGGATACAAACACAACATGTAAATTAAGGTTGCACAATCTGACAAAAAAACAAAAACGCTTTCACAAATATTGTGAAGAACATTTTAACTTGTAATTTCGGTCTAATGTGTACTTATGCATGGAATACTCTTCATTTTTACAAGTGTGTATTTATTCTGACCCCTACAAAAACTAGCATGGATATATACAAAATCTAAACAAGTGTCAGTTTTATTCAGTACAAAAACAAGTTTTACTTAAATTAATTAAATTCATAATGTGCTAACTGCGATTTATTGCTACCGCATTGTCTCTGAATTTAAGGTGAATAATGTATCAGTGTTTGATGTCTTTTTAACTGGAACCCCAGGAAGAGAATCAACAACAGCCAACTGCAGTAGAAACTAATGGGGATCCCCAAGAAACAATAAAAGCTATAAATAAGAGTCACAAGTTCCCTAAACACCAATCTCAATATTTGTAGATACCCTATAACATGATTTTCTTTTAAATAACAGTAATATCAAATGTCAATAACACCACCTAATTAATCGCATGTCTTATCACGGCTCACCGATCTTCATGCAATCAAACATTATGACAGTCATCTCCGAGAAGCAGCGCATATGGATAGTAAACAAATAAAACATAATGTAAATTTTGTTCATCGTGCGCTTTATTTTAATTACAGTGGTGAAATGGCTTTTAAAGATTAGTTTTTCAACAACAGCGCATAGCAGGAGCACGTCACCATGCCACATGTGAACTATAGCTAAAGATAGCACCACATGCTAACGAGTTAAACAACCAAATATAAGTAATACACTCGCAGTATCAATGTTGATTACTTACCATATTGGTGTTTTAATGGTCAGGTGATACAGGTAATACTCTGCAGATGGTTAAAGTTGGCGAAGACGTGTAGTATTTGATGTTTTATGTTGAGGCTCGGGCTGCTCAGATGTTGTTTTCCCGAAGCCAATACTTAGAGGAAATACGTCACTCTGACGTCATGGCTTGTCCGTTGGATTAATGTCAACGTCTTTGTGTTACGAAAGATTTAGCGTAACTATGGTCAATATTATAGGCTATTTTCATGATATATCGCAATATATTTTGTTTAGAAATTATATATTTCTCATTATATATAGATATATATTTTTAAATCTTGGTCAACATGGATGCTAGATGTGTATTTTTCGCAGGAGGAACTATTCATGACATCGACGTTATCCAGAGGATTTGTTTTGAAGCTACGCCGTATGAAAGCGTGACATTTGACAGTTTCACGGATTGTCCTGTTTTGTGGGACATTACTGTACGTTTAAAACCTACTCTAAAGTGTAGGTCTTTTTTTCATTGTTAGCCATAAAAATGAGCTGACATTGTTCCGCCCAAACTTTGTTTTGGTTGTAATATTGCTCCATTATGGCTCATCTGAAGACTCTTCTAATTCGAATGTATGAGCTAAGAAGTTAAGAAGGTTATAGATACCTCACACTCACAGAGGTTTTTGAACATTTAACAGGATGATTTGGGTAAGGGTCCGCGGACCAAACTATGAGCAAACAGTGATAATTTAAATAACATCGCACATGCATGAACAGGGCTGTTGTCATTCACAGGAAAGGTATGTGTTAGCTGTTGGGCGCCAGTTCTGCAGATGCAGAGTGAGCAGTCATATAAAAAGACAGTACAGCTTTCTCCCAGGTATGTTACTCCAAATAATGGCAGTGTGCACGATATGAAGAGAGTGAGCGATTGCGAACCATAAATAATGCTGGAATCAGTCAAATGAATGATGTATACAGCTTTTTTGTTTTATTGGGAATTAACTGCCTTTGTAAAAGATGATGAAATGCTTTTAACATTCTCCTATTTTAAGTTGAAAAATAGTATGTTGATGTTTCGTCCAGATTCATATTTAATCATCATTTCTTTACACCATCCACATGCTAATAGATGAAGTCAAATCACTGCGGACTGTGGTCAACCCTGACATATCCAAGTAAGTAACAGTCCTCTGGTGCTGTTTAAATGAATTATCTTTATCTTCAAATGGTTCCAAGATGTTAAAATTCAGACTCTATCTGCAGGATCCGAAACATTGGAATCATGGCTCACATTGATGCAGGAAAGACAACAACCACAGAGAGGATGCTGTATTACTCTGGTTATATAAGGGCACTAGGAGGTGTGTAGAATGGTACAAATGACCCGTGGACATGCTATAGGTTTATATTTATTCACTATGTATTTCTGCACATCACTGTTGCTTTCAGATGTAGATGATGGGGATACAGTCACAGATTTCATGGCTCAAGAGAGGGAGCGGGGCATCACCATACAGTCAGCAGCAGTCACCTTTGATTGGAAAAGTCACAGAATAAACCTCATAGATACCCCAGGTATGTATAAACTTTACAATAATGGAAATCAGGTGCAGAATACATGCTAATAAGGATTTCAATGTCTGTTATTCCAGGACATGTTGACTTCACTCTTGAAGTCGAGAGGGCCCTTCGTGTACTTGATGGGGCTGTTGCAGTGTTTGATGCGTCTGCTGGTGTTGAGGTTTGAACATTGGTTTTTAAAATGTTATGTTCATTATTTATTTATTTTTTTTAAAGATGATTTTCTATAAAATTAATCCATTATAATGACATCTATATCTGTTGCTCTGTCGGTACCACCAGGCTCAGACTTTGACTGTTTGGAGACAAGCAGAAAAGCACCACATTCCCTGTATCTGTTTCCTCAATAAGATGGACAAGTCTACAGCCGAGTATGTGACTCCAAACTTCACTTGTACACAACACAATTTCTGTTTTGTTTTTTTTTTAACACTTTTTTGTTTTTTGTTCTCTTTTGACCTCTTTTTTTGTTTCTTATTGTAGCTTAGATTTTTCAATTCAAAGCATAAGAGAGAAGTTGAAAGCCAATCCAGTTTTACTCCAGGTACTGTAGGCCTTTATTGTGATAAGTGTATTTCATGACATTTATTTACATATTTATATCATCATGTAATTTTTTTTTCTTTGAATGAATCCTGTTTTATAGATTCCTATTGGCAGTGGCAAGAACTTCACAGGTGTGGTTGACTTGATAACCAACCAGAAGTTGATATGGAAGCAGACATCAGTGGGAGATGATGGACGTGAATATGAAGTCAAACCACTGAATGAGTTAGATGACTCAGCTGTCCTGCAGGAGTCCAAAGAGGCCAGATCTGCTTTAATCGAGCAGGTGCATTTTGTAATATTTTTTTTTTTATCAAAGTTGACAAATTAAAATGTGTATATGGGTAGATTATAGCTAGTCGCTGATTTTCTTACCAATATGTACTTCTGTTCTCATTCACAGGTTGCTGACTTAGATGATGAGTTTGCTGAGCTGTTGCTTAATGACTTCATTGAGAATTTGGATGCAGTTCCCTCCATCAAAGTAAGTACAATTTCATATAACACTAAAATAAAATCATCTTGTTCTGCCTGGTTTCATGTGAACACAGACTAAATACTGTTGTGTCTGTCCTCAGCTTCAAGCTGCTGTGCGTCGGGTGACTCTGGCTCGTAAAGGCGTACCTGTACTCTTGGGAAGCTCTTTAAAAAACAAAGGTGTTCAACCTCTTTTAGATGCCATCACCACCTACCTTCCTGCCCCCAATGAGCGACACCATGACCTTGTGTGAGTAAACTCTTCAAAACTGACCTTAGTCATTAAAGGATTCATTACAGAAGTTGGCGTGGCTCTAGAAGTGGGAAAATAGAATGCAACCAGATGAATACCCCCCCCCAGTTTGGCCGCTAAAGACTGTTATTAGAGCCAGTGGGGTATTAATTTTGGTCCACACTTAAGTATATTTGGTGATGGTAATGCATGTTAATGCTAGATTTGCCAGCCATAAAATAAAAATGGAAAACTGTGACTATAGAAACATGACAATGTAACAAGTTTATTATTATTGGTGTTAATGAGTCCTTCTTTGTATATTAACAGTTCATTCAAAGATAACAGAAACACAACAATTATTCATATTTGGGTATACAGAGGAGAAACTATTAACTATATTAATCAATTTAAATGACATCATAACAACATTTAGAGCTGGCCTAACCAATTAGATCATCTCTAAGACCTCAAAATCACACAGAACCATTAAACCATTGTCAAGGGACTATGTTATGATGTGGAAAAACATATGTCTTTGTTGACTAATCTGGGATTCTACATATAATCTGCTCTTATTAAACTGTTCTTTAACTATTTGTGTAACGTTGTGTTAATTGTATGTAAGTTTCATATTCTTTTTGTTCATTTGTGTTGTAATGCTGTGACTCTTGGTCAGGTCTCCCTCAAAAAACACATTTTTCAAGGGAGTTCCTGGTTAAACAAAAATAAATGAATAACCAAAAACAATGTTCAGTTTTTCCAGTAAATTTGAGAATATAACACCAGATTGAATCAGACTTTAGACCATCAGGAGATTTTTTTTATTCATATGGTGAATTAACCGGCCTTCAAAATTCAAAATAATAAAGTTTCATCATCAGTACACTGTCAGTTATTTAAATAAACCAATACATTTGATAATTGTTCCACTGTTTGCTTCAGTCCTGTAAGCGCTGTTCATCTTTATTACCCCACAGACAATGGTACAAGGACGACTTATGCGCTCTGGCCTTCAAGGTTCTCCATGACAAGCAGCGTGGTCCTTTGGTGTTTCTTAGAATATACTCTGGAACTTTGAAAGCACAGACAGCCGTCCATAATATCAACAGGAACAGCATGTATGTGGTTTTCATTACAATACATCTAGTTACAATTGTGACCCAAACCCCGTGTCAGTCAAATTAAACTCACTTACAAAAGTTTTTTTTTCTGTATATTCTCTGTAGTGAGAGGATGAGCAGGCTGCTGGTACCGTTTGCTGATCAGCATGTAGAAATCCCTTCAATGCCAGCAGGAAACATCGCCCTGACCGTTGGTCTCAAGCAGGTAGACCATGACTTATTCCTTATTTCCTATTTTGAAGATCCTCCCCTGTTAAGAAGGCCATTCACGTTCTTTGTTTTCGTTCAAGACAGTCACAGGGGACACCATAGTTTTATCCAAGGCGTCGGCAGCAGCTGCAGCTCGCAGGGCTCAAAGTAAAGCAGACACAGGAAAAAAGCACAGAGAACATGCAAGCGTTATTCTCTCTGGAGTGGAAGTGCCTGATCCTGTTTTCTTCTGCACCATAGAACCACCAACTATGGCCAAACAGGCTGGTCAGTAATGGTGATTAGAATTCATATATGCATTCATTAATGTTGGGCTGCGCTCCGTTAATCTTCACATTCTCTGTTTTTCTCGACAGATCTGGAGAATGCTCTTAACTGCCTCCAGAGAGAAGACCCCAGCCTTAAAGTCAGGGTTGACCCCGATTCTGGGCAGGTAAGACCATCATTGGATTATCTATGACTTGTTTTCTTTAGTCGGAGCATATGCTGCTGTGGGCCAACTCAATGTGTTCCACTTTGCTTCCTCAGACCGTCCTGTGTGGGATGGGGGAACTACACATTGAGATTATCCATGATCGAATAAGAAGAGAGTACGGCATTGAGACTCACCTCGGCCCATTGCAGGTGGCTTATAGAGAGACTGTTGTCCAACATGTTTCAACCACAGGTGTGACAACAAAGTTTCACACAACATTTTACAAATTGTATATTGATTTATGAAGAGAATTCATACAAAACGTTCATACTCATGTATTGCATGTATGTAACTGTGAAGTTGATGAAAATTGAAAGGTCTTTTTTTTTTTTTTTTTTTTATTAAAAATTGCCTTAAAGTTAAAAATTCAGCAGTCCAGGACAGAATCAGCTGCATATTTTCAATAATAGTATCTGTGTTTTCTACCTCAGAGGGAAAAAATACAAAAACAAAACTTAATATTTTTGCAGTGCATTCCAAATGGAGGTGTTAATATAATATTCACTGACCTCAAAATTTGATTCAAT
Organism: Maxillicosta whitleyi; assembly: GCA_029822895.1. Classification (NCBI taxonomy): domain Eukaryota; kingdom Metazoa; phylum Chordata; class Actinopteri; order Perciformes; family Neosebastidae; genus Maxillicosta; species Maxillicosta whitleyi. The sequence goes on along the minus strand of JAPSES010000081.1, from coordinate 7,743,033 downwards.
TTGATTATGATGGCTACATCACGGTGCATCTTTGAACTGAGAAATGTCCACACTTCTTTGTTTAGTTGTCTTGTGATGGATTTTTCTGTTTTGCGGGTATTGCAGACACCCTAGACCGAACAACTGGGGAAAGAAGGCATATTGTGACAGTGGAGCTGTCTGTGAGACCTGCCACAGATGCGGGGGGTTCTTGTCAAGTGGAATTTGAAGAGCAAACAGTACAGCTGTCACCAGAAATGAAAGAAGCAGTGGAGAATGGAGTGCACAGCTCGTATCTCCAAGGTACTTTTGGAATTAAAGATTGTGTGTAATCTTAAATTTAATGTGTGCTTGATTAACCTTGGTTGAAATGCATGAATGTTGCACCTTAAAGGGGTCATTTTTTTTTTTTTAATGAACCCACTTTTATTAGTCTTTGGTTCTTTTATTTTTGTATTTGGACCAAAATAGTTGAAAAAGTTTGAATTTGAACCCTCCAGGTGCTGCAAAGTTATCTTCATGTTCATTTTGGCAAAAATTTTGTGGATTTCTACAACTTGTTATGTTTTATAACTAGTTACATCACAACATTTACCCATATAATGTTTTAGACTTCCAATGTACATTTCTCAGAATATGACATAATTGTTTATCAGCAGCAGTGGTTGCAGTAAAATCCGAAAATATGTGCAAACTTTGAGCTGATTACCTCAAATGTTCAGTTATTGGTTGAACAGGACAGAGCAGCACGTGGAAGTGGGTGGGGTCATGTTAATTTAAAGCAGAGATGTCAAACTCATTTTAGTTCAGGGGCCACATTCAGCTATATTTGATGTGCGCAGGGCCGAAACAGTGAAATAATGACAGAATAATATATAAATAATGCCAACTCTAAACTTCAATTTACATTTACAGTGAAAAAAGTAAAATGACGTTATGAAAATGTTTAAATCTACAAATTATCCTTTCAAACAATGTGATATTAACACTATAATCACTATTATGCTTTAGTTTATCATTTCCACACATACATTACAACTTACAGATCACATTGGATCAACAGATACACAAAGTATGTAGTAACAGGTGGAATATTATTAAAATTGCACACACTCCTTTTAAGATATTTCAAGTAATTCAGAATTTTTTGCAAAATTATATTTTGTTTTAGTCTAAATACATGAAAGCGTTTACATTTACAAAGACAAAGAGACAAAAAAACAAAAAGACAAAAATTTGGATTTCTGATTATTCATAGGTTATTGTGACACTGAATTGGTCTCAATGTGGAACCTGAACTAAAATTATTGTTAATAAATTTTTGCATTTCACAAATTCATTCCAGGGGCCGGATCGGGCCCTTTGGGGGGCCGGATTTGGCCCCTGGGCTACATGTTTGATACCTGTGATTTAAAGGGCCAACACTCAAAAGGACATTTCTTGTGTCATTACTCAGGAATAGTGTTGAATGTGGACCTGTGGAGTTGAATTAATGAAGAATTCAGACCCAAACAGAACATTTACAGTTTATGTAGACCACAGGGAAATATTTTAAAATATAAAATTCCGTTAAAAAAAGCTAAATATCACTCTTTTAAACAATGTATGGACAACACACAATATGTAATCACAAATAACTTAACACAAGAATAATGACATAGTAGTGGATGAGTAATTTATGTGTTGTCTGATGCATTCGTTTCGACTTTCCATATCCAGGTCCGTTGCTAGGTTACCCACTACAGGATGTCTCTACACTGATCCAAAGTGTCCATGCAGAATCAGGAACATCTCTGGCTATGGTGTCGGCCTGCGTGTCCCGCTGCATGCTTAAGGTAAACATGAAAGGGTTCCTCTGTCCTCGCTTTAAACCACACGATTATCACACAATTACAGAAGCTACAGCTGTTTCTTCAAAAAACGCAGGCCTTGAAGTTAGCTGGGGGTCAGGTGCTGGAGCCTATGATGTCACTGGAGGTGACCGTCGGAGAGGATTACCTTAGTTCTGTGCTGGGGGACTTAGCCCAGAGACGAGGAACTGTCAGGGACATCCAGAGTCGTCATGACAACAAAGTACTGCTTGCGACCGTGCCTCTGGCTGAGATGATGGTGAGTTAAATATCACACAGAGGTCAAATATTTCCATATGTTTTGATTGGAATGTCTTGCTTTACTATTTAAACCTTTTTTTTTTTTTTTTTAAGGGCTACTCCACCATCCTGCGAACACTGACGTCGGGCAACGCTACCTTCTCCCTTGAACTGGACTCGTATGAAGCTATGAACCTCCAGGACCAGAACATCCTCCTAAAAAGAATGTCCGGACTGCTGTGATGTGTGCAGCTTCATGAAACTGATACCTGAACAGGCCTTTTCAGGATTTGGACAAATAGTAAATAAAGTGTAAATAAAGGCGTTCTGGTGTATGATGTACATTGCTGCCAGGTTTGAGCAAAGTTATAATGACCATCCATATGCAAGAAATCAACCAGTACATAGAGGATATGGCTAAACAGCAATAAAAATGTTCAGGGATAGACCGGAGTGGCAAGGATTTAGTGTGTCCTCCAGTTGTTACCTCCGCCAATGTTTTTGCTGGCATTTATTTGTTTGTTTGTTGGTTTGTGTACAACATAACTCGAAAAGTTATGGATGAATTTTGATGAAATTTTCAGGATAGGTTGGTAATGGCAAGATCTGGAAGTGATTACTTTTTGGAGGTAATCTGGATCACCGTCTGGATCCAGGAATTTTTTTAAAGGATTCTCTATTAGTTATTATTGACGCCGTTGTAGTACTAACAA
>JAPSES010000081.1:7691402-7726110 GCA_029822895.1 Maxillicosta whitleyi | reverse complement strand
TGTAGGAGTAATATTGCGGGGTGTCAGTCACAATATGTGGGGGAACTGTGCTGCTTGGTGGAGGTTTGTGCTCTCTGAATGCTTAGGTGTTTTTTTTTTTTTGCGATCAGCCTAAAATAAACCGAGGTAATAGTGATACTGTCTAACACCCGGCAGGAGGACTGAATATCTCACTGAAGCAAGAGTACTGTGTAACAGATTTCAACAAATTTGTGAACAAAGTTTGAGAAGCACAGATCTGTTTTGTCCATAGAAAAAGTTCTACATCCTTGATTTCAGTCCATCGAAATCTGGAACGAAACCAACAGTTTTGCTACTTGTGGCAACAACATAGAAAATGATCACCATTTGGGACAGATGGGACAGAAAGGACTTCATAATGTGTACACATGATGCACTGGCATACTGGAAACAACATTAATGGAAAATCTAAGAGTGATTTAAGTTGTCCAGTCCGACAGATGGACATGGTTGCTCCACTTTGGGGCCACATCCAACAAATGTGCATCCAGTTACAGACTATAAAAGACTGTATAACGATCTATCCTCATGGTGATGCCGAATTTTCCAGCAAAAATATTAATGAAACCTCCTCATTCTAAAACTTATATTTTAATAAATAGGTAGTAGTGACATAAAATGACATTACTATACAATCCCAGCAATTACACATCTTTTCATCACTGGATCACACATGTGTATGATATCATAGGTTCTCGACAATCATACCTCCTCTCCTACCACACACTGAATCCCAAAACGGCGTCATCATTTATCATCTGATCATTCTCTCACCATTTGGTCAATAGTAGTTTAAGCACAAAGAGAAAACAAGAAACATTACTACAGCGTCTATGCTAACACACTTGTGATTATAGGCTGCTGATCCAACAACATTCCTTTTGCTTTTGGAGCGGGAGGCCTACGTGTACTTCGACATTACAACACGCCATCACATAAGTCAGTCCCACAGGTCAGGTTCTGCATGTTTTTATTGGCAGTTGTGGATGAGTGAATGAGGAAGATCACACCTCACTCATGATCTAATACGTGCACATTCCTTAACCTAGTATGTGTGAAGGCAACAAGACAAAATGAATAAAGTGTTAATATAATTCATGCACTTTCAAAACAAAAATAATGAATTAAAATTTTCTCATGATGCAGTTATACCATGTAAACACAGTGCCCACAGTGTCTGAGTGGTTAAAAATAACTGTCGCTACATATCTTCACTTCATGGGAACTCCTTTCAACATCCTGGAATCAGGATGTGTCAGGTTTTAATTTGTTGTGACTCATATATGAAAAAGCTGAAGCTAAATTAAAAATAAATAAATAAATAAATAAAATCATATTAACTAGTATTAATGAATATTGTAACCACTTACACTGCAGGAATAACTCAACAAACTAAATAAATAACGTTAAACACATCTTCAGTTCTTCACCGTTCTTTTCTTTATATTGTTATATTTTCATTGGTTCATTATTTGTAAAGTGGAGATAAATATTCTCTACAGTACAGGCGTCAAACATGCGGCCCGGGGGCCAAATCTGGCCCACCGAAGGGTCCAGTTCAGCCCTTGGGATGAATTTGTGAAATAGACATTAAGATGTTAACAATCCTTTTTTATTTCAGGTTCCACATTTCGACCAATTCAATCTCAAGTGGGTCAGAAAAGTCAAATACCATCATAATAACCTATAAATACTCACAACTCCAATTTGTTCTCTTAGTAAATGTAAGTATTTTCATGTATTTACACTAAAACAAAGTATAATTTCACAAAAACTTTGAATAATCTGAACAAATATGAAGAACCTGAAACGTCTTCATTAAAGTCAGTGCAATTTAAAAACTATTCTTCCTGTTATTAAATGTTTTGTAATTAAAGTTTCTGTAAGTTATAATTAACATGTGTGAATGATAAAATGAAGCAGAATATTGTTAAAATTACACTTATTTTTCAGTTTGTTCATGTTATTCACATTGTTTGAAAGCATAGTTTGTAGATGTAAACATTTTCATTGTTTAATTTTTCTTTTTTTGCTCTAAAACATTAGAGTATTATAGTATTACCCCTGCTCTAATATACTTAAAGAAAAGCTAATTAAATTACCCTAAATTATCCTGAGTCATATTCACTAGCAGAATAATAATTATAATAATAATAGCTTTGTATCTGATGATGAAAAACAACAAAAAAACCTAAATTTTAAATAAATTTACCAAAGTAGTTTTGACAAATGTATTTGAAATTATAAGTAAACTTTTAGTGAGCATTTTTTAAGTAAGATTTTTTAAAGTAGAATTAACATACTATTTCTGGGTTCTATGTGTTTTCCCTTTAAAGCAAATATTTCTGCAGATTTTTGTCAGTACTGTCTCAGTCTCACCGCTTCATCTGATAAACTCCTGCAATAACACTTTTGTCCACTAGGTGTCTCTTTTGTCATACATATTATCCCAACTTTTATTCAACTGCCTCCATTTCCAGTAAATGACACATTTGAGAAGGGATATGTTAAAACTGAAAAACTGAAATTACTTTGGGCTTAAAGGTATGGTTACGAAAACTTGCAGGAAAATCAGTTTTTACTGAACATGTTTGAATGAATTGTGATGAATTTAATATAACTGATGAAGCAAATTTACATGAGAATTATGACAAAACATATCATATATCATATCATGTTGAACCATTTAGAGGCAAAAACATGTTTTATGACAAATTCATGATGTGCACATGAACATACTCAGACTTTAAAGCACTCCACATCAGTAGTTCACCACTACCCCAATGAGATTTTGGGTTTTTAGCTAAGTGTGAGAGGTTGGCTTTTATTGTTTTAATATATGATTCATTTTATTACTGTTATTAATTCTTTCATGTTTTTTTTTTATGTCTGTGTACAGCACTATGGCCAACTGTGTTGTTTTTAAAGTAATTTATAACTAAAGCTCACTAGACTAACTCATTAACATGCAGCTGTGGCAGAGCAGGTTGACCAAAGGGTTGGCGGTTCAAATCCTGGCTTCCACTGTCTACATGTCAAAGTGTCCTTGAGCAAGACACTGAACCCTACATTGCTCCCATTAGGGTCTGGCATGGTAGTGCTTTGCATAGTACTGGTGTATGAGTACCAAGGTGTAGAAAAGCGCTATATAAGTGCAGAAACTTCATTTTATTAATTCAGCCTAAAGAAATTTTAACTTTTCAAAACAATTAATTTTGTGCTATCTTGAAATCTGGTGTTTGTCATAAAACACACAACTGTCCTGTTTTATATGCTGTTAAATCCCATCTCATCCATCATTCTAATGTATATATATTACTGTTGCAGAAAAGAAAGGTTTCCTGAAACAGACATAAAGCTTCAAGTCTCAACTCATCTGAACTTTTTCTTTGGTCCCAGAAATACACCAGGCCTTCCTCTAGGTGTCCCTGATGTCCTATAAGAGGAAGCACTTCATGTATACAGTATGTTCTTTTCCAATGAATTCCACCTTCAGTCATCCTTTTATTAACTGCCTTTGTATGAGTCAGTCATTTACAAGCACTGCTATAGGTGTAGGTGTGCTCTTCTACTATTATTATGAAGCTGTAACAGTAGTATCTGCTATTTGTCCTCATGAGACTCTGTAATCCACAGACACAACTGAAAACAAATAACAGTAACCTCACTGAGGAGTTTAGTCACAGCCAAACAGGCCATTAACACTGACCACAGATGTGACTCATACAAGATGTCCAGATATAGATGTGGACCGGCGGTCCCACTCCCAGCCATACCCAAACCCACAACCACGAGGTTTTTATAATCCTATAGAGGAGGATGTGTCACTGGTGACTGGCTGTGACCCAGTCCAGCCTTATGTCTTTGTGTTTTTGTTGTTTTCATGCAGAGCCACAAGTTTGGGCTTTGTTACAAAAGCAGTGGGTGAGTGAAATTAAACAAAAAGAGAAAACTGATAAGATTATTGGTATCTGAGTCTAATAATGATGATGATGATGATGATGATGGTGATGATGATGATGTGTTGGGAATGTGGGGGAACTCCAGCCATAGGAGACCAGTGTTGCGCCTCTACATCATTTTGCGCACCCCCTCCTCTTTCTCTCTCTCTCCTCATTTCCTGCACGCGGTGACGGTCCTCCCTCCTTCCCAGTGTAAACACACCCTTTGATTTCAGTGGAGAGAGAGAGAGAGAGAAGGAGAGAGAGAGAGATCGCAGGAGGAGGACAGTCACAGAGGAGCGGAGCAGCTGCGCCGTAGAAACGCCTCCACATCCAGATCCAGATCCACATCGACTCATCCTCGTGTTATTTGCGCGGAACCTTTCATTTATACTCCTCCGTGTAACTTGTTTTTTTTTTCTTTGTCGGATTTGTCTGTAGTAATCTAAAATCCCACAGTAGCACGGTGTGTGTGGATAGGAAGGCAGCTTCGATCACACCGAGCCTTGTCGGAAATAAACCAAACGGAGTTACGCTCCACCGTGCGCAAGGGGTGCATCGTGGCTCTTTCACCAGTGGCATGTTCGAAGGAGACTACGGGCACAGTTGAACTCCTACTTTCACCCAAAGAGGTAACATTTCCTAGACACCAGTGTTTTTATTTTATTTTATTTTATTTTTTATTATTATTATTATTTTTTTTTTTTTGGCATATTATCCGCATGTTGGTGGTAAAACTCTGGCGAACAAAGCGCAACAGAAGCACGTTAATAATAATACCAACACTAATAATCAGATTAGTCTTATTTGGTCAGACTTATCATTACAGGCATATTATTTGTGTCCCTGTACAGCCTCATTTCTCATCTGTTTTCCTTTTGTGTGCATGTCGTGGCAGGGTTAACATTTGCATATTGAATACTGAGGATGTTTGGGATGGTTTCACTGTGACATCAGGTGTGACTGGCTTTTCTCCACCTTATAAAGTGACATTCAGTAGTAAGCAAGAGGTGTTTGGACACTTCCCTGTGTTAAACTGAGATTCTAACGCTGATCGATAAAGCTGGCGTCCCCCCCCCTCTCTCTCTCTCTCTCTCTTTCCCCCCCTCACCCCCCCTCCTAGTCTCTTCTTCTGAATGTTTGGTGTTTCCAAGTGGCAGATGTACTGTATAGAAGTGGCCCATACAGCCGTGGTGTTTACTTTTGAAGTCTCTCCCCTCCCATCCATCCCTCTTCCTGGATCCATGGTTGACTGTGAACACCTGGCAATGATTTTAGACAGACTGCAGCCAGCCCAGGCCTCAGATAGTCCACAGGCTGCCTTCCTTTTTTTTTTTTTTTTTTTTTTTTTTTACTGGGAGCTTTCTCAATGTGGCATGTATGTATGCATGCATGTGCTTTCCGGTATGTGCCTGTGGATCTGTTTTGTGTGAGTGGATCAGGATGACAAGTCCTGTAACAGTCATCCAGCCAACCCCCCCTCCTCACACTCTCACCATCTTTTTACCTCCTCTCTGGGCTCACTGTTGGGTTACTACCTCAACAGGAGACAAAGGAAACTGTATATCATGGACCTCTGGATGCACATAATAGAATAATATTTGGTTTATGCTTAAATAAATATGATGTGATGTCAGATGGATGAACCTCATGAAGCTCAAGTTAACTCTGATTAACCCATAAAGACCCAAATAGCCACTGGTGATAAAAAATAAATAAATAAAAATCTACGGATCTACACGTTTAGCACCTGCCGATCCATTAATTTTATCAGTACATGTAAATAATTGGTGTTACATACAGTTCATCATCGGATTTGACCCATTTAGAAGCTATGTAGTGAACATGGAAACACTGTCTTGTTCTACACTGATTCACTAGTGAAACCCATGGAGTTTGATCAATAACAGTGGACAGACACGCTTGATTTACGTTCAGTTAATGATATATTTTACTGAAAAAGTCACTTGTTCTTCAGTTTTATCTGTTCTGATACAATATAATATGAAGTTACTGAGATTTTATGAATATCTACATTATTATTGAATTAAATGTAGGAAAAACTCAAACTAAATAGGATAATATTACAATAAATGGTGATAAATCACGTCAGAAAGGTTAAATGTAGAGAAAAATCCATTTTGGAACTGCCATAAATTTAGCACTGGGTCTTTATGGGTTAAGATAGTGCCTGACTCTGTTGACTTCTAGCAGCTGTTGAAGATGTTAATATTTTTTTTCTTTTCTAAACCTAAGAAATAATGTGATATTCACAAATGAAAAGGGGGGGGGGTTAGCGATATGACTTTCTCGTGTTTTTTTTTAAAGAATGAGCTTGCAGACAGGAAACAAATTCCTTTAATTATTTCTCACACTAAACTTTTTGTCTGTTTTTTTCCCTCTTTGAACCCATCATTCTCATCTCAGCCTTTAAAAATAAATTGATTACATGTCGATCTAGTCACGGAAAAAATTATTAGACCACCCTTGTTTTCTTCAACTTCTTGTTCATTTTAATGACTGGTACAACTAAAGGTGCATTTGTTTGGACAAATATAATGATAACAACAAAAACAGCTCTTAATAGTTTAATTTCAGCGCTGATATTTATTAATTTTCCATGTTTTCTTGATAAAAACCAAAATCACTTCAGTTTTTATGTCAATATCTATGTCACCGTACTGACAAAAACAGTACATTTAGACATTCCATGTTTTTTTTTTCTGTCTGTTTTAGTCACATGATCCACACAGGAGTTAGGACGTGATTGCGTAACCATTGTTTTTGATGACTTTTGATCGCATAATGTTTTTTTTCCACAACTGTATGATAGATCTGCTAATAATAATTTGTAGCTCTTTGATCAAACCTCCATGGCTCAAAGTTGCCAGATTCATCCAGACTTTCACTTTGCGGTCCAACTTCATAATTATCACAATCCTTTCATGGAGAGTAGGTTTCAAACCGTGAGATGTTAATGTTTATCAGACCGTCATACTAAATTTCATGCTAACTTGTTAGCTCTCAGGATGTTTACGTGCACACTGTAAACTGTTTACTGCGAACCACCAGATTAAAGTAAAATCCGATTGAAGTGGTTCATGGTTTGCAGGAACCTGATGTCTGTGCGTTTACATGGAGTAACATCCAGAGGGCTGTGCCGTAGTGTACACGAAACATCCTTACGTTATGAACTAATCTGATATTGGAGCTTATAACGATAGCATCATTCAGAAACATGTAGGAAACACCCGTACAAATGTTTTAAGAGAGAATCTGTAGTCTTTAAATAATGAGCATATGAAGACAGGTTTTGTAGTACCTGCAGGGCTGGTTTCTAATCTGAGTCTTATCCTTAAATATGCAAATATAATAATTACCATGTTCACTGTTCTTGTATTTGTTCAGCCTTCCTGATTTTTCTGCACGAATGAGCTCATTACACCGTAGACTTTTTTCCTGTTACTTGATAAAATGCTAAAACTTACCTTACAAGTTCCAAACTAGTACCTCCAGTGATTGCATTGGTGATTACATAAGTCATTAGATGGGAGGGAGGACAGAAAAGTTATTGACTCAAGCTTTTATTTACACAACAGATAAAGCACCGGCCTTCCTGAGAACAAAAAGCCTATTCATTATCTAGATGAGATAATGGCGCTTCCTTTTTCATTATTAACTTATCATTACTCGGAAATTAGAAACATTTACCTCCTGTTGTTTCAGCTGATGTAACGGTGAGATATATAAGAAATGTCAACACATAAACAAACAGAAAAGTCTAAAAATCAGCCAAAACACATGCTGTTCATAACCATATGCAAACCTCTCTAATCCTCTCTAATTTAGTGCCTGATTTATTAGTAGCACTTTATTCAAATCAAGCCACTTATAACTTCTAATTAGAAAACACGAGCTGTATTTTAAGTACAGTGTGTGTGTGTGTGTGTTTGTTTGTGTGAGAGAGTGGGAGGTGCAGGTGAGAAAGCAGGTTAGGATATTCTCATTATAGCTGAGCCAGAGGCCAGATGATGATGGGTTGCCAGGTTTGTCAGTGCTGGAATGCAATAAATCCAGTTAAACCAAGGTTGCAGTTGGTTTTGTATCTCATCAGGTTGTAATAAATAATACTCTCACCCTCATCATAATTATGAAATACTGTACCACCTGGAAGGCCATCGTTCTAAATCTCATCCTCCTACAGTTTTAGACTTAAAGGTGAAATGAATTCCTTTTTTGAGAAAGAAGTGCATCTGAAAACGGTGAGTCTGCCGTTTTAAGATTATTCTTAGTAAAACATTTACATAATCTACCTTTAAATGATTCACACTGCTGTTTAGCCTTTTCTCCGATTTAAGCATTTTTCTGTCTGCTTTAGATGCGATGTTTTTTCCACAGTTTTTATGGTTCATGTTGGAACACACTGCACGTAGACTGAATGCCTCATAGTAACACATGCTCCAGGTTTTATATCTATAATGATAGTTACACCAAAGAGTCAAAATAGGAGACAATGAGACAAAGAAAGCTGGTTTAGGAAGTTTTTTTTTAAGTCGCATCATATCCCTGGAATGTCATATAAAGACCAGTAGCTAGGTATGAGTGGCACTGTCACCTAAAGGCCTACTGAATACAGTTGGAAGCCAAACTGGATTTTCATTTGTTCCTTCAGGGTATTGGCTTCATTGTATATTCATGAGAACATTCTGAGGATTTTGAGTCAGATGATGCAGCTTTAAGAAATATGGAAACTGTCCTATCTGCCAGCTGGCTTGTGAAGGACCCATTTATGGTCTCTCAGAAGAACTTCTGAACTCTCTGTAAGGCTTCAAGTATTACTTCATCAAAAAATCAATCTTTAGAATATCACACACTCACCATCTGTGGGTGTTAAATGTCAAATGTTTGTGGCATCCTTGCTGATAGAACAGAGGAGGGGGGCTGTTGTCATCACATAGAGCCACTCAGTTTATTTCCGATGAAGCAGAATTTCTTTAAGGAAAAAAAAAAATACCCGAATGTTTTTACCTTTAAAAAACAACTGGTCTGTACCATCCATTTGGCTTTTTATGCTGCTTCTCTTTGTTGTGCTATCAGCCACCTCAGCTCTTCAGTCCTGCAGGAAGCAGCCATTTGACTCTGTTTGAAACTTGCAAAGCATAAAAAAAGAACAGTGACAGAGTAGAAAATGCTGTCTTGAAAGGGATTTATGGATGTTTTCATACTTTTTTTTTGGCTTGGAAAACATGTCATTATTTGACTCCTTTGTAAATGAATTCAAGCTGACCACAGCTGCAGCTGTTTCATGTAAATGAAGAAATGTCTGACATTTCAGAACTATTGTTTGAGGCTATTCTGATATATATTAAAAAAGAGCATTGACGGAGAATCAAATGTAAAGAATAACCTTTAAGGTAAGGCATACTATATTATTGGGAGAGACCTAGAAAGTGTAAATCTGGACAACGGGTTTGACAGCTGTGAATTTACTAGGTCAGCCAGGGACTCAGAACGTCTGGAAATAGAGTGAGGGGAGTACTTGACATCTCTAGAAATTGGTTGGAATGAAAGCCACCTCAGAGCGAGGACAGGGCAAGGACACTGAAGATGGGAGTTTTGACTTTTAGAAGGGAAGTGGAGTAAACTCTGGATGTTTTCCAAAGGCTTATGAGAGTCTTTGTTTGTTTGTTTGTTTGTTTCTCTCTCTATTTCTTTGTTTCTCTTTCTTTCTTTCATTCTCTGTTTCTTTCTTTCCTTCTCTCTTTTTTCTTTTTCCTTCTTTCCTTCTTTCTTTCTTTCTTTCTTTCTTTCCATATTTCTTACCCCTCCAAGACAACATCTAGTCTGCTCTGAAAGACTGATTGGAGATGAAAGTGGAAATGCTTCTGTGCTCTCTCTCTCTGTGAGAAGACAATTGTTATCTGCTTGACCTTCATAACTCCCAGGCTTATGCTGTTTTGCAACGTGTAATCACTGGATCTCTTGCTAAATGTCTGCCTATCTCTTGAGAAGTATTGCAGTACTCTTTAAATGGGGCTCGATGGGGCTGAACAAACCAACGCTTTAGCCTGGGCATAATGGCGTTCACATAAGCAATAATCACAGCTGAGGATTCAGTGAGTCATGGCAAATTATTGTCTCTCTGATTATCCATTTTATTTCATCATAGGATGCACAACGAAATGATGCGAAGCCTGCTTTTTCATAACTCATCGACCAAACAATCTATTCTCTGATATATAGCATAATAAAATCTGATTTAACCTCATGTTTAATTACTCTTAATATTAGTTAGGTACTGTTTGTTTGCTTCAAACAATATTTTCCAAAACATGCTTACTATATAATGAGAAACAAAAAGAAGCTAAATGCAGATGGATAATGAATCCTATGTGTTGAGTAGCTCAACTGTGCTTTGCATTCATGGTTTTCAAGTTACATTTTTCAAGCATTTTCTGAAATGTTATAACCATAAAAAAACATCATAGTTCACCCATTTCTTACTTATTTTATGTCTTTTCCTTGCAGGTACCTCAGCAAAAGTTGTAAAATATATAATGCAGCTCCAACCAAAATTGACCTCAGTGCTACATTTCTTCTCTTTTTATTTTCAGGATTCAATGAAAATGTCCGTGTGCGTCCATGAGAACCGAAAATCGCGAGCCAGCACTGGCTCCATGAACATCTACCTGTTCCACAAGTCCTCCTATGCTGATAGTGTCCTTATGCACCTCAACTCACTTCGGCAGCAAAGGCTTTTCACAGATGTCCTGCTTCATGCTGGTAGCCGTTCCTTCCCCTGCCATCGTGCTGTACTGGCCGCATGCAGCCGCTACTTTGAGGCCATGTTCAGTGGTGGCCTGAGGGAGAGCCAGGCCAGTGAAGTTGACTTTCATGACTCCATCCACCCAGAGGTTTTAGAGCTTCTGCTGGATTATGCCTACTCCTCTCGTGTGGTCATCAATGAAGAGAATGCAGAGTCACTACTGGAAGCTGGAGACATGTTGGAGTTTCAGGACATCCGGGATGCCTGTGCTGAATTTCTTGAACGAAACCTCCACCCATCTAACTGTCTAGGGATGCTGTTGCTCTCTGATGCCCACCAGTGTACCAAGCTGTCAGAGCTGTCCTGGGGCATGTGCCTCAGCAACTTCCCTGCTATTTGCAAGACCGAGGACTTCCTCCAACTGCCCAAAGACATGGTAGTGCAGCTTTTGTCACATGAGGAGCTAGAGACAGAAGATGAGAGGCTGGTTTATGAAGCTGCTCTAAACTGGATAAACTATGATCTGGAAAAGAGGCATTGCCACCTCCCAGAGCTCCTGAGAACGGTCCGCCTTGCCCTGCTGCCTGCTATATTTCTGATGGAAAATGTCTCAACAGAGGAGTTGATCAATTCCCAGGCCAAGAGCAAGGAGCTGGTGGACGAGGCAATTAGGTGTAAACTGAAGATCCTGCAGAATGATGGTGTTGTTAACAGTCCATGTGCTCGACCACGAAAAACTAGCCATGCACTCTTTCTTCTTGGAGGACAGACGTTCATGTGTGACAAGTTGTATCTGGTGGACCAGAAGGCCAAAGAGATAATCCCAAAGGCGGACATCCCCAGCCCCAGAAAGGAGTTCAGTGCCTGTGCCATTGGCTGTAAGGTGTATATAACAGGAGGAAGAGGCTCTGAGAATGGCGTATCCAAAGATGTATGGGTCTATGACACAGTCCATGAAGAATGGTCCAAGGCGGCACCCATGCTCATCGCCAGATTTGGTCATGGTTCCGCAGAGCTCAAACACTGCCTCTACGTGGTGGGAGGTCACACTGCAGCAACTGGATGCCTCCCTGCTTCCCCGTCTGTGTCGCTCAAACAGGTAGAGCAATTTGACCCAGTGGCTAACAAGTGGACCATGGTGGCCCCTCTAAGAGAAGGTGTAAGCAATGCAGCGGTAGTCAGCGTGAAGCTCAAGCTTTTTGCCTTTGGAGGCACCAGTGTCACCCATGACAAGCTTCCCAAAGTGCAGTGCTACGATCCTCAGGAGAACCGATGGACTGTGCCTGCATCCTGCCCCCAGCCATGGCGCTACACGGCTGCTGCAGTGCTGGGGAACCAGATTTTTGTCATGGGTGGAGACACAGAGTTCTCAGCATGTTCAGCATATAAGTTCAGTAGTGAAACATACCAGTGGACTAAAGTGGGAGACGTGACAGCCAAGCGCATGAGCTGCCAGGCTGTAGCATCGGGGAACAAACTGTATGTAGTGGGTGGCTACTTTGGCACACAGAGGTGTAAAACTTTAGACTGCTATGACCCCACGTTGGATGCTTGGAACAGCATCACTACTGTGCCATACTCACTCATTCCCACCGCTTTCGTCAGCACCTGGAAACATCTGCCTGCCTGAGTCCCTAACCTTCTACTCATCCTGTTCCATGAGGTAAGTTTAATCTGCTTTAAATATTCTATAAATGACCCATTACCACATTTACAACAGGATAGTTCAATATCCCAATGTACTTTTTTTTGTATTCGCATCTAGCAGTAGAAGAAACGAATAGTAGCTTAAAAAAAACCCATTACACATCCATTAAATTAGCCTCTGACTGGATTGTTTAAAGGTCAACAAATAAGTTTTAGTCACAAAATTCAAATGCATAAAGTAAAATGGCCATAACATTTACTAGAAGTATAATAATTGCAAGTAAAATCTACAGAATCATTAATGTATGGTAATACTAACGTATAAAAGCTATAATTGGATAAGAACTTAAGCCCATAACACACTGACATTTACCGGTTCTCTAAGGTGTTCTGGTTTTTAGAGTTCGCAATATGCTGACAAGACATTTAGAGTTTTCTCAGCGGAAGGAAGGTAAAAGATCTTGAGGAGGGAGGGTTGGGGGATTGATGGGGTTACGTGCATTTGTTAAGTGAGTTATGAGGCTATGGGGATGGGCCGAAGGACACTGAGGGTAATTGAAAGAGAATAGGATACTTTTATTGCTCCTGAGGGGGAAATCTCTCTAAGAAGGAAAAGAGGGTCTGCCAATTAGACAAGCCACACACCAGCAGGCTACAACATCCTGGCGAGGCTAATCCACTCTCAGTCGCCTTCCTTTGATGAGGTTATGGTCTTTACGCTGGGTGAGAGCAAGCTAGCCAGCGACTCACGCAGTGTCGGAAACTATTCATCATCAGTTAGAAGTGGAGGTGACTGAGAGAAGTGGCAGCAGGGGAAGAAAGGACGAAGAGTGTCAGCCCTACCCCTGCTGTCCAGACATCATCTAGAGAGTATGGCTCCAAAAAAAAAAAAATAAATAAATAAAATTTATGGTTGGACTCTGCGGTTTCCCCTGCCTTCGTGTATGTTGTCTTGGCCTCATTCTAACCCTGCTCTTCCTGTGTGATGATAAACACACCAGACGTATGTGGAGCATGGGTAGTCAGCTGGCAAACCTAATCTTTCGGCATGCTGCAGGGTTTCAGTCACATCACAGAGATCCAGTGCCCCCTACGCAAGCACACATACCCTGGCACTAAGTCTTTTCCATTTCCCATTTGTTGAAATTTCTGCCTGGCTGTCCAGCACAGCACAGTTTCCAATTTTTGCCTGAAAGCAGGGCAGTGCTGCTCAAGCACAGAGATACAGTGATGTTACTCCTCTCTACAGAATGAAATATTTTCAAGACTTATTATTTCTTTTCTTTTCAGTGACTCATCTTTAAAAGGGAGAGATTAGAGTGAAGGTTTGAACTATCTCTAAGCCAGTCCAACACAGTGCTCGCTGAAGGATATATAATCTTGCCACTAATTTAATACAGAATTTGTTTTTTGTGTGCCTGCCTGTCATGGCAACTGACAGTCAAGTCTCACAGAAAAATGTGGAGGAATGAATGGAAAAGAGGACTGACTGTTTAGGAATGAAAGAGGAAGGAAGTATGTTAGACCTCACAGAAGGAGATGAGAGAAAAAAAAAGACTTTTTCCCAGGGGAACAATTCTGACTTGTGTGAGAATCCTGCCTTTCAGATTTTTTTTTTCAAGGAGAGCTTTGAGAGAGAGCGAGCAATGATGAAAAAAGTAAAGCAACACAATTTGGTAATAGAACCATATGTTCATCCAAACTAAAGAAAGTAGTTTTTAAGATGCCTTAAAAATTTAAAATAGCGGTCTAAATACGGAATTTAGATCTTATTTATGTAATAGTTGCCATTAAAATCTATTAGAAATTAGTTTTTGATTTTGAATATTGAAATAATCAACTAAGTTAATGTTAATTTTCATATATTGAGCTTTAATACATAAGTTATTCTAACTACCTTGGGTTCCAATCAAATACCATTAGCTAGTATCTGCCAGCTAACTAGCTACCAATCTATCTCCCTGAACTCAAAAGCAGACCATAATATAATTTAACCACAGAAACAGTAGGGCTTGTGTTATACAAAATGTATCTTTTACATTATTTGTATCTATTTTCAGATTTTGCCAACACATTTAGCATGTAGTAGCTAATGCCATTAGCTAATTTGTCTATCAAAAATAGTCTAAACAGAAGAATGAGCAGTTTTTTAAATCAGTTCTAGTACTTGTGAATGTTCAATAAGATGTGTGAGGATGTTTAGTGAGACATTTGACTTGTCACTTGAATATCTCATGCGTTTTTACGGTTTCAATGTGACTACACTACAACATGATTGTTTAACATCAATGATGATGAAGAATGAGTAATAATGTGTTGACCCTGTACACATTAATTTATTTATTTTAATTTATTTTATTTTATTTTATTTTTGTATATGTAGATTTAAAGTACATTTCTACGAGACCTCATGGTACATTGAGTGATTTGTATCAAAGAGGACATTTCTATTCAACACAATCAGCTGTGAAGTGACCACTGGTTGTTATTTATGCACTCATAACATGTACACTATGTCTTCTATTAGTGATAGTCAGGGAAAGGTCCAGCTCCAGGTAGATAGCAGAGGATATTACATGGAAGGCTGTAACCTTCTGTGGTGTCCAGATAAGTACATTTTCAGCAAATCCTTTAAAAATAGACAGGTTGAAGTGAAATTCGAAGAGTTAAACAGAGTCAGATGTGGAAAATGTAGCAGGCTGAGGGAGTGATAAGACGATGGACATAGACCAAACTGTACTGAGAAAACATCCTGATACCGTAGATTTACATTAGTTTGACTGGAGATAGATTGTGGGCTCATAGCTTGACATGCACAGTGATACACAATGGTCCTGGCTTTTTTTCCTCTAGATGTGCTTTTTTTCTGATGTCTTTTGAATAATTTGAAAGTCAGCGTTAAACTGTGTAAACACTGTATTGTTGACTTTCAGCTTGTTTGACAAGTTTTTTCTTTTCTCTCTCTTCCTCAGATTCCCCTGTTTTGCATCATCTACTGGACTCCAACTGTGAAGAAGCACACATTTTCGTCTTCTAAAAGAGACTCTGAGCAGTGATGTACAGACATCCACATTCATTTTCACACTGCAAAGATGCCGAGCCAGAAAGTTGTACAGCTGGACGCTTTACTGAAATGATATCATCTTTCATTTCTAAGGAGGAAGCTGAGACATACAGTAGCCCACGCAAACAAACAAACCAAACAAACTCCTGCTTACTGTATAAGGCGTAAAATTCAACCTTGACTACATCTGCCATATCAGACTTGCGCTTTTATTGTGCAAAAAAATAAAAAATAAACAGAAAACATATCGCACAACTTGCAGCTCTCCAGTTTAGTTATGACAGGCTTCAGATGATCTGTATCAATGGTTTCTCTGAATAAAAAAAAAAAAAAAAAAAAAATCGTCATGGAGACTGCAATGTACAGCATGAAGGATGCTCTATATAGATCAAGGGAGGGAGAATGCAATGATTGGTGTGCTACGAACAGAAAGCTACTCGGAGCGAGTGAATCTAGCTGATTTATAAATGGCACAATGAAGGAGCAGATCTCCCCCCTTTATAACCCAATAAGCTCTTCTGTTTGACCCCCCTCTTACACCAGTATCTTGTTTTTTTGCCTCGAAGACATGTTTCTAACAGCTCTGAAAAAAAACAAACCTTTGAGTGTTCTTCTTATGAAGGCTTTGGCAGTTTGTTGTCAGTGCGAGCCACGAGGGGCTGACGACCAGCACCAGCTGAGGTCGAGGAGGATGGGGATCGGCGCATGACAAGAGGTCGTGGTGCCTCTGGGGTCATGACCCTATGTGTTTGCTGTTTTGCAGCTATGCTTTAACGCCTGCAGAGCGCCGGTTAACTAACCCACTGTACACAGGGAAGGCATTCAGTGTTCGGACTCAGCACTTCAGAAAGAGGAGACTGTCACATTCAGCACCAAATGTACACATAATGCTGTAAAACACTGGCTGTGCTTCTCTTATTCTGCTAAAAGCTGCAGCTCACTTGCTGAGTCATAGATGAACTCTTTTTAGAGCATGTCCACTCATAGTGATTCAGTAAAACTGGCATGAACTCTTCTCTGTGGTCACAGAAATCTTGTCACCTTACCCTAAACTGAGAATTAATCAGTTTCTTTTTAAACTCGCTGCAATGTACTTCCTTAGTCTTAATTTATATGACAATGATTACTCTATGTTAATGTTTAATTCTATTTATTTCTTCTTTGCCTGCATTCATATGTGAATGTATGTTGGGGTATGTCATGCATGGCCAGGTGTTGTGTTTTGATCTCAGTTGGGCTGCATTTTGCACAGATCAGTCTCTCCCTGGAGGAACTTGTTCTTTTTAAAAGGGACAGAGGAGCACATCTCTGAGTGTTTTTAGTTAGGTCAAAGTATGGATGGTAAAGGAAGAGTGGCTCAGATTACTGATGGTGTGAAGCAATTTAGACCACAGGGTCGCTGCCCAAATAAGAAGACTGACGAGGATTGAAAGAAATATTCGTTTAACCTCAATAGCTCCATCCTGGGTCCAAACCTGCCTTAAACTGGCCCACCGGGTCCAAGCTGTACCAACAACACAAGAAGATCTGAACCATAAAACGAAAAAGGCTGCTGGAATGGCGCAGTATGTGACCCAGTAACTGCCAGGGACGTCACAGAGTAACCCTGACATGGTTAAGAATGTGACGGTCTTTGCAGCTGCCCTTAGGACAGCTGGGGCACTGTCACATGTGCTAACTTGGCACCTCAGGGTGTTAACCCTAAATCTTCTTCACTATGAGGTTGAGAAAGTGTTGAATCCAGTAAGCTGTGCATTGATAAGGGCAGACACCGCAGTGCTCTTCACCATAGTGTCAATGATTAAAAAAAAAAAAAAAAGTAGAGAAAAAACAAGTTGCAAGTTCCTCAAGACCAAAAAAAAAGAGAATGTCTTAACACTTGCATATGAAATACTTGGCAACTCTAATCAGTGTTTTCGTCTGTTCGTCTGTCTAGTTAACCTGAACATTGACGTTTTACAATTGAATAATAATGGGATCATTGATTTTTCATTGTAAGAGGTAATGTTTTGGTGGAACATGTATATATTTTTTCTAATGTCTTTCATCATGGATCTGTGAATCAAATCAAATCTCAATAATGCCAGGAGTTCATGCTCAGAAGCCGCAAAATCGTCCTTTAATTGGCAATTTTTAGTTTCAGCAGAGACCCTTTTGGCTTCGTAATGTTCACCTCCTCTAACCACTGCTCACTGAGCACAGAGCCCCCTGGCACCAATCAGACTTCTTTTCCATAGAAAACACGTTACCCCAGCAACAGCATGTAATGAATGCCCCTTCAATTTGCACCTAATTGCTGAGTGGCATTTCCCATTTTTACACTTAGCCTCCTCTTTTACTCTGTTTTATCTGGTCATTCCTATGGGCTCAGATTGCTACGCAGTATGCCGCTTCACATAAAGATGTAAATTTAGACAGAAAACACTGTCACTGTGTACTTGTTTTCATTATTTTGTCATGTAAGAGTTTTAATTTCTATTTTTTATGGCATTATTTTGTACATGTGATTTTTTTCACCATGTGAAATTCATGGCTAATAAACATAAGAGTTTTTTCCTCTTGACTGTAAACCAGTGCCTCCTTGTAATTTCATTGGCCAAATCTAGTTGCAGAGCTAATTTGTAGGGCAGCGTGTGTTCAATGAAATAGTGCAGTTTTAGAAAGTAAAGGAGCTTGAGTGCAGTGTTGGGCGCTTTCTCATTACTGCATGTTTCGCATATTTAGGCAGCTTTGGAATGAATTCAGCAGCCAAAGTGTCTTGAGGTATTTAAAGCAGTATATCATGCGTACAGCTTTTGTTCTGTGGAGGAGGGACTGAAATCATCTTATCTATGCCTCTGGCTTCTAAGCTTCCTGCACAACAACAGCAGAACACAGCCAGATACTTTCCCATTCTCTGTCAAGTCACCTTGGCAACGGCAACCTTTATCTGCAAACTGTGGGGGCTGGAGGAGAACATGAAATCTTAAAAAGCACCTCTCTCTATTCTCCTCCTGGCTCCCTCTTTGCCACTCTCCCCTCTTACTTCCTACGCCCCCTCTTGCACTTTTCATCAGCGAAATGCATTGCAAAGCTGCTCGCCAGTCGTGGACCCCTCCTGCGTTCAATGCTCCCTGGTTTGTAACAAGTCTAACATCTCATTAGTGAGCAACTGCAGAGCACGCTCTCACTCGTTGCATTCCTCCAGCTCTGAGGAGTCCAGGTCTGTTCCTTGTTGACATTCTTTGCCCTGAAACGACTCCTTAAGGGTGACGTGGTTGAGAAACACCAGTTTTATGGGATCCTGACCCTCACACAATCACAAACAAAATACGCCCACTCTGGGGTTGGGTGAAGCTTGGGAAAAAAAGGCATTTCATTGAGCTGAACAAAAAAAAAAAATCTTATCTACAATATTCAAGATAATTTAGTTACAAGATAATTTTTTCCTTGAGAGAAACATTTAGTGTGTAATGTGGCTGTGCTCTGTGAGGCCCCTCAACTCCCCCATGTGATCTAACAGTCCCCCATTAATCAAGACAGGAAGTTGAATTTCCTGTCCGCCAGGAAGTAGGTCTTATCCCCCATCCCCCCCCTAAAGAACATACCCCGATGGCTCGACCCTTCAACACTGTGAATCCTTTGGGTGCTGTAAGCTTATGCAGAGCTCGGCTGAACAGACTAAAGTCTAGCATTTTGTGTGGGCAGTCTGTATGTGTGGCCAAGTGTGATAAAAACAATGTACCTATGTGTCACTGTCGCCTGGCAACACAGGCATTAGCCTTGACTCAGTCATGCATGTGTGTGAACTGCATATGCACACAGTCATTTTCCACTGAAATTTAAAACGGCATATTAGTTTCTCATCCCTGTCAAAAAAATTTACACAGGGTATTTAATTTAGACAAAGGAGCATTGTCTATTGAAACTAAGATGAATTACAAAAACGCTACTTTCATGAAATAAGGGAAGACAATGCTGGCTGTAGGCCTACTTCTATCCAGAGATCTTCAAACAGCTCAAAAATAAATATTTCTGTATTTAGTAGTATAAACCTGGTGTAACTTTTCACAGAAATACAATTCCCATGCATCAATACTACTTTGTCTGATACTTTTGATGCTAATTAGTAGCTTGGCATTCTATAATGGTCTTGTTTTGCCATTGTAAGCGAATCATTTTTGCAGATGCTGGCAAATCATTTTCAACTTTGAAGGATTTTGTATTTTATATTACATATAAATGCCATTCTACGTCCAAAACTGAAGCTTTCCCGGTGGATTTCTCAGGATTTCATCAGTGAAGTAGAGGTGTAAGTCGGTGGTTTTGTTAACTTACACAAAATATTCATTCCAGGGTGGAGCTGGTATAAATGCTCTCAGACATGCTCACACACATATTGGGCTTTTTACCTTGCATGAGCCTTAAGAAAACACTTTTCTTTGCCCTTAACCTACATGCCACAACCACCATATATTATTTTAATACAGCCGAAACTTTAATAAAGGTGCAAATTCTGGACAAAAGGGAAAATTCTGAACATGCCCTCACAAAGATATACCTTTCTGTTTTTTCCTGTCCACACATACACCCACCATGATCAAGTCAGAGATGTTTTCAGAATGAGAGAGCAGTCCACTGGGCTGTGCTCGCTCTGACCTCTGAGTTACATCAGCATTCAGGCAGGCAGCTGAAGACCAGTCTGCCTCAGGCAAGGGGACTGTGTCAGGGGCCAGTGCGTCACTGTCAGATGCCCTGCAATGGAATTGTCAGTGGAGACCTTTCTGTGGTGAAGCTAATGTGTTGCGAGTCATATTTTAGAGCGAGACATTTTGATTTGTCAATACTACATCCTAGGAGGGTTTGTGAGGCTCAGAAAGAGAATATAATATTCAGAAATGCATTTTAATTAGTCCAGGATCATGTGCATATACTAAGCATTGTGTATTCGTGACATTACAATGAGCTGTTTATGTTCTACATACAGTTTCTGCCATGCTGTGTTGCCATATTTCTTCTGTTTTTCCCCATTTTAGAAATGCTAGCATCCAGCATTATAGTCCTTTTTCAGTCATTTATTATGTTTGATGTATGGATCAGTTAATATGCGCTTAAATGGAAAGCCCAAAAAGGTCTAACAGAAAACTTCAATGTATTTTGTGCCATTAATTTCTACATAGATCCATATTCGCATGTATCACTTTATGTAATAGTAGCTCAAAATAAGTTGTAACATAAGTTGCCAGAAACTGAGCTGTTGTTTTCTCATACAATCTTTTTAAAAACCTTACAGCCCTGCTTATCTGCACTTCTAGGCAGACTGAGGTGATAAAACATACAGAGTCATAAAAAATAAAAAAAAACTGTGTGTAAAACTGCTGAAGATGGGATGGAAGATGGATTTTGACCATGCATTATTTTTAAAACCCTACAGTATTCCCTCTAGGGATGTTTACTAGTTTTAGGGAAATAAAAGTTGCTCTTTTGTTTGTCTGAAGATACTGAAATTTCTGCTGCATCTGTTAATGTCTCATTTTGTCTATGACAAACACATCTTCATTAGTCCTATTTATCCCCAGCAGCGTGCCCCATCCCCCTGCCTTATCGTGCCAGGGCTGAATGAAAATGGATGAGAGGTAATTAAGCCTGAGAAGGGTCTCCTCACATGCACAATGGCTCTTGTCTTCTTTCTCCTTTCATTTATTTTTCCTCTGCTTGTACCCTCTTGTGTTGTACTTGTGTGTACTCCCCCTGACCTCGTCCTCAAATTTTGCATCCACCCCAGAAAAGGTATCCCGTTGATTAGGTCGCTCTGCAGCCACAAGCTAATTTGCTGCTTAAACATCTCCTCGAGTGATTTTCAGTCAAATGAGGACATTTGGAGAGGCGTTGTAATTTATTGAACACCGGGGAGTACCGAATACGTGACTGACCTTGACTACTTGCCTCTCTGCTGCTTTGGCAAGAACACAACAGACCTTTGAGAGAAACTTCTCACAACAACTCAAGCTCAAACTGTTTGTTTACCAGAGCAGATAGCCATGAGATGCAGGTATACACAACAGGAAACAATCAAAAAGAACAAGACAAAGCTGGTGCTACAATCCCTCTGGCTTATCAGAGTCAGCTGAAACCCCTTATCTCTGCAAAGAAGCATCAGTACCCGTCTTAATCCTCCTCTGCTGGATCCAGGACACGTCATGCTGCAAAGCTGAAGACAAGAACAAGCCAAGAGAGAAAGGCATGGTAAAGTTTCATTGTTACAGAAAAAAAAAAAAAATGGTGGGAATGAACGGTAAAAGGCTTTGGCACCGCTGGAGATAAGAAGACTGATGTATTTTGTTAAAGATCTGTCTCAGTTCCTGTGTTTTGAAAATGTAGTCAAATTTTTTCTGACAGCTGCAGATGTATGCGCCTTCCTGCTGCTTGAATCCAAACACCACTTCACCCTTTGGATATGCCACGTCTTTATCAGGCCTTTTCATGTTGATAAGGTGTATTTGGGGGTCATTAGCACATACTTATTAACCGCTTAGGGATGCTTTTAAGGCCACTTAGCTTACCTCAGCAATCTCAGGCTTATCTCATTGCTGAAAACCACAGAAAGATGAAACACCATGCGGCTTCATAAGGTAGATGTAATAACAGTTTGGAGTGAGTCACTGCAGGCGGTGCACTCATAACATTGTTTACGTTCCCTTTGAAATGAGGCTGTTGGGTCTTTTAATCAGTGTGGCTCAAAGGCATTTGCCCTGCAATTTCTGCTGTTATATGGATTTTCACTGGGGTGTGGTTTGAGGTCGACTAAGGAAGGGGTGGGGGTAGGGGGGCGGAGCTAGGCCAGGGATGAAGGGGTTGGCCCATTTCACTTTAAAGTACTAACGCTCCTGTAAGTTCTGCTAAACAGTAAACATTATTCTCTGCTTATGTGAAATGGAAGCCAAAACAATCAATTAACTCTTGGCTTCTAATTAAGGATGGGAAATCACAAGAGAGCTGGTGGGTGTATGTGTGCACTGTTATTTTCTATCTTTCTCCGTCAGCTGGCCTTTTCAAACAGACAATGCAACAATACCAGAAGTGGCCCATACCACTCTGGCAAATGGTATGCTTCTAGAAATGCTTCCAAATAACACATCTGGACCTATAATTTAGATAAGCAACATAAATATTGCACTGCAGCATTCTGTCTGAGAGCTCACCGAACTTTCAACCATGAAGAAAAAGTTGCACTCACAATGCTTCTTCAATACAAGAGTACTCCAAAAAACATAGCTAACATAAAGAAATGAAAAAATCTTTTACATTTTTCATCAACTATAAACTTTGTAACATAATAAAAGGGGCAATAATGTGAAATATAAATGAATAAGCAAATAAAACATAATGTGGTAAATATTAAATGACCTACAAACAGTTATACCATTTGGTCAATCCCTCAGCTTTTCACTATAAAGCAGCTTGCACTTTTGCTAAATGAATCCAACAAAAAATGATCATGACAACTGACCACAAACAGACCAACAAACTTTACAGTGATTTTGTCTCATA
This sequence comes from Maxillicosta whitleyi, assembly GCA_029822895.1. Lineage (NCBI taxonomy): Eukaryota > Metazoa > Chordata > Actinopteri > Perciformes > Neosebastidae > Maxillicosta > Maxillicosta whitleyi. The sequence continues at coordinate 7,703,141 of JAPSES010000081.1, read as the reverse complement.
TAAAACATGGAAAATACCTTTGGTCCTATTGTCAGAGATGGAGGTCAAGGTCAATAAAACATTCTAAGGTTGATGCTGCTATAACCTACAAATGATTAAATAACCAGCAAAAATCAGTGTGAAATGACAAGACAGTCAACAAAACCTGCAACTCTATGCAACTAAAAATAGACAAGCCTTTCTCAGTAAAATTGAACTTCCAAGTCATGACCAGGTCCACATTCAGCCTCGTTTTTAGTTAAACTGTATTGCTTTCAGCTACAGCGGCACTGAAGACTTGTACTTTGATTTAGTTTCAGTACATATTATCACCCAATCTACATATATGTCCATATGCAGTTTAGATCCATGTCTCACAGCATGGTTGGCAATACAGTTGTAAGACTGATAAAATCTCAGAATATTTAGGAACCCCAGGATCTGGAGTTGGTTTTATTAGCTTCTGTAAACACTGGATTTAATTTTACATTGAACAAGGACTGTGTATTTTCGCCATCATCATTTGCATTGAAATTGTGTCAGGATGTCCTTTGGGCTGGTTCAGGCAGGAAAACCAATTTCATCAAATGATTAACCCTTCTATGTGCATAGTAGCATAATTTTATAACTGACTAGAAAACATGTGTGCCTATCCTTTAATATACTGAAAGTCATGATGTAAGTGGTTTAATTTTTTTTTTATTCTCTGGAAAAAGAATAAAGATTAATGTCAGTCATCAACTGTTTCATGAAAGAAACTGCTTAAGGAACAATTTAACATTAAGCAACAGCAAAATAAAGCCTGAAACCACGTTGACTTCCAACAACACAATGGAATCAGAGATGAAGGAAAACTCCTCATTACCCATGAGTCTCCACTGATTGACCCACCCTGATCCTACCTGTCAGATAAAGGTCATCTCTGCTTTCACTCTGACAGGCATGTCTGTGCAAACGGCTCCAGGTTCCGTCTTAAATCTGCAAACCAAAACAACAGGGCTGACAGTAAGGGACAAGAAAACAAAACAAAAAAAACCCCAAAAAACAATAAAAACAAAATAGCTGAGGGAATGGAAAGAGTGTGTGTAACGAGGCATGCTCACAATTAAGGATGATGAATGAATTCATGCTGATGTAAGGTAGCTTAGTAGGAGCTAATGAATGAATGTGAGGGCCGTGCAGAACTCCAATTTCTCAGGCATTTTTACAAGAAGCCAAACTGTGGTTTGAAGTTGCATTTCTCACTGTCTTTCATCAATTGGGGAAACGTCCTTAATTAAACAGCGGGCTTACATATGGAGCAGAGGTGAGGCTGGGACAGCAGTGGGTGGGTGGTGAGGAGGGGCAGGGCAGGGCAGGAAGCCCACTGAGTTTGTAATTAGCAGAGTAATGCAGGACATCTGACAGCTGGTTAGGATTTTGACTGTTTTATCCGTTGCCTGCCTTCCCCCGTGGCAGGTTGTTATCTGTGGCGAAGAGAGATTTCCTTGGCTTCCAGTGACCCCCCGGTGAGTGCTCCATAGCCATATCTCAGGCCCAAACAGCAGGGGACCCCTAAACTTTTAGTATTAATCACACAAAAGGATTCCTCGCTCGACTCAGGCATGTGGTCCCCATTGGTGTCTCGGCAAGCATGGGTGAAGATGAAAGCCTGCCTCTCTTTCCTGCTCTGAATGTGCTGTGCACGCGCCAGCTCTGCTGATGAGTGTCCGCTTTTGTTCAGCACTGCATGGACCACACACGCACACACGTACATAAACACAGAAAACCACACATGCACTTGAACACACTTCCAAACACCCACAGACACACTCAGTTAACCACAGTCACTCAGACAGCCAGTCCCCAATGTGCTGTGAAAACTTTTCAAAACACCCTAAGCTCCGTGTCATAAATGATGAAAACTGGCTTACATTTCAGAGGAGCTTTATCACACAGATTCGCTGATGGCTTTAGTGACCACATCAAACTTTTCATCTGCTATTGTGCTTACAGATGTTTCCTTCTTTCCTCATATGGACTCAGTAAAGGAGATGGAACAATATGTTTGTCAAGGGAATTTACATGACGGAATTGTCTTTTCAGTGGGTAGTGGTAACAGTACAAAGCTGGTAAGTCACAATAGATGCACCGCACATAGCAAAAACTGGAATCAGGACTGAATTTTTTATTTTTTACACATTGCTCAATCATTTGAATAATGGGAATCTGCAAAATATACATTTATGACAATGAATCACTCTGGGTGAGCAGACTGGGATTCCAACAAAGCAGGTCCACATATGGCACATGTTAGGGAAAATTACTGGTTAACCAGTATAGCATACACAAGCAACCTGTATTCACTGGAGGACTGTCTGGAAGGACTACCACAACAATGCATGAAAGCAAACAGAGCCACACGGAGGAAAACAAAATGCACCATACAAAGCTTTGCCAAGAATCTTAATTAGCAGGAAAAAAATCTTACTCCACTGGTGATCTATGAACATCACAGGACTTTAATTGCCGCTAATAAGAATATATGCAAGATAGAGCTTTGAACGCTTATACAATCAGCCAATTCAGCAAACTGCATGGTGCTCTGTCGTGCTTAGTCTTAAATGTACAGTCAGTGGCAAAGGAATTAGCTAAATAGCAGTATGGGAGCAGAGCAGATCCAAACACAAGCCCTCCAGTGACTGGATTAGCCACAGTCCACTTTTTGTTAGGGCAGTAATTATAATTGGCCTATGCCAGCTACTTCTCAATCCTCAGACCTTGTCATCTTAATCTCTGCTAATCCTCCTTTGTGTTTGCAGAAATTAGTTTGTGAAGTGGGCTCAATCTAGGTCAATCCTTCGGGCACTTTGGAAAGAGTCTGATGGGGTTTGTGTATATGGGTGTGTGCATATGTGTGTGCGAGTTCCCCCTATGACAGATTTGACGGAAGGTTGCATAGGAGGGAGGACAGAGCAAGGCTGCCGTAGTGGGCAATGAGTTGGGCAAACACCTATTATCACCATTTTAATTGGAGATTAGTGGGAGGATTTAGCTGCAGAGTCTGTGGGGAGGCAGACAGCAGTGGGTGCTGGCTGCACTCTCTGTGGGCATGACTTTGTGTACTCTAGATAAACCATCAAACCTGTTTATACCACTGTAGAGACCAAAAAAAAAAAGAATAAAGTCTATTTGAAGAAATGCTGAGAGGACTTCTTTCACCCTCGCCAACTCTTGTTTTTTCTTATCGGGGAAAAAAAACAAACAAAATAAAGTAGAATGAACAAAATTTCAAATGCAAAAAAGCACTTTACCTTTTGACAAACTTGCCTGTGATCCTTGAGACAGACATAGAAATAAATTTAACACTGAGCAGAAGAAAACATAAAAAAAAATTATCTCTAGAAATAGTTGAAAAAACAAACCAACATTCATGCGAAACAGGAAATAACAGTGTAGTTTGTTATGTCCTACCCACACCTCGCCCTGTAGAAAATGATAAAACTGCCCCTGCATTAATTTCTCCATGAACCAACAAACCAAAGATTAAAATTAAAGCCTGAAAGACTGAAGGGTTTCCAGTCGACACCAAGTGCACACAGGTTGAGTCAGCAGTGCAGGTGCTAATTGATAAGGGTTTTTATATGAGTATTATTTTGTTATCTGTCAGGTGCAGCACCTTCAGGTGTTGCCATGTGACACTGTCATATGCCACCAAGGTTAAAAGGGGACGATGTTTAATCTTGCATGTGTAAATTGCTGGAAAGTGTGTTGCCATGAACATTCAAGCATATAACCTTGGCCAGAGTGTGTTGGAGTGTGATAACGCATTGCGCCCTCAGTGCAAATGGCTAATAGGCAGCAGGGCTGAGGGGGATTCAGCATGATATACTGTAGCTTAACAGAGTTAATGTGCTTGAAAGAATGTCTTTTTATCTTGCTTATTTTGCCCTTTTCCCACCACTGTGTCTGCTCCAGAGCACTTCCCACACCCTAGCCTCTCATTTCTCACCGTCCTCCCAAGGAAGTGTTTCTCAATTCACTTATTTTTGCCGATGTTTCATATGTTTAAGTCTGTAAAAGGGATTGTAGTGGCGTTTTGTTCAGTAGGTCAGTGTTGGAGTCAGATTTTGGACGCTTACAAGGAATCCTGTCTTGAAGGAAAGTGAGACAATACACTTAGACAGTACTTGAACCAAGAATCGGGGGACTTTGACAAAATGAAAACCATTTCTATATTTTTGAGATGCCTTAGTGCAGTGTGAGGAAATCCCCGTCTAATACCTACTCTGCAGTTTTCATCTTAGCAAAAAGCTTCACACCCATTAATCCTAAGCAGATGCAGCATCATATAGCAGCAGTGATTGGTGAGGAGAGAGCAGAATTTATAAAGCAAAATAAAAATGACTCAAGGCTTGGGGAATATGATGTCAGCGGTTGTCTTCAATTTTCTATTTTTTTTTTTGCCTTCTTCCTTCTATTCACTATAACCTGCTTCTGTTCATCATCCTTTTTTTTTTTTTTAAGTTTAATAAGAAAAAGTCTATAAATTAAGTGTAATGAACAGATGTCTGACTTTAACTATCCACCTCCAACTCTGACACCGTCTCTCTGCATTCACATCCCAAGAGACACTGACCCACTTTTCAACTTTCAACTCTTCGTGACTTTTCCGAGCTAACAGCAGCAGCGGCAGCAGCAGCAGAAATTCTCCATCTATCAGATCACATGCAGGGAGGCCATACAACCCCACTCCTCCCTCATGACTAATCAGCTGGAACAGTTTTTCCTCCCAAAACACTGTGCACCACCCTGTCTCCCACAGACTCACCACTCTGGACTCATGATTTTACCTCAAAATATGCCCAACGTCTGCAGATGTGAGACGAGAACAATGACGTATAATGCTCCAGAAAAGCTGCATCATATCTGACAGTTTATTAAAAGTGTAGTTCATCACTTTCAGCTTTTTTATTTTTTAATTTATTTATTTTTTTGTTTTTGGCAAAGACCTGTTGTTTTGTTCAGGGTTGACATGAGTTGCTTCCAAGTTCTGAGCTTGTGTGGAATGTACTTGTAACTTTTTCTTACCAAAATGAGGTATTAAATCCACAACATTTGCTGCATATAATGAAACACAATAAATGCAACACCTATTAAAATTATGTCTGATCCAAATCAGTTAGATTGTGCTAACATTAACTAAAAAATATTTGTAATATGTAAGCTGATGACCTAAGATGCATAAAATGTATAGGATAACCTATTAACTGTAGTTAAAATGAATAATATGTTACTGAATTCCTTAGCAGATAAAACATTTATAATTACAATTATTAGTGTCAGTGGAAAGACTAAGTCCTGCCTGAACACAATAGAGGTTAAAGTTGAATAGAAAAATAAGGCAGGAGTCAGCAGATGTTTAGATTAGCCTAGCATAAAGGCCGGAGATAGAGGAGTTAGCTCCCCTCTTTTCTCCTCTTCTTCATTCTTTTCTTGTTTTGTTCTTTTGTCCTTGTTTTTCCTTCTGGTCTGCTTTTTTCTTATCTTTGTTGTAGTCTCAAATCTCCTTACCTCCCATTTCTTTCTATCCATATCCTCTCCTTGTTTCTCCTCTCCTCCTTTCTCATTACATTTGGCTGATGTTTTTATCCAAAGTGACTTACAACAAATAGGCATGTATAGCATATAGCTTTCTCCTCTCCTCGTTTCTTCTCGTTTCTCCTCGTTTTTCTCATTTCTCCTCATTTCTTCTCGTTTCTCCTCGTTTTTTCTCATTTCTCCTCGTTTCTTCTCATTTCTCCTCGTTTCTCTTCTCCTCTCCTCGTTTCTCCTCTCCTCTCCTCTCCTCTCCATTAGCTAGCTTTAAGTAATGCTGATCTGCTGACTGAGTCACCACTTTGGCTCTGGTCCAGTCCAAATGAGCCCACTTTGGCCCTCATTTCAGCATGGATGGCTCTGGCCTGGCCTCGGTCCATTTTCAGTGGAACAGGTTCAATACCTTAGAGATCAGTCAAGGTCACTCAGTACTCACATTTCTCTTTCCTCAGGCAGATCATGTATTGTTTTTTGTCTTGCTCTATGTTTCTGACCACAGAGAGAATTGAATTTTTCTTGGTCTTACAGCTAAATCCTAAAGACTGACATTCTTGTATGTATTGTGTCCACGTTATGGAGCCAGTTTGATTCGGTAAAGCTCTGTGAAGCGCATCCATTTGCCCAGAATACCCCCAGGGCCCTCGGTCACTCTCTGTGAAATGACACTAGAATACTAATTGACCTAGAAAGGTGTTTAGCATCAGAGACCTTGAAGCACACAGGCCTGCAGTGGACTGATTTCAGTTTGACATCTGCATATTTACACATCCAGCACAAACAGAGATGCATTAGCATCTGTTTAGAGTCAGGTTTCTGTTAAGGCGATAAATATAAGTATCTGGGTCACTGGTTCCTTCCGGCCTTCTGTGCAGGACAGGTAGATCAGTTAAAGGTTTATGAAAACAGTTTCCTCTTGTAATGTCTCATTATTAGAAAACTTTTTTATACTTTTAAAAATATACAAAACTGCATTTCGTTTGGGTTGTTTGTAATTATCCACTTCAGTGATATTTTTCTAATAAATTGATAATAAATAAACACTTAAAAAAGTGGATGAACTTCTAGGTATTTTGTACAAATTAGCTTCATGACACCATCACTGAAATCCATGGTCTTGATGTTTATATATATATATATATATATATATATATGCATTTACACACACACACATATATACATATATAGTATGGATAAATACATTCACACTGAAGATTAAAACAAGAAAACAGTCATAATAACAAAAGAATATATATTCTAATTAGTAAAAGACTAAATCAGTTATATTTCAAGAATGCAAAAGTAAACAAATAACATTTCAAGTAAAATTAATTACTTTATGAGAATAAACTCCTAAAGATGGAGAAATGAATTACATGCATTCTTAAAAGTCTTAAAATGAGGAATGTAGAATATCTATTTAAATAGTATTTTAATACATGCTTCATGCATAATTCAGTATTTTGGATATAGAGTTGGAAACACTGTCACAGATTTAAAGTTTTAGGATTTAGCTGCAAATATTGACTGTTGCATTTTTTTGTCATAAAAAATACAACGTTTCACTTGCTGAATTACAATGTTATTCTCAAAATATCAGGTTTATTTATTTTTTTTAAATATTCAGCGTGGCTGTTAATCCTCCTTCATATTTATAAGTATTTTCTTGCATCCTATTTTCTCAGCTCCACTGATGTGTTTGTTTTCTTTGTTCCTTTTCCCTGCTGTCTGTTACTGAGCACAATGTTGACACGACAAAGAAGCAGGATCGTTTCTTGTGTGTTTGTTCAACATCCTAGTTTGCTCTTGATGTTTGTTTGATTTAGTCTAATGTTCCAATGAAATTAAATAGAAACAGGTACCCAAATGACGACTATTACAGAGAATATTGCCTGTTTCCAAGTAATGAAAAATTACAGCATTGAAAATGTAATTTCAACAGTAAAACTCTGAAAACTATAAGAATATTTGTAACAAAAGGAGAAGGTTAGTTTCAACTTTAAATTATGCTAAATGCCAGTTTTAGAAATCACACATAATATGTATTATTAATGTGATGTTATAACTTTGTTTATTCCATGGTGTTACCATATTATAACCAGTGTTGTGAGAAATGTCTTACAAAAACAATGCATTACAGTAATGGATTACTTTTTGTTGTAATACAGTAGTGTAAGGTATTACTAATCAATTTTCAGTGATGTTTTACTCAATCAATTCAATAGCACGTGCACTATCCACTATATGACACCTTAAGGAATCAGAAATGTGTCTATTTCCTGTTGGTGTTCAGCCAATGGGTGAAGATGGCAGAAGACAGTCCATTGTCCACATGGACATATATGCTCATTACTGACCCTAACACTGCTTTACAGATGCTAGTTAGCATTAGCATGATCCCTGTGATCAGCACTGGTTTATCTGGTGTCCTCAGCACAGCGCCACCTGTTTGAACATGTAAAATGCTGAAAAAAACAACATCGCAAATGTATGCCTCCCAAGGCTCTCCTATGTCCTGTATCTCTTGGGGTGGGGGATTTATTATTAGACTTTTGAGGTTGGGTTCTATTGCACACATGCCATTTATGACAACAATTACTTTTAAACAAGTGGTGCCAGGCACAATAAACCCCACCCCTCACACATAGTCCGCCCATTATAAGTAAATGGGAAGGTTTAAAAAAAATTCATACAAATTTTTTACTCTGACCTACTTTTCCCAAAATGTAATGAGGTCTATTTTGGGTTACTGGCAATCTGTAAACCAAATTTGTTATGAATTCAACCAATAGTTTTGCTGCAACAGACATTTGCAATTTCAGCTATTATTATGGGTGGAAAAACTTTTTTTTTTTTTTTTTAATTCATAAAAAACTGAAACTTTGACCTACTTTTCCCAAAATGTAATGAAATCTACTCTGGGTCACTGGCAATCTATAAACCTAATCTGGTATTAATTCAATCAATATGTTTTCTGCTAGAGTGTTAAAAACAAACAAAGAAACAAAACAAACCAAAAATAATGCTTTCAGGGGGAAAGGTAATAACACTAACAAGTAATCTGTAATGTATTACAGTTTGGAAGTAACTTACTCAACACTATTTATTGCCAAACAGTAATGTAAAGTGCAACCAAAAGCTGCTGTATGATCCAACTACACATTAAAGAATATAACGCATATATTATACATCATAAAAACCGAAAAAATGTACAGAGAATCTTATTTTTCCAGACATGGCTGCTGCAACAGAGTAATGCTGGTACATGACGCTGGAATGTGACTTAACCCAGATTTCAGTGCGTGTTTATCAGTTAGAAAACGGACATACCGCTTACACGACACACCTAAATACCTGCCAACAATCTCCAGGCTACAGCTCGCATAAAGCTGGAAATTCCAGCCATCACATTTCAGATGCAAATCAGTTTGTGTAGGCGCTGCTGTGAGGGGTCAGAGCAGACCGCAGGTTACAGTTTAACCTCGCTTACTAAAACAGTCAGGTATGGGCAGACCTGTTAGCCAGCCGCTCTCTCTTCCCCAGCGCTACATTTCCACACTAAAATCCTAACAAGCCTATTGCGATTCCGGAGAAGGCGTTTAATTTGCCCCGGAGCTAACATTTTTTTCCAGCATGTGTACACTGTAATGAGATTTCCACTGCTTTTCCTCAAGCTTTGAAACCATTCTTGCCACATTTAAATAGAAAGAAACTGCTCCTATTCCCCAGAAATAAAACTTTATGGTGAATAACAATAAGTACTGTTGCTTGTCTGTTGGTTTTGCATCACTCTACTATGCCTTGCTCCGAGCCCCCCTGAGAAAGAGACAATGCAATATAATGTCTTGTTTACTCATTACTGGTAGTCGTCTGCTGAGGAGAAATAATGGGATGAAATGAGCCACGCTGCAGCAGTGTGGGCAGAGCAGCTTATTGTCATTTGCTGTTTATTGACCTTGTTTGGTCTTGAAAATATTGCTAAATCCTCCTCACAGTTAAAAAGAGATGTTGTATAAATGGAAAAAATCAGTCATTTGTCATGAAAGACATCAGAGACAGACTGCAGTGGCTCAGAAAACAAGGTATGGCATTGACTATAAAATGGTATTAATATGAAATATAATTCATCATCACAACACTATAGTGAAAACTCATTTATCAGACAGATGGCCGAAGAAAAGAATGATACCGCTCACAGGTTAAAACTCACTGTGATAAGAAAGGCAAACAATCAGTACTGCAGCCATGTGATTTGTCCAAATACAGATTTAATGGTAGTAAATGTTCTCTAGTTTATACAATGTTAATATTTCAACAACAGGATTGTTTGCTGCCTAATAAACATTGGTGTGACCTTTATAAAAACCAAAAATTGAGTAACAAATTTAGGGTACCACATCATCTTTGGGCTAACAGATGTATTTGACACATACGAAACGGAAGCATTTAAACTTTTTTTATCGAGCAAATTTGAAATCATCATTATCTTTAATTTGGACTGTTGTGTTTGTTTCCACAGAATGATTGCTTGGCTTTCACAGGTGTTAAACTGATACACACACGACAGAAATACTGTGTGGAATTCTCTGCAAACGGCGCTGCCAAGATGCTCGCGCCAATTTAATTTACATGCAAATTTTAGTTGAGCGATCTCTTATATAATAATAAAAATGCAGACTGATCAAGACTACATTCTGCAGAGCCTGTAAGGGGACATAGCATTCTGACATATGCATATAATATTTTAAATTTGGGAATGGGGAACTGAAAGGTGTGCATTTGTGTCTGTGTGAGCTGGATGTTTTGTTCTTTAGTATGTTTGTGTTTACGTCAAACTGAACAGAATATTAACAATGGTTTCTTCCATTACATTTAGTGTCCTACATTAGTCAAACAGCAAAGATATTATTAAAGCTTCATCAAAAATGGTACTGTTTAGCAAAACTATTTTGTTCAATTAATGAATAATAACTTTTGATTTGTTCAAGTCTGAATGGGGACATATCTAATGGTGTAGAGTTAATGTGGGATAAAAGCAAACAGCAATAGTAAACTGAGTTGTTTTGTTTTATTTGATTTGATAAAGTCATATCTGATCCAGCGAACCTCTGAATTTTATTAAAAAAAAAAAAAAAAAAAGTCAAATAATTGAAGTCAGTGGATCACTGGAGGCTAATGAACAATGCATTCTATAAAGAGCTTTTCTCTGCTGATATTGTTTGCTCTTCCTAATGGTAAATCATGAAAACATCTCTTGATGACTAAACAGGACTATAGTTGGGCGCAGTAATGCTGTTTCTTGTATGTATGTCTGCTTCTTGCATGTAGAACACTATGACACAGTAGAAGACATGCTTTGGATGGAGGCAACTATTGAAAAATGTGCAGTAAAAGCTTATGTATCCTCAGAAAAACAACCTCCCAGACCTGAATTAGTCACACCAATACATCAAGAGTCACATTTGAAACAACCCCTCTAACCTGATGTTCCAGGCCTACATCAGCCCCCTCCAGCCCTTGTCAGGGGCCCCATCTGTCATAATCACTCACATATGTTTTGGGAAAGGGCCTAGGGCTGTCTCCTAACCCAAACATGCTGAACCTTCTCTGATTAATCCCCCACAGAACAGCCAAATCGCATGATGCCTAACAAATACACAACCATGACACAGTTGATTGGTCCAAAGTGAAGAAGCAGACCCCCCAGTCCAGACCATATCGCTCATTCATAAAAATTAACATGAGAGGTGAATGTGTTTGCATCCTGCAGACACAGGCAGACTGCTGATGTCTCAGAGGGATTGTGTGCAGTTGTGCAACACCCTTCGACAAAACATGAAAATGAAATTTGAGCGTCTTCGCTGCCTGACGAACCTGCCGTTCAGATTCAGTAACAGGAAGGTCTTCATCAGCCTTTGTTAACTATGCACCAAAGTTATGGAATACAATTCCAAAAGACATCAGGGAAGCCAGTTCACTGACTATATTTAAAACCAAATTAAAAAACTTCCTTATTTTCATCAGCCTTTGAAGGGAGATAACAATGAAAATGTGGTAACAATTCCATTCTGTGTGTAATCATATCATAAATTTCTTATTTCTTTTATTCAAATTTTTAAATTTTATTGACATTTTTTATTGAAATCTATTGAAATTTCTTATTTTCTTATACTTTTGTAATTTTAT
>JAPSES010000081.1:7662768-7677615 GCA_029822895.1 Maxillicosta whitleyi | reverse complement strand
TTTACCCCCTCCTTGTTTAAACCAATCAGAGGTGCCTTATTAACGCGTCATGAATATTCATGAGGGACACCGGAAAACCCAGTCGTTCAACCACAGACCCTCTTCTAGTTTACAGAAAACAGCTTCAAGCAAGAAAAATAGGACATCATTTTTCACAGAAATGACGCACAGTGCATTCGACCATAGTGGTGACGCAGCAGTAGGAATGAAATAATGATAGAAGTTGACCTTTAATAACTACACTCAATATTCGGTATTCGGCCAAGCTTTCATTTCGGTGCATTCCTAGCTACTGTATCAAAGCTTTTTCATATGAGTCAGTATTTTTTCATTAGTGTGCTGGGCTCTGGGATGCCCATTCCAGTGCAGACTATGGACACGTTCTTGTTTGTCATGGTTCAAGCAGTCGACCTAAAACGGTCAGATGTAATCGATGGAGCCTCCCACAGACTCAACACCATCGCAGAACTGGACCAGCGCTGTGTCGTGCTCATGGCTCACATGACTCATGCAGCATGTGATCAGAGCGCTGAAGTTTGGGAGGTCTATTCCATTGCAGTATAATTCATGTATTTGCATTCCTTCTCTGTCTGCTGTTATGAAGCGGATAATAGCCCTGTCTGCGGTGATGAATGCTCTATGTAGACATATCAAATGGCTCAACATTTGGAAAACAAACTTTCCTGCTGACTCTCGGTGCTGCTGTAATGAAGAGCGAGCATCCTCATCCATTATGGGTTGTGTCCTTCTCTGCTCAAAGCTGGACTGATAATATGAATTTTCTCTGAATTTTAAAATGACATGTTGCAAGACTGTGTTAGATTCAAGTTTCCCAACAGTATTTTTTATTCTTATTGACTTTGTATACAGATCCAAAATGTTTAATAGCTTCTGAACCACTAACCTTATTAATACTTTCAATAATTCAGGTTAAATGCATTTTTTTTTTTTTTCTCACTGTTTTCCTGTTTGTTATTTATATAGAATTTCAGGACTTTATTATTCTGCTGTAACTGTGAAATTTCCCCAGGGTGGGATAAATAAAGTATTCTATTCTATTCTATTCTATTCTCATTTGCCCAGGTCATAGTTCTTCTTGGTAGTTCTTTGAGGTTCAACTGGAGAAGTTTTGCTTTTTTGAAGATAAACTCGTCCAGCTGAAGAAATACCAAGAATAACTGAGTTTGTTTCATTATCTATAGGTTATTTATGCTATTATTTTACATTAAACCAGGGGTGTCAAACCCTGCACACAGCCTAATATCATATACGTAAAGTGGGTCAGACCAGTAAAATACTATCATAATAAATTATAAATAATGAAAACCAAATTTATTTCCTTTGTTTTAGTGTAAAATGACAGAAAATTGTTTTCATTTACAACCTGAAAACTGAAGATGAACAACTTGAAATTCCTTTGTGTGTAGTATGTGGAGGTTCTTTTTTTATATTTAAATTTTCTGCCTGTTATTAAATATTTTGTGTATTTGTAGATCCACTGTGATCTGTAAGTTATGATGCATGTGTATAAATGATAAACTAAGAGAACTTGAGAATTTTCAGGTTGTTCATATTTGTTCATGTTATGTTCAAATACAGTTCGTAGATGTGAACATTTGCATTATGGAATTTTTACTTTTTTCATTAAAAAAAACACACCGAAAATTTTGGAGTTGACATTATCTACAAGTTATTATAGTTATAATGTTATTCTCTTTATATAATTGTACTGGTCTGGCCCACTCTACATATATATTAGGGTGTATGTTGGGTCTGACACCCCTGGTTTAATGTAAAATAATAGCATAAATAACCTATAGATAATGAAACAAACTCAGTTATTCTTGGTATTTCTTCAGCTGGACGAGTTTATCTTCAAAAAAGCAAAACTTCTTCAGTTGAACCTCAAACAACTACCAAGAAGAACACAGCAAATGAGAAACTGAATGACAAATTGTTCTTATTTTAGTTCCAAATTTCACATTTTTAACAGAAATAACCTGTTATCAAATGTGTGGAATGATAAGCTGAGGCATAATACTGTTAAATTTACACATATTTTATCACAAAATATAATTTTTTCAGGTTACTCACATGTTTTTTTTTTTGTGAAAGGATAGTTTGTAAATATCAATATTTTCATAATTTGATGTTGGGTTTTTTTTTGTTTTGTTTTGTTTTTTACACTAAAATAAAGAGGGGAAAAAAGTTGTCATTATTTATAGGCTATTATGTTATTATTTTACGGGTCCAGCCGACTTGAGATCAAATTAGGCTGAATGTGACCCCCGGAGGAAAATGAGTTTGACACCCCTGTTCTACAACATTGATTCACCAGTAAAACCCATGGATGGAAACACTGGGTTTATGTGTAGGTTCACTTTAGTATCTGTAAATGTATGGAAGTGTGTCTTGTGTTTTCCATTAGCTTTAAAAATATTCAGCTTTCATAAAAGACATAGTGAAATAATTTGTGGAGAACATGGAAGACATGTTTTGCAAATCAAATCAATAAAATACAACTAGTAAAGTTGAATAAATAATAATAATTAAAAAGAATCATATTGAAGTAGTGTTCAAGGACAAAAAGATGGCCAAACCATTAGTAATAAAAGCAAATATATAAACACAAAAATAAAAAGGGAAAAGTTAGAAGAAAAGTAAAATAAAAACATATAAAAATCACAGATATGTACATGATCAGTACATTAAATACAGGAAAATAACGTATGTTCACTTAAAAATGTAAAATACAGAGCATAATTTTATAAATGGTGAATCACTTGAAGGGTAAAAGTAGAGAAAATTATTTGGTATCAAAAGGGTCTTTATCGGTTAAGGGATGTCATTTTCTTCGTCTTCTGGTATAATCCGAGTTTTTATTAACATCTACATGATCAGAAAATTAAATATAGTAAAATACCTGATTTTCATGGATAATCCCCCTCCACACACACACACACACACACACACACACACACACACACAGTTAATTTAATGAATGGTGATGAATCACATAAGAAAGGTTAAATAGAGAGAAAATTGATTTGGAAACTGTAGCACAAAAGTAGCACTGGGTCTCTATGGGTTAAAATGACTCATTATAAAACAGTGAAGGAAGCAACAGCATATATTGTTAGTCATATAATTCCCATATGGTACTGTGTAAGTGAAGTCATCAGTGTTTATGGTGATCGCTGCAGAAAACAAGGCCTAACATTAACGTCTTTGTGGGTAGTGGTTTTCCAATGTTAGTAGACACGCAACATTTTCACTGGTAATGACTTTGTTGATGAAAAATCATGTGTTATATGATTAACCCAGTGTGGCAGTTCCTGAAAGAATGACTCGTTAGTTAACCTTTCCTAAGTGATTTATCACCATTTATTATAATGATATAATTATCAAGTGAATTTATTATTTTTCTCTGTGAAAATAATCTATTTTCCTTCTTTTAATTGATGGATAGCGTAGATGTTCATAAAAGCTCGGAGTAAATTCAAAGGTTATTGTATCAAAACAGAAAGAAATGAAGAAAAGGTGACTTTTTCAATAATATATATCATTAAAACCAGTTTGTCCAACCACTCTCATTGACAAACCTCCATGGATTTTACTGGTGAATCTATGTTGTAGAAGATGACAGTGTTTCCATGGTAACTACAGAGTCTCTGAACATCCAAATGGGTCATATATGATGACTGTGAAAAGATGACAAATTGTATTTTATATCATTTATGTACGTGTATTGAAATGATGATCGACAGTGGGCGTTTGGGTTTTAAAGGGTTAAAGTTGACTGTGTGATATGAAAGTCCTTTAAAACATCAGTGACCACTGTGCAGATACAAATGAACATAAGTCTATAATGTTGAAGGTTATTATCAGATATTTAGCTGTCTTATGGTTCTACACAGCTCGATTTTTATGATATGAAAAGAGTAGCTTTTAATGCATGTGGTGTAGAAAATTAATTTAAAAGATGAATTCGTAACTGAAGAAAAAAAAACAGTGATATTTTATATATATTTTATTATATATATTTTATATTTTAGATGGAAACATATAATGCAGAGATGAAAATCGTCTATACACTAGCCTTGTCCTTGTATCCACTTTTTTTCCACTGTTGTTTTTCCTGCCCACACTAATGGTTTTCCAAAAATGGTCTTATCCTGCATTATTTAATAAAAAAGAATCTGTCCACATGACCTTCGTTTTACAAAATACCTCTGTCTACATGATAAAGAAAAAATGACGACAAACCAGTGGAGATACTATGTAAACACTGTAAAACTCCAGATAATATTAAACGTAACAGAAACAGAGGTTTTAGTGTTGTTATGACGATGAGCAGCAACGACAAAGGATGTTTTAAACTGAAGCTGAAGGGTTTTCACATGTGCTCATTGACGCCTCTCTCTTCCCTGTTGGTTTTTTATCAGGTTTCCTCTCATGTGTTGATTGTCATCCATGTTTGTGACACGTCTACTGTAACTCCACGTAGCGCAGGGAGTTCACTACTCACTACTCTGGTTCATGCTTTCACACGAACAGCAGTGTCACTGAAAACTGGGAGAAAAGCACAAAACTGCATGAATGAACCAACGAGCAAACACTGTGTGCAGGTGGTCGGACTGGGGTCTATAGCTGTGTGTGACAGTGTTTCATCACTGTGCTGCTTTGTCTTATGACGTTATGAGGTAACGAAATTCAGCCATAAATCATATTTTTGGCCAAATTGTGAGATCAGTATAAAATTACAATAAATAAAAAAATAAAATAAAATAAAATTACTCTCTGAACACTGCTGCTTCATCACAATTTGGCACTAAATATGACCTTAATGCTATGAGGATGGGTACATCCCAGACATGTCACTGGCAGTGTTGTGCAAGTTACTTCTAAACTGTAATCCATTACAGATTACTTGTTACTGTTAGTAATATTGTAAGGTAATGAATTACTTTTAAATGTCTCAGAATTGTAATACGTTGCATGACTCCTATCTTACTTTTGAGTTACATACAAACTTTCATCATAAATGCAGTTTGCCCCCCAATACCGTACATATGGATATTAAGTAACTAAGTAACACCACGGTCTATGATGTTCGAATAACAGCAGGAACAACTGCATTTTTTTTTTCAACATTTTACATTTTCAAACAGGGGGTGCAGCACCGGTAGATAAATCTGTAATCGATAAACAATTTAAACTAGTCATAGAAACGTTAGCTTACCTTGTCATTGCTGATCGCAGGGATCATGCTAATGCTATCTAGCTTCTGTAAAGCAGGGTTAGGTTGAGTAGTGAGTATTTGTCCATGTGGACATCCTTTGTCTTCACCCTTTGGCTGAACACCAACAGGAAAGGTCACATACGGCTCGTTCACATACAACGTCCATCACGCGGAAAAGGAAACCACACGGTGTCCGCGCCAAATCCTCATGTGGTCTTGTTGTTCTGCGTGCGGTCTGTACGCAGCCAGCCCCATTCTGAAATGCCCAAGCCCATGTTATTATAATTAAAATATGTGTTTAATCTGTTGTGGAAATACAGACGTTCTAAATGCATACAGATAACGTAGTTGACATAATGTGTGTTTATGCCATTCATTTCAATGGTACACTCCTCAAAAAGTGTTGTCAATGGGATGCCGTGCAGCTTCCGCGTGGAAAAAATAGACTCGACTTCTATTTTCCAGATCTCAAGCGATTTCAAGCGGTTTCCGCACGGAATCCACACAGTCGCCACTTGGAGGCTGCGCAGTCTGTGTGACTCATCTGTTTTCATGCATTTGAAACTTTTCCACACGAAAAGGCATGCTGCTTGGCTTTTTGGTGTGAATGGGGTGACAGTCTTGCTTCTTTTGTTGTTGTTGTTAATTAATGCATTAATTCTGTAACTTGTTATTCCCAACACTGGTCACCAGTTTACCACTGGGTAGACATATGCAGATGAACAACAATTAACCTTTGTACTACATTACATTTGGCAGGTATAGGTATAGGCATGTACAGCATAAAGGGCCTTACCTACCTGGGATTCAAACTGGCAACCTTCTGCACCAGTCAGTGGCGTAAACCACTAAAGTATCCAGTAATGAGGATATCTTTGGATAGTGGTAGGAACATACAATTCAACCCAGTGGGAGTGACTGCGTTACACACATTTGGTGGGTTGGCAAGTGTTAATGTCAAACCCCTGCAGAAAGAAGGTGTTAAGTTTAACCATATGCCCAACGTGTTCAGGGAACAGTTACAACAGATTAGTTGATCCAGTCTCCTGCTGGGGACCATGTTCTATATGAAACATCAAATGGAAATGGAAACATCAATGTTTCCAGAGACGAATATTGCAACCATAGGTGAAAAAAGTCCACTTGCATAAAAAAAAAACCTTAAAAGTTAAAGTATTAATTTCGTTATTCATGAAAAAGTGTAAAAGCACAGGAGCTCAAATGAACCCAAATTACAAATGTCAAAAGAAGGCCTTTGAAAAACATTTCTGCTGGTGCAAAGTGAACTAAACCTCACATCATATTAATGTTATGTGAAGACTATTAAACTATTCAAACTTCAAATAAACTCTTGATGTGGGGAAAATGTACAACGATGACAGAATAATTTCCCTCACGCATATTATGTCTACAGTAACAAGCCCGTTCAGAACATGTAGAAAGTACAGATATTAGTGTTGAAATGTTAAAAAGAGTTTCAGGGAAATAAATATATAAAGACACCTGAAAACTCAAGCAGTAGTTTGTTGTTTCTCACTTATGATTGTAACTATGCATGGTACTTTGACTGAAAAAAGTAATTAATAACTAAATAAACTATAAAATTACTGCTTATACATTCACACATTTTCTAATTTACCAATACTTTACGTTTTAGCCCATGTACGTTTAAAATGCACGCACACAATTTGTCTTCATCTGGTGCAATCAAAATGAAATATTTCATTTCTTTCTACTCTTGACATTAAGTATGAGCTGTAGTGCTTCCAGCATATTTTTCTCTCTTTTTTTTCTTTCTATAATTTAGCAGAATTAGATGTAGAGGCTTCTGTAATGGTCCCTCGGAGGCATGAAATTATGAGAGTCAGAGAGAGCAAGGTAATTACCATCAAGACTTTGGGCCTCAACCAAAAGCACATTATCCACTTCAAACAGTCAGAGAGAAATGCAAACACAGGAGCGAGATAACTACTTTACTGTGTAAGAAAAATCCCTCAGACCACCTAATTTTTTTTTTACTGCGGACGGACGCTACTTGTGAAGCTCTGCTGTAACAGTCATTTATTTTCTTTTACGCATAGTGGATGGATATTAAGTCAGTATTCCTTCCATTTACAGTCATAATGCATTTTTACCACATTTCTTATTCAGTTCAAGTAGATGTTCTGGCAGTTTTCTTTTCTTTTTTTTTTTGTACTGAAAACATGTCTGCAGCTCATTCAGTATCGTCGTAACACCTTTTGTTTGTGTCAGACATCTGTTTTCTGCTTAATACTTTGATTTTAAATGTCAGTATCACATTAAATTCTACACCGGTTCTTATTTTTGTACAATGCTGCAATCATAAAGTAATTATTTAATCAGCCGCTGCAGCAGCTGAGTAGGTTTGAAAAACAGGTAGCTCTGCAGGAGTCCTGATTTGTTCACAACTTCAGATTGTGCAACGAGTCGAACTGTAGGTTGTGTGTAATCAGTGGACAGAGGCAACTGCTGTTATGCAATGTGATTAAGACTATTGTGTATTTTTGGACCTGGTAGTGTTTGAAGAAAAGGGTCAAATATGGGAGTGTGAGGGATAGAGCTTCAAGGGGTCATTGGTGAGCTAATGCTAAATGCTAGCTTACAGTGGTTCTCGTGAGCTAATGCTAAATGCTAGCTTACAGTGGTTCTCGTGGCGGGCCCCATAGAGGGGGCGTGAAGACATCACTCCTGGGTGTTTTTGTTTTTTCTTCAGACTGAACATCCAAATAGCTCATATGTGATGACCATTAAAAGATGACAAACCGTATTTTACACTAATTATTTACATGTATTGATAGGATTAGTGGAGCTACAGCTATTAAACAGATTAGATCAGTAGATCACTGGTGTGTGTTTGCGTCGTTACGGGTTAAAGAAACCTGCTCACCACTGTTATGATAATGACCCACGACGCAGGGTAGAGGAGCCTGAGTGAAAAAAGCTGCTGGGCTGAAAACAACCCTCTCATCGAAACAGTGGTGGGTTGTGTGTAACAGGATACATCACTTCTTGTTTGACTTAAAAGCAAGCATGAGGAAGACTGTCAACTGTTAATGTCTGCATGATTACCGTAGTGCACACTGCTGTGTAATTTAAAAGCCCATGTGAGTGAGCAGGTATCATATAGACCTGTCAATCAAAGCCTTAATGCGGCAGACATCAAAACCTTTTATACGACTTGAGGTCTTATTAACAGCCATCAGATCAGTCATTAGATGTTCCAGTTAATATACATGAGAACAGAATGACTCTTATTATCATTTTTTTCTTTTAGAGCTCTTAACAAGTGTCAATAAAGTGTTTCTAAAGACACTCAGAGTCTGCTTCAAGTTTTTGTTTTTGTTTTTGTTTTGTTTTTTTTTTCCCACCTTGGAACATGTGGCTTTATGTGGCTAGTATTTTAACACATCATCACCTTTGTTAGTCATTTTTTGACAAAATTCCTTTTTTGCCTAAATAATTAGATCCTCAATTTCTGCTAAATGTTTCAAGTTTTTTTTTTTTGACAAATATGGACAGAAAAAACTTTGTCCATTATTTTCAGAAGATTGTGGACTTGAGGTCAAAGACACATTCCTGCCGGTGGCCATCAGGCTCAACTCCACCTTATAGCACATAATTATAATATATACAGTATTTTTGCACACTTATTCTGTGTATTTCTTGAATTATCATATTGATAATATATTTGTCATGTTGAGAAGATGATGTGTGTTTTTTTTGTTCCATGCTCTGTCTGTCCCCGCATCTCTCCCGGTCCTTGTTGACCCAATTAGTAATTGTGGCCACCTGATTACGCCAGCTGCGCCTAATCAGGTGGCCTCTACCTATACTGATCAGTCTGATCTGAACCTTTGCCAGATCGTCATCGTTTACTGAGACCTTCCAGCGTACCTGTTTTCTGTCTGTTCGTGTTCTGACCTGTTCTGCTCTCCAACTTGTGCTCTTCTTGCTGCCTGCCTTTTTGACCTCCCGCCCGTCTGACTTCATCTCCTGGTTTCGCCCTGGTTTCGACCCTCGCTCATCTGACTACGTCTTCCAGATCCTCCCTGGTACCGACCCTCGCCTGTCCAATCGTCAGTCTGCTCGCCTCTACCCCCCGACCTTCGTCCGCCTCTCCGACTACCTGCCTGCCTCCGCCCCTCGACCTCCGCTCGACTTCCTGGTTCAGCCTCAGTGTGATTACGCCAGAGATTCCCTACGAACCTGCTCCGATTATCACAGACTCTGTTGCACATTTCTTTATTAATAAACTGTTTAAACTAACTCTGTTTGTGGTCTCGCATGTGGGTTCGAAGTCTGAAGCCTGTGACATGTGGTAAAAATCCAATTATTGATGTGCTTTTCTTTCACAGGGCATCAACCTGGAGCACAAGTGGACATTCATTATCAATTAAAGTGACATGTTTTTGTACTTTTGTAAACTCTTCAATAAACTGTCAATGACTGCAGAGGAGATGGATGCAAGATTTGAACAAAGTATAGGATGAACGCCGTTGTTTTGGTCCCATTGACTCAAATAGGACGAATGACACCACTGAATAAAGTCTTCCTCCACAGGCAGGGATCTGCGTCATCATGGCTCAGTATGGACAAGATAACAGAGTCATCTGCCTGTTTAATGAGGAGATGTTCTGCATGTTGGGCATAAACTACATTTGTGTACAAAGCAAATAAAGCTGTGGTTCTGTGAATGTACTGTGTTTTCTTGCTCTGCTCAGGTTCTTCCATTCGTTCACAGAAAAAAACTGAACATTTTCAGGCTCTCAGTGACTTTCAGCACAGAATTCAACCCTGTTTGAGGAACTTGTTGGCAAATACTCTGCAATAACACAACATTTACAGCCACCAGTTGGTGTTTAATTCCTGGGAGAGGAGAAACTCAAGATTAGGATTACCCGCAGACTCTTCTAAGGCTGTGTACATCTGCTATCATGAGGGAAAACCCAAGCGGTCCAAATCACTGGCGTGCTTGATGACGTGTGATGTAATCGAGGTAACAATGCGGCGTGGGAAGCAGGAGGAGGTGGCGTGGCTGAAACTGTAGGGAACAAGGAAGCATGAGAACATAAGCAGACAAGGAGGAGGAAGAGGTGGGGGGTGGGAGGGGCAGCTACCTTGACCCCTGTTCTGGGGTCGGGTGAAGAGGTTAAGCAAACAGGTCGGAGGCTTTGACAATAATCCTGGCTGTTGTGTGGTTGGTCCGTCCCCGGGTGTCAGCATGGAGCCCAGCCCCTATTCAGCAGCCTCATCAAAGAACACTGTTGTTCTGTTGTTCTAAGGAAGCTGGGATGGGGTCTGCTGCCCCCCCCCCGACAAACCCCCCAGCCATGGTACGGGAAGCCCCTCACAGTGTCTGTAATTATGTGCAACATAGAATTGCATTTTCTAAATAATTAACATTGCTTGGTATGTACCATAAAACATCGAAATATCACCGTGAAGACCTGAGTATCATCATGAAGGTGGAACATTTACAACAGGACAAAGTCAAAGTCACACTACAATGTTTGGACGTTTATCTGGAAAACTTCTTTATACATAAATTCAGTGTGATAAAGATGAAAAATGACATTTCAGAGCAGAGCATTATTATTGTTATCCTTATTATATTCTATTTTTAAATATACATAGAACTTATCCTACTTATATCAACATAGTTAGAATTAAAGCTAGTCTTATGTGTTATTTTTGTTAAAATAAGTAAATACATTAAAAAATATATGCATCCACTCATTTCATACAATTTTAATTATCTAAATTAATTTAACATTCATGTAAAACGTGTTTTATGTAAAAAAAAAAAATAGAGAAATGAAACTTTGAGATCCTGCTAAGGTTGCCTTTCAATATCAGTGTTTTATTCCATTAAAAGTCAATTAAAGTGAATTAAACACAATTTTAAATTACACAAGTACTTCTATGATTATTTCACTATAATTAGTCGTGTTAATATTATTAATTAATATTAATAAATGCATGTAATCACATAAAAAGCTGTAGAAACAATACTTAACATATTACTAAGTGCTTCTTGCAGGTTTTGCAAGTGAATTTAATATTTTAGTTAAAAGTGCTGTCATACATTATTTAATAATTCATGTTCAATTAAATTTTTAATTCACAATTTGATGGATTAGTTTTATGAAATACTTTATTTGGACAAAATCATATTAAATAATCACTAGTTTAAGTTTATTATTTTACTCTAACAACATTAAAATAATTATAAATGTCCATTAATTCACATTAGTTCATGTTGAAAAAAAAAAAAAAAAAAACACAGTTCAGCAGAAGTTAAGCAACGTAGGTACTGGTTATTCACTAATTAGGCTGATTTTGTACATATTATTTACATTACTTACCAATAGTTAATACATACAATAAAAGCATCCACCCATCAGCTGACTAAATATTTATGTTATTTACATTCATTAACAATAGTTAATGCAGTAATAATGCAATAAGCGTTAGCCAACAATTAAGTTAAAATTTAAGGTTAACTCATGTGTATTAATCAATTAATAATAGGTAATGCATTAATAAGAATGAACTAACGATTCACTAATTGTCAGCTATTAAATAATTAATCATTCCCTAATGGTGAGCTAAAGTAGCATGTTAGCTAAAGTAGCATGTTAGCTAAAGTAGCATTTGTATTTAATTATAAAATATTTATTAATATTAGTCACAATAGCTAACTACTAATTGTTAGTTATTGTTTATTACTAAGATAATTATTGTCTCCTGAAGAATTATAATGCAATAAATAATTAGTCTTGGGTGTTTCTTGTTAAATTGTAAAGTATAATGTCATATTATTGCTGTTTAATTGTATTAATTGAGTGTGTGTTTGTATTATTGTATAGACAGAAACCTTTCATGTCATGTTCTGTTCAAACCACGTGCATGTGGATATTTTTCTGTGTTCGTCATTGGTGCATCTGTCCTGCAGGTTAAAAAACAAGAATCTTTTTTTAAGTAGTGACTGTTCACTTCATGGCTTTTAACCCAAACATCTTGAAAAGTGTTGGAACGGTTAAAAGCAGCCGCTGACCTGTTCTCTGGGTTTGGTTAAACCCGCCTTTTTTAGTGCCGATAACAAGGCTGAGCGATGGTCCGTCTGCTGGAAACGCCTCAGTGATCCTAGAAAGGCCCGTATACAGGCGTGACCAGGCGTGACAGTGGCCCCTCCCACTGCCAAACCACCCCCCTCCCAGATCTGGATCACTGTCAGAGGAACAGGACAACACAGCTTTAAAGATTTAATCCTGATTCAACAGGTTTGTCTCTGAAAATAACATTAGTAATAGACCCAACAATTCAGACAAATGACCAAAAAGGACATTTAAAACAGCGCTCAGATTAGGAATCACTTCTAATGGGAACAGAGTCCACACTGTAAAGAAAAACACATTAGTACAGCCGAAGCTTTTCATGAACGCCTCATATAGAAACACACACATTCAATGAAAATAGAACATTTAGACCAAATGCTGTGTTTTGGACCGTAGTGTTCTGGCCTCAGAATTTCTCAGTTTCTCAAGTAGAAATCCTAAAAATATGATCAGCACAATATACTGTAAGTGACATGTGTGGCTTTTATTGTTTTATCCAGTATCTCATCCAAAATCTATGATATTATACATAATTTACTTGAAAAAAAATAAAATAAAACTAGGGCCGTAATATTTATTTATTTATTTAATTAATTAATTCTTTACTGCCCACTCAAATTCAAGACACAACATTCTTTCTAAAATACTTATATATTAATATAATATAATATATTCACAGTTAAAAGCTGATGATACTAATTAAAAAAACACTGTTAAACAGTAAATCCATATTTTGACCAATGCCAGTTAAAAATCATTCTCATATTACATCCATATCTGTATCATTTATTCATGTGTTTATTTATTTACTTGTTAAAACACACACACACACACACACACACACACACACACATATCGGTCTTCACTTAAATCTGGAAAAGTGTTTTCCTTTATCCATTATTTGTGTTTCATGCCTTTGATATTTTATTATTAACATCCTTTTAATGTTATAATGTGTATTAAATGAGTTTACTACAAAGTTTTAAACAATAATCATGTCTTATTATGTTGATGACTAATGAATTATAAACATAGCTATAATATGTTACGATGTGCTTAGAATTAAAATAATTAAAGCTTGTCAGAATGATTTAGATGTTAATGCTTCATATTTGCTGGTCAATGAAATCACTTCATTTTAAACATCATATTTGTAATAACAACATAATAGTTGTAATACTCATAACTGTAGGTTATTGAAGTATCCATTAGCTGTTTTAAATAATGGATTTAAATCTCAGTGTTATATGTACATCATATTTTACAGGATGTGTCTGAGTCACTGTGTTTTTGTTGTTTTGTTTTTACCTCAAATTAAAAAAAAATACAAATACTAATAACTCATTATAAATATATCCTTAATGTGTTATAGACAGTGACATCATAATTTAAAAAAAATACAGTCATTTTTAAGTTCTTGTAGATAAGTGTATTATAACACATTTGACAGAACACACATGACAGAATCATGCTTTTTTTTTTTTCAGATACATTTGATATTTTTAATGAACATCCTTTGCCCTGAACAAGTTTTTTTTTTTTTTTTTAATAAAGCTGTGAAACTTTTGTCTGCAAACAGGCCTCATAGAAGGTGTTTCCACTGTTAATATGATCCTCTAACATCTCCGTAGTAGAATGGAGTTCTTCAGTTTTAAATCCAGATTAAGCTGTCGGCTGGCTTGGAAGTGAATTAAAAGTCCTTTTGACCTTTAGAGTATAGGCGCATCAATGCTCTAATGCTAAAACTGAATAAAAAATACAAAAGTGTCTGCTGTATTTCTGCGTCTGTGGAGTTAAATTATGAAATAAGATCAAATATGAACATATAATCCGTGTATCTTGATGGGTAATATTTCCCTCTGATTGTTGAGAAGGCTTTGTGTTCATGCTTTAACACTTCACTGAGTCACAGACGAACAGGAAAACGCTTCAAGTCCAAATGTAACCATGTTTGGACACAGGGGCAGAATAAAGTCAACTGGAGTGTATTCTATTGGGTCAAAGGGTTTTACTTATATTCACATCACAGGTGTCAAACGTACGGCCCACAGAACAAAACCAGCCCTCCACAGGGTCTAGTCCAAACCTGAAATAAAAAAATGACATGACCTCAATTGGATCACATGACATCACAGTAAAATGCTATCATAATAACCTATAAATAATAAAAAAAAAAAACAACGCATATTTGTTCTTTGTTTTGGTGTGAAAAGGTGTGAATAACCTGAAAAAATACAAACAACATGAAACGCCTTAAAAGAAATCAGGGTAATTTTAACTGAGGCATAATATTGTTCAAATGACACTTATTTTTTAAGACATAAACGTTTTTTTTATAGATGTAAATATTTCCATAGTACACTGCCCGGCCAAAAAAAAAAAATAGGCACAGGAGACATTCAGTGGATTTAACTGCACCAATAGTTCTGATCCTTCCATGGGTCAGTACTGCAGTGGTTCATAATG
>JAPSES010000081.1:7601711-7613507 GCA_029822895.1 Maxillicosta whitleyi | reverse complement strand
CCCCCCCCCCCCCCGGTGTGGGTGCAGGACTGACTTTCGGTTACATCTCAAACTAAACCATAGAACATATGAAAGATCACCAACTAATGACACAACCTACAGATGATCACGTTCTAAAGGTGCTTGGATCAAACACACAAATGAACGGCATGTGCCTCACATTTAAACAGTGTGTGTTCTCTGTGCGTTCTACCCTGAACAGGTTTTTGTTTATTTGTTTATTTGCAAGGGACTGTACAACAAAAACATTGCCACCTAAGTGACCGATGCTGTGTACATTGGGCTTCTACCCCCCACAGGCCACTCTGCAGCCCCTCCTACTGAGGATTATATTTTAGAGTAGGGGTGTTGAAGGAGAGCAATGACCGGGGGTGGGGTGTATATATATATATATACATATATATATATATTAAAAAGGAGACGTTAGTGTTCTCTAAAACTTTGCTGGTGGTTTTGAGCATGTGGGTGTGGGTCTCGATTAGAAGACGGAGGCAGATGTCCAGATTAACATTGGATTTAACTGTGGTTTCTATAATAAATGTACAAAACAATAATCACTACAGAACACTCCATGCAATGTACATAACATAAAAGATATAAAGGACTGTAATAACTAAACACAAAATGAATGATCTGCACTGCTGACAATCACCTCACATTAAACTCACATAAACACGTGCACACAAGCTAATTAGCTAATTAGCTCCGTCACATCAGTATGTCATGCAAACGACTCGCACCAACCAAAATAACATCCAACTCAGACTGTAAACGTCACACAAACTCACCTCTGGCATGCACACACAACACAATCCAGGATACAAACGGTGAAAGTTGGATTAATACGGTCAAAGCAAATTAACAGGTTATCTGTAGCTGCATCAGGAGGAAAAGAAACTTTTCGGCATCTCACACACAGTGCGGTGCGTTCGCGAGCGTCGGAACAACTAAGATACATTCATTAACGTGGGAAATATGTAAACTAACATAAAAACACAATACATCTGAAAAGGATTTAGTTCATTGAACATACCAACAACATATAAACACCAAGGGCTTATATATATATGAAGTGAAGTTGAAAAGGCCACTTCTCTGGTCTCTGATTTGTCAGTATTTGCAGTCATCAGCTGCATATTCATAAAATTTTCTATTTTCTAAGATGCTTTCTACAGAAGCGCCTCTAGTTGATGCAGTGCATATCATTACATTTTAATGTTGATGAAATATTAAATTTTGGGTTACAAATCTTCTTACATGGGTTTTTGTTGTTACCTTAATAAATCATCGTCATTAATCTTCCTTTGACGAGTACAGACCGTATTTCAGTTAATGTCACCAGAGATTATGGTAATGACTTCAAGAGAGAAAAATGTTACTGTCATCAATACATGAACCCATGAGAACACACACATACACAGATACACACACACACACACACACACACACACACACCCTGGACAACCACGGCATATCAATAACAAAAAATAAAAACATATCAATAACAAACATGGCCTTATCCACATGTGAACTATACTTGATGAAAATATTACTCTGTGTTTTTCTGACACATTAAAGCTTTTCAACCTTCGGAATTCAGATGGGTTTGCCTGAAATGTCTAGTAATTGATAAAAATAAAAAAAAATAAAAAAAACAATAAAAAATATATGGTGAATTGAGTGAGACAATTCTAATACATTAAAAAACACGACAAATTGTGAAGCTAAAGTGAAAGACGCTGCAGCTCTCTCATAATTCATAGGTTGAGTTACTGTTTGCTCAGTATTAATTTGCAGCCTTGTAAATATAAACAGTAAGAAGAGTAAGAAGTATGTGCATAACGAGCTGTGATGTGACTTTATGGAACAATCTAGAGCAGGAATTAAAGGAAAGTACAAAAAGAAGTATAAAAATGAAATAAATAATAATAAAATACATTTTTGAATAGGTACATGGAAGAAGAGGGATATAAATAGTATTGTCCCAAATACCATTTATGTTTATATGTATTAAATATATGTATTTAGATGGACTGAGGTTGTGGGTGAAATTATGAAATGGATGTGATGATGCATTTAAGATGTTCCTTTGGCAAAGTAAAAAAAAAAAAAAAAAGGGAAAATAAAGCTTTAATTTTGAAATTATTTAGGCATGTCGAAACGAGATGGTAGATCTGTTTTGTTGTTGCTGTTCTTTATGTCATGGTGTGAATGCTGTACACATTTAATTTGACATAAGCAGTGTATCAGGTGCATCAGGGTAGGCAAAATATAAGCTTTTGCTTCTAGCCTATTCCTACTTTTGGTTTTTATGTTTGCTACGGTTACTGTACTAGGTGTACTGACTGATGTACAAACCAAAAAATAAACTAATTCATTCATTCATTCATACAAACTGGATTGACAGCAGTAATCTCAATCTGGCTTTTGTGTCACCATCCATAATAATATACCATACATAGCCTAAAATTAATGTTTCTGCAACATAATATATCAAATTACTACATAATAAATACATTTTAGCAACAAAAACAAAAAATTCTCCATTTTGAATGTCTAGGGTCACCAGAAATAAAAGGTAGTGCCTCTCTCTTGACTCCACTGAAAATGCAATTACCCAACATTACAAAACAAAATATGCACTTCATCGTCTAAATAGCATTTGCCTCCATAAACTGACCTTTACAAGAGGGTCAGTTCAGAGTGTATCACCAAAGTTCAAGTGAGATTGCATAAATGCTTGCGCAATATCCTTCTTTTTTCTTCTGCCCATACGGAGCATTTAGCTTGTGATTTACAGAGTCATCCTTGACCTCTACTCATAGGCTCGGACATTCATGTTGTATAATGTACATTTAGTGTGTAAATCTGAAGAATCTAATCATTTAGTTTCAGGCTGCATGGATTCCTACACATTTTAGCAGGACGGTAGCTGAAAGCAGACATTACACATATTTAATATTGACACTGAAACAGTTCCTGCAAATGCAAAATATGATGTAATTTGGTCAATTAGCTTTTAATTTTAACTCAATTTAATTTGTTTAATTTAGGCAGTGACTATTTTTGGTAATTTCTGCATACATTACAAGCAGAGCAACAGTTCCAGTGAGGACAGTGAGTCAACAATCTGAGGTCCAATGTGGTCTACAGGGTCTGTAAGGTCCACCTGTGCATGAACAGTGAGTGGACCTGCTTTGTTAGGTACCATGAAGTAATGGTACTAATGTAATGAATGATGTTCAAAGGGATCATGTGGATGTGGACAGGTGTCTGGACCAGCACTTATGTTAGTCTAACATTCTAAAAGTGATGTTCTAATGTCCTAAAATACATGTTTCTGTCACCTTACATGAGTTTTTCTTGTATTTTTTATATTTACTTCTTGCATGTTTTTTCTTTTTTGCCACTTACAGGTAACGAACCAAATATGGTATCAAGATTTTCTACATGACAACAAAATTTATAAATAAAATTTTGAAAAATTTCACAAAAGTAATAAAGTCTTGTTATGTTCTCTAATAACATGATATGGTTGAGTATTATATAGAGTAAATATCCTGCTCTTCTGTAAACGACTTTCAAAAGAAGACTGAGCTGAATGCTATATGAAAGTGATGCAACACTAAGACATGTTTTTGACTTGTAAATGAAATTATATGACTCAATTGTGATGAAACACATCAATATGATATGATAATACACATAATAAAACCAATAAATATGTGGAAATCTGTATTTTACAGGAGAAAGTGGTTAAATTTGCTGCTTGCTGAAAATGTTTCTGAACCTTCCGTCCCTGTGGGTGAAAAATAAAATCAGTGTTGTGTCTCTAATCAGAGGTGATTAATCCCTTTGGACAAGCACAGTCCTTATGAAAATTATCAAGTAGCTAAATCTGGCACAATCAATCATTTCTCTTTGAGTTGAATGTTTTTATGCATGGTCGCTTTACCTTTTAAACTAAACTAACCTGTGTCTGTCAGTCAAATTCTGTAAAATCTCATTCATTATCCAATGGCTCAACCTGAATCCTTTTTATTATACTATTAAAAACCATCAGACTCACATGAAGAACCATTTTGTGCCTCTTAAAACCCTTGTCTTAATCAGTTAATTTGTTCCTTGGTTTGAATCTGAATATTAAAATACCACAATGACACAAAGACACATGCTGGTTTTTGTCACTAAACTCTGGTAGGTTTAAGGTTTGAGAGGATTAAGTTGCCTGTAGGAAAAGACCATATGATAGTGAAAAATAGAGGGAGATATATAGAGAGAGAACATGTCATGGATACTGATACTGATTTAGATGGACTTGTATTAATATAAGTGGTAAATCCAGTACAAAGCTCAATCCAACCATTTCAGATCATCATGTGATCCTGTATACGGTGATTCTCTGTTATACAGATGTTCCTGAACTATGCATGTCTCCTACGTAGGCATCGATCACCTCCATCTATCTCAGCCTTTTTCTGACTTGTGATTTTCAGACATATGCAGTGGGCAGAGATAGACTCAGAACCGGGTTAATGTTAAAGTGTAATGCTACACTTCGAAAAGACACAGAATTAAAAGATCCAATGTGTAATATTTGTTGACATCTAGAGGTGAAGATTGCAAATATAAGAGTATCCTCCCCACCCTCCACTACAGCTACTATTATTGCCAATTCATTGTTTGTTTGTTTTTTTTTTAGTGAAGTTCAGTTACATTTCATCCACAGTCAAACATAGTGGGATACCAGGAAATACTGTAACACTGGATGTCACCTGCTACAAAACAGGAAACATACAACCAATGTCCCTGTATGTCATCACTACATTATAACTCATGGCAAATTTAAAATATTTTAAAAATTCCTAAAAAAAAAAAATAATAATAATAATAATATTTAAAAAATCTGAATATGTCAAAATACTATGACCAAATTTTGCAGACATTGTAAAAAGGAATCTACATATAAATTCTGAAAGGAATGTGTCCAGAAAAAGATGTTTGAGGAAAGTGTTAATGAAGACGATGAAGAAGACGACAGCGAAGATGATGACGACACAGACGATGACACAGATAAGTAAGACGGCAACAACGGTGATGAAGACTACGATAATCATGAAAATGACAAAGATGAAGACAACAAAGACAACAACAAAGATGATGAAGACGACAGAGACAATGATAAAGATGATGAAGACGACAAAGATGAAGACAACAAAGATGAAGACAACAAAGATGAAGACAACAAAGATGAAGACGACAAAGACAACAAAGATGATGAAGACAACAAATACGACAAAGATGCTGAAGACAACAAAGATGATGGAGACGACAAAGACGACAAAGATGATGAAGATGACAAAAACGACAAAGATGATGAAGACGACAAAAACAACGATAAAGATGATGAAGACGAAAAAGACAACAAAGATATTGAAGACGACAAAGACAACGATAAAGATGATGAAGATGACAAAGACGACAAAGATGATGAAGACGACAAAGACAATGATAAAGATGACGAAGATGACAAAAAGATGAAGACAAAGATGATGAAGACGACAAAGATGAAGGTGACAAATATAACAACGACAACAAAGATGATGAAGATAACCACAGTGAAGACAATAATGACAAAAATGAAGATGACGCTGGTCACAGCAGCTTCACAATAGCGGATGGCCTATCAGAGCTAAATAAGAAGAGCTAGTTTTGAGCTACTGTAAACACATGGCAGTGCAACATGGTGGACTCTGTAAAGGTGCAAATATAAACAGGTTAATCTAACGTAAAAAAAAATAATAATAAAAAAAATAATTTCTAATTTTCTTGCAATTCCACACTGGTGAAAACATGAGTATGACTAGACCCTCCTAAATCCACACACTGTATCTTTAAAACCCCTTGTTTGTTCTTTTGATTGGGTTAAGGTACTAATGCAGTCGACCTCTTATATTTGCAGGCTGGTGATTTGAAGACTGTTCTGACTCATGCTGTGACTTCTCAGCATGTCGTGCGCACTAAGTGGTCAGCAACACTTCCACTTAGTGCTCACTTAGCTCTGTTAACGATATCACTAGTTGTTTTTCCATAATAAAAAGATAAGAAGTGGGCGTTGACTTTGTGCACCCTTGCTGATTTCTTAAAAGGCTATCAACATCCGAGGCATCAATAATCATTTGCAGAAGAGGCTCAGCTTTGTTACCATGGTGCTGGTGTTTATTCATAAACCATATTCACATATTTAACATATCATTGACCTCGTAGCATAATTGTCATATTAAAGTCATATTTTTTGGGCCAAATTCTGATATCTGCATAACTTTACTCTCCTATCACTGCTGCTTCATTCTGCATCATTGGCTATTTCCTGAAAACAATATCACTAAGGCAAATATGCTATGAGGCTAACAATAAGAGAACTTATTCTGAGGTTTACGTGTTAAATATCAGTGGTGGACAGTAATGAAGTATATGTAATTTGTTACTGTACTTAAGTAGCATATGCATGTATCTGTACTTTACTCAAGTAATTTTATCTGTTACGACTTTATACTTTTACTTGACTACATTTCAGTGGTAATTACTACTTTTCACTTCGTTACATTTACATTTCCCTCTCGTTCCATTTTTTAAATCAACGCTAAAATAAAACAGAGCTGCCAACTTTTCAAAAAACCTTGGAGTGAGATTCTGTAGGACCTGACAATTACCAATTACTTCTACTCAAGTGAAAACTTGAAGTGAATACTTTGACTTTTACTTGAGTAATATTTAATGCAAGGTATCTGTACTTTTACTCAAGTACATATTGTGTGTACTTCGTCCACCACTGTTAAATATTTATTAAATCTCTTCTTGATGGTTACACTGAATGACATCTGTAAAAAGACACACAGAGATATATGATTACTTATTTTGAATATCTTTTGATTTTGGTTTCACCCTTGTATGCTAGCCTTAGTTTGTCCATTTATTGTCCAGACAATCTGCAGAGGACTCACATTTTATTCCTTTACACTACTACAATCACAACAGACAGAATGTGGCTGACCCTAACTGTGTTTCTGGTGCCTTGGGGAAGAGTGAGGATTATGATGGTGGTAATAAGATGTCAGGTCAATGTGATCTATGGCCTCTTCTCCAGGGCTTCATCATGACTTTGTATCTCTGACACAGCCTGATCCAATAACAATAAAATATTTAACACCTCATGTCTCCCATATGGGCAGGTCTCAGGTCAGATAAAATGTGTTTTTATCATGTAACAAAAACATGATGAGGTTCACACGTGTAATAACAGTTTGATGAATCCAACTTTAATGTGGGATCACTTTTAAATACTTTTGATGTAAAATTCACTTTTTAATTATAATAATAATAATAATTAGCATTATTATTACTTGGATCTGAGGTGTTTTCAAGTTTCACATTACTGCAAAATATCACATCTAATGAAATGCCAGTGAAATAAACAAACTTTTATAACCTCCACATGTTGTTGTCGGTCACTGGGGAAAAACAACATCAAATCTGCTGCCTATGGTCTCCAGGAAACCAGCAGTCATCGGCTCTAAAGCTCTTTGCCATGATCTCCTGAGTGCAACACGTAAGTGACGTCAGGGGAGCAAGATTACTACCACTGCAACAACAAAAACAGCTCGAATAGCAGTCACTTATCATCAGTGAGACTCTGCTCTCACGTCAGCAGGGAAAGAAGTTTCTTTTTTGTTAATATTAATAATATTTTAGTGCTTTCACACTATTTTACTCTATTTTATTTTAACCTGTGTATATTGTTATATTGATATATTGTTCTATATTTCTATTTTATTCTGTTTTTATTTTTGTTAATATTTCATTTTACTTACTTATTTTTTTAGCATTTATCTTACTTACTTCTTATATAGATACTTTGCACAATTGTGAGCTACCACACCTTCATTTCACTGTCATTGCCTGCGATGTCATGTGACAAATAAATCTTCTTGATTCTTTATTCTTGATAGTAGACCTGTTCTACTTATTAGAGGCACAATGAATTACTCTGACAGGAGTGATATTTAGCTTTTTTTTTTTAATGGAATTATGCATCTCAAAACCTTTCCCTGTGGTCTCCATAAAATGTAAATATACTTGAGTCTGAATTCTTCCCTATTTCTCAGTAATGACGCCATAAAGGTTGTTTTGAATGCTGGCCCTTTAAATCCTCATGAGCCACTTCATGCCCCACCCCCTCCAGGTTATTGACTGTGCAGTTCTGTTCTGTCCTGTTCAACCAACAACTGAACATTTTAGGTAATCGACTCAAAGTTTGGATGTATTTTCAGTTTTTACTACGACGGCTGCTGCTGATGAACAATAACATCTTTACTCTGAGAATTGTTTGTCAGAAGTCCTAACCTAATATATGCAAATGTCATGATGTAACTAGTTATAGACATAATAAATTACACAGGAACTTAAATGGGTTGTAGAAATCCACGATTTTTGCAAAAAAGAATATAAAGATAACTTTGCAGCACCTGGGGGGTTCAAATTCAACACTGTATGAACTATGAGGGTCCGAATACACAAATAAATGAACCAAGGACGAATAAAAGTGGGTTTAGCAAAAACATGACCCCTATAATGGGTTGTCTTTAATCAAACAAAAGCAGAGCCCTAGGGATGTTTTTTGTGTTCCATCATCTTTCACATGCTAAACCCATTTCACAAACAAAGTATAAATAGTTTTCATATTCCCAATACCTCAATGAGTATTAGGCATCTGTACGTCTAAACATCTGTGCTTTTATTGTGTATTCTTTTTATCCTTGTATAGTGACCTTGGGTGTTTTGAAAGGCGCTTTGAAATAAAATGCATTATTATTATTATTATTATTATTATTATTATTATTATTATTATTATTATTATTAAACAAAATCCAACTCACAGGACCATAATCTCACTGGAGTCTTGAGGGTGACAGCTGGCAAAGCACTGAGACATTTTCTCATACTGCACTAAGGTACATACCTCTGATTTAATCTGCTGTGCAAATGAGATACTAATAACCAGCCTAAATGTCAGAAAGGTTGTTACAGAGGCTATCTATAAAACTGGCGCCGTACCACAAACACTTCACTCCCTAAAATCAGACCTGGAAAGAACAGGTCTGTTCTTACATAATCGTACCATTAAAGAAGTAACTACATTTGAGCAGTTTAAGAAGTTAAGGATTAGCTAAGAATTATTTAAAGTTATATTTATTATTCAGCTCTGCTCTGTGTGAGTGAACACTTGAGCATATGTCTCTATTTACTCACACATGACTTTTCTCTTTTTATCACTGACTGGGTCTTATTTAACATCAATAATAGAGTAGAAAGTTAGGTTTTTCTGTGGGTTTAATGTGTCAAAAAGCATGGCAAACACAATCCTGTAGCACACACATAAACCATATTCCACTGTCTCAGAGAGCACAGCGATATCTATCACAACCAACTTGAACAAACACTGCTGAACAAGGATATAGCTAATCTACCTCCATTTGTGAACATGCAATTGTACATTGTCAAGATAAAAGCTGGTGGTAAGAAAAAAAAACAGAAAGACATATTTGTTTTATGTGCGTTTCTCTCTCACCACAGATGTGGACCTCACATTCACACTTTCTTGCACAGAGGTCTGCATTTTTCACGCAAACACACCTGGATGTAAAAAAAAAAAAAAAAAAAAAAACAGACTACCCATACTTTCTGCTGATATTCAATGCAACCATTTATCCATTGATTTGACCTAATGGTATCTGGTTGGGGCCCAACACTTATGCTGCATGTATGTAAGCCCACTATAAAACTTTACAAGGCATGTCACAATAACGGCCTTTATAACACAGCAGTGTGCCATGGTGTGCCGACACACAAAGCGCTGCATTGAAATCTGGATCTCATTCAGCGCTGAGAGTCGCCCCTATTGAGCTGTGACCTTAGAGGGCGGAGACAGGACACTTCCTCTTAATGGAGAGGCATACGTGCTAGAGGAATAAGTTCCCGAAATGATCCTGCCTGGCTTTCAGATCAGTCCTCAATCAGCCTCTATTATGAGCGAGTAGAGGGAAAGGTTTTAGCGTGAGCCCCCCCCCCCCCGCCAGTGAAACTGGTGACACAGCAAAACAAGCAGACACTCTGCTTAGCAGAAATCTGGCAATGCTTCAGCGCCTGGCCCACCCAGGCTTCAACATACACAGGAGAATAGGGGCAAGAGACGGAGAGAGATGGTGGATGTGGAGAACTAAAGGGGAAAAAAGGGAGACAGATGGAAGAAATAAAGGTAAAGAACCAGAGGGCCAGTGTGTAAAAGGAGACTTTAAATCCCAGTTCAAACATACCGTGCACATTCAACATGCTTCCAAATGTAAATGTGTATTTATATAAATTGTGCGCAGCTCTAAAGAAACAGGCTGGTGTGTTCTCTCATTGTGGCTCCCTGCTGAAACCAGGCTTTCAGAGGGCCTTGTCGACTGGTGAGCAGGTTTGTGTAAAGCCCAGCTTCCCCTGGGACCGAAACCCTCCTGGCTTGGGTTTCACCTGCGACACAAGGTTCACCAGTCGATCATTGCACTGAAGGAAAAGCCACGACTGGTAAAAGACAAAAGGACGGTGGGAGGGAGAGAGAGAGAGAGAGAGAGAGAGAGAAACACTGGAGTCTAAAATCTAAACAGAGGAGAGTGCTCCTAAAACCCCTCCAGTAGACCACCAAAACATCAGACCCACAGACTGGAAGAAAAGATGAAGGCACTTACATAAAGAGGCACATCTCTGCTGTTGACCTTCTGCTGGATTTTTTCCTCATCCATTAGATGCCTGGAAAGGAAATACTCATATTTCTATTTCTTCTATCACAAACCCATGCCTACAGAAGGGAAAACAGCTCAGATCACACAGTACATTCTGCAGTAAATATTATTGTTGAACACTGAAGCTCAAGTATCATTTATTCTAAAACACAGAACATTCATCATTGAAATCATCTGAGCCCACGAAGTTACATTAGGATTCTTCAGAAACACATTCTAACGATGTGAAAACAGTGAACACAGCAGAACCTGAAGAACAGGCTATGCAACATAACAATATTACACGATAACAGAAAAATATTTGTTGTTTCATATCTTCCTTTATCACTTGCTAATTATACTCTATACAGTAATGCTTGTGTTATTTTTGTTGCATTCTTCTACACAGATGGAGGCCAGAAATGAACATTTGGTGAATGTGATACATAGTGAGGTAATCTTGAACAGGGTAAGGACACAAAATTATTATATATAATTAGAAACAATATTTGTCTTAAAAGGATACTTATTTTTTTACATTCCAACCATGAATAAAAGGGAAAAGACTAAGTACCTTCAATAGATACTTCAAAACATAATGAGAAATAAACCATCTATTGTTATCTGGATAAAGAATTACCTATATTCAGATATAAAATGTCAGTTATACCATTCAGCCCTACTTGTAATGATGGTCTTTTTACAATTTTAAGGTGACTGCGATTAACCCTTTATCGAGCAACTGACTATTTTTGGTCATTTCTGCATACATACAAGATAGTGACAGCATTAGTTCCAATGAGGACAGTGAGTCAAATATCTGAGGTCCAATGTGGTCTACAGGGTCTGTAAGGTCCAGCTCTGCACGAACATTGAGTGGAGCCGATTTGGTAGGTACCATGAAGTAATGGTACTAATGTAATGATGAAGTAATGGTACTAATGTATTGAATGATGAAGTAATGGTACTAATGTAA
>JAPSES010000081.1:7575693-7601611 GCA_029822895.1 Maxillicosta whitleyi | reverse complement strand
ACTGTGGTACTGTTTATCTGTCACATGTTCACTGTGGTACTGTTTATCTGTCACATGTTCACTGTGGTACTGTTTATTGCTTACAGACACCCTGTACATCCCAATATCTATAGAATTCACACTTGTTTTTATAGTGTTGTGAACAGAAACTTGAAGTTGCTTCCAAACTTTTCACCTGTAGTGTTCATTTCAATTAACTACTGACCCCAGATCTGATTGAGCCATAAAGCCACTTAAGCGTCATGAGAAGTCTCTTTATTGAGCATTTTGAAAACATATATATTCTTTTAGATTTAGTAGGATCACATTCATCCAAGGTCTTCAAAAACAGCGTCTCTAAACATTTATGATCAGCGCCCATTCCACAGGTAGCTAAAACACATTTTTAAAAGTAGGTTATATAATGTTATATAGGGGATTCATGGATATAAAAAAATAAAATTCTTCACATACTTTATCACAGGTTACGACTTCAAAGTGAGCAGTTTTTAAGGATGTTTTTGAAAAATGCTTAAAAGTATAATGATATGGGTTGTTCTTTTTAAAATATTCATCTCAGACAGAAAAAAAAAGCGACATTTTCAGAAAAACGTTTCTCCACATTCGTCCACACTGGTACTGTAAACACTGAAAACAGCCTAATGAAGAAAACATGACAGAGGCTGAAAATGAGAAATGACAAATATAACTTTTACCATTAAAGTTTTTTCATTACTGAAGTTAAGTGACGACACTTTTAACAAAGTTTCATTATTTTCAACTATTACTTGTAACATCTTAAACAATAAACTCGTGTAGAATCTGTCAGTAAGTCTCCTTAATTTATTAGAATAATCTGTACAATCTTAGTCTAGGCACTTTTTGACCCTTCTGTGCTTGTTTGTTGACCTGTGACACCTTTGTTTTGCATCATCTCACTT
This sequence comes from Maxillicosta whitleyi, assembly GCA_029822895.1. Lineage (NCBI taxonomy): Eukaryota > Metazoa > Chordata > Actinopteri > Perciformes > Neosebastidae > Maxillicosta > Maxillicosta whitleyi. The sequence goes on along the minus strand of JAPSES010000081.1, from coordinate 7,600,691 downwards.
GCTTGCATTGTGAGCTGGCATACACTGTGAGCACAACATCATTTTTACAGTATTGGCCTGCTTTGTATCTATAAAAAAAACAATAAAATAAGTAATATTTTTTTTTATCTCACAGCATCACAACGATAACAGGAAAAAGGACGACATAAAACACACACAAAATATTAAAAAATTGCTCAGCAAGTAAATGTACACCCATAAAACAAATACAGGAAATAAAGCAATGTCTTAATGTTGGCCTGATAATGAATCAAAGAGTCAAAACATACCACCACCCCCCCTCCCCCAAACTGCACGTTTTTCCTTTTTACAGTATTTCAGCACTCGGTTAAGAGAAATGGTATAATACGAACCTGCATTCTTACAATTACAGCACTTCAAGTCACAAAATCAACACTGTATAATGTGAAGGAAACACTGGTTTCCAGATGGAGAATTGGAGTCAAACAGGAAGTGAAGGACCGATAGTTCACACTTTCCTTCAGCATCACAAGAAGGACCAATGAGCAGTTGATACAGAGGATGTTCTTCAGTTCTTTATGTACAGAAATGCACCGTTTGAAAAGTGGAATATGGCAGGTGGGTGTATAAAGGTTATTTAGTTATTTAATTCTTTAATCTCGATATGTCACATGATTACGCACATGAACAGTCGTGCTTTTTAAAGACATTTCAGCCGCAGTATAAAAAAAAAAAAGGAGGGCTGCTTAAATTGGGAGGCTGGTATTTGATAAGTACCTTCTAACACGTCTACTTTTATGGTGTGAAATCAAATGCAAACCTGCCAAGAATAGTCAGTTTTGTGCACAAATGGGACATCTACGTGGATGGATTTAAAAGCAGCAGCAGCAGCAGCAGACTGACCACTCAAAATGGTGAGCTTTTTCTTTCTTTTCTTTTTTTTTTTAAATAATTTCTCAATTGAAAAAGCGGTTACACCACCTCTGACAGTCTGTATTTTACCAGTTTCAGATTCATCACAGCAATTAGTTTCTTTAAATAAGAAAAAGTCCCACATGCGTGTATAGCTCATGTGAACAGTGAATAAAAACAAACACTGTTCTTCCAATAACAAAACTAAAGGTATGATATGTTATACATTTACTGTAGATGTGAGTAAATGTAAATGTATAAGTGATGTATTACTGTTGCAGGATATTTACTATAAAACAGCAAAGATCTTTTTTTAATACTTAAACACCACCGACAATACATAATTATTACTGTATATTGTATATTTATATATGCTTTGGTATTGGATAATGAACCAAGTTTTAACGTGTTAGTCATTTAGAAATACTACATTCATGATCCAGATGGATGAGCTAGGGATGTTTTTTCTGTGATTATTAAAACACATCATGTGTTGAGGTTAGAGCCACAAAGAAATATTTCATTATTTAAGTGTTTCATTGGCAACATGCATGTTTTACTACCGTATTATAGATTTTTGTGTAAAATATTTTGTCCATTCAACATCCTGTAGTGTTTGGTGTTGTATTAGTGTGTGAAACACCCAAAAAGCCTGAGTGTCCTCACATAAATTGCTACAGTCCTTAATGTGAACCATCCCTGCTGCTGTACCACGTGCTCATTTTGTCCTTCAGGTGAGATATAAGTGAAAAATAAGTTGAACTACAGGATCCATGTGATAAAGAGTGTTCTGTGTCACGAGGACAGTAACAACAAAAAAAAAAAAAAAAATCAGAGGGCAGAGATGATGGAACAGATACACTGTCGTAACTGTTAATATATGCATACGCACAGTTCTCTTTCCCATGTACGTCACTGTGCGTTGTGAACACCCACAGATGCATCATCCTCGCTGTGAGTCTTGTAGCTGCCGTTGTGCTGGACGCATGGTGATGACATTATGTCTTCGCTGGGTGTGGCTGAGCCTTCTCTGTCACCTTCATCTTCCTTTTCTTCCCTGTCATAGTCCCTTCCCACCTGAAATAACAACATGTTCAGGTTAGTAAACGATGAACCAGCAAAGTGAGGAATGTAGACGTGCCCCAGTCAAAGTATAAACTATATTTACAGAAAAGTTAAGACATTTTCTAAAACTAAAAGAAAATGCATCCATGCTGACCCTCATCGACTGTAAGTAACACCTACATGATCTATACATGTATCGTAGACACATACAGGTCCATTTTGGACACAAAGCAAGAATAAATATGTGTAAATTAGAGTGTGGGACAATTGTTTTGTTATCACTTTATTTGCCCGCATCGACATACACAAACCAGAGTGTTTACAAATCTCTGTGAGAGGTTCAAACTAAGAGAAAAATGCTTGTTTTGCTAAATATTTGTGTTAGTATATGTACACGGCCGTCTTTGTGAGTTCCAGTGCTGGTCCACACCAAAGGGTATTTCTAAACACAAAACTGGAAAAGATTTTTGTTTTTTCACCATCTGCAGTACATAAGAGTCAGAGTTCAGGGAGATTTCACTGCGTAGCGACACAGAGCACAAACCACATCTGAATGTGTGTGACCTTCAAGCAGTGAACTGAATGTAGTAACATGAGCTTAGAGGACTTAGGAGAACTGTTGTCACTTTACACAGTCCAAAACAGCCAAAAGAAATGGAGCATGACACTGTATAAAGCTGCATAAAGGTTCAAATATATCTATGGGCCACAGATTTTAATTGTTAGATTTGAAAAATTGTCCTAACTTCTTTGTTTGTGCATATTTTATCACATGGGAAATCAGCTGAAACACTATATGGTCTATAAAGGGCCACCTTTGATGCACATGAGATTCTTGTTGAACGTAACTTCAAAGAGCTGTCAAGTCTGTGGTTATTCAGAAAATTTTTTTTAAAAATCTGAATACAAACACATGCAAGCACTTAGTGGTTTCTGAGAATATAAAAATGTCAGAAATGTTGATTGTTATCAACATAAAAATCAGATCTGATAAGATTGTTTGTCATTGTGGCATGACCACTGACATGTTACCCTTCCAGTAACATTTTAGAAGTAGGTCAGTATTTATGTGGTTTGAAGCTCAAGTTGGAAAGAACTAAAAAGTTTCAACAAGTTTAGATTGACAAAGGAAACAAGGCTTAGACTGTGTGTTAACCATACTCAAGTCCTCTGATTTCAACCATATTCTGTCTGTCAGATCATAAAGGAGTTTAAAACCACAAACATAACTATTGTTTACTTGAGGTTTAGTACTGTTGAATAAAAACCCAGTTTATAATAATAATGAGAATTACATCACAAACCAGGGGCTGCAGGGGTGTTTTTGTTTTGTCACATTGTTTTATGTCTGGGTTTCTTTTTTTGTCTATTATGTCATTTTCATAATTTCGTAATAAGTTAAACCACAAATTGATCTACTTTCACTTAAGATCTCAAAATCAGTCATTAAGTTGTAAAGAAATAAGTAATTGTAATAATTATCTATAGACTGATATGAAAGTGTTTGTTGTGATAAAGGTTTTGTTCTTATAGTTTTATCTCCTTAAGTCTAGATGAATCTGACAAAGTCTGACTCATTCATCTGTGTGACAGCTTGTTTATGCCATTGAAACACGGCAAACACCTGAACTGAAGTCCTGTATAGGGCTGCAACTAACAATTACGTATTTTAGTAGTCGACTAATCTACAGATCCAGTAACGATTAGTCACGATTATTCGTGATACTGTAGCGACCCAGGGTTGCTGTGTGTGTGCAGCATGCTGGGTTCAGTGTTCGTGGGGTTGTTTGTGGTTATATCGTTAGACTTAGGACATGTTGTTACTGCAAATGTTTATTTCTATTCTTGTTTTAATGTTTTATAGCGAAATCCTGTGTTTTTATACTGAAATCTTGCATTTTATGTTTGTGTTAAAGTGGAACCATGACTTAGATGGCTGTGCACCGCTATCGGCTAGCTCCAGAAATGTGCGTCATGTTTGTAATCTGTTTCCTGGCATGTCTGGAAATGTCAAAATAAAAGCGCTTCCTAGGAAAGTAAAATTCTGCTTCCTAAACTCCTACACCGACGTCACCATATTCAAATAATACGATTGATCGACAATGACATTTAATGTCAACAAAATAATATTGTCGATGTTACCAACTAATCGTTGCAGCCCTAGTCCTGTATATGCTGCTGAAGTACCTTCATTGACTTGGCCTTGTTCTTTATCCTGTCCTCATCTTTGCGGTTTCTCCTGGATGTTGCATGGTCCTTTCTGTCTCTACTCCGCTCCCTCCTCTTATCTTTCTTGCTTCTGAAATAAGTGAATGAACAAAAACAAACTCTATTTACAAATATACAAATATTAAATATTTACTTGATTAGGTGAGATGTGATGAGGATACCTTTTCGGTGAGGGTGACTTAGGTCTTCTTCGAGGACTTCTGGATCGCTCTTTGCTCCTCCTCTTGTGGCCCCTTAATCAACACATGGATTTAATACAATTCCTGAATATACAAGCTACATATTAAAGAAGCAGTTAGCTCCAAGGAATGCAAAATACTATGGGATGAAGGTTTTCTTCTACTCTTGATGTCAGGCCTTAGTCAGCCTGTAAGTTCACTGTACACCTGATGACATTTATTACTGAAGGGGGGGATTGGAGGGAAACAACACAGTCAAGTATTCTCAGCTCATGGCAAAAAGGGAATCCTGTATTTGTTGGTAGGGTCCACGTCAGTAATAATATGTTCACACTGCAGGGAAAAGTGGCCAAAACCTGCCCAATATGTGATTCTTGTCTAATTTTTTGGAACAAACAGCACAAATCCACACAAATCTGAGGGCATTTTCATATGTGGTCCTAAATTGGACACATATCTGATTTCAGACTGAAGCCACAATGCATGTAATCTGAGTTTTTTGTCATTGATATGTGACAGACATTACAATTCTGTGCTGGAGGAAGAGGGACCCGGTATAACAGGATAACTTACCCCTGGGGAAACACATCCTAGTAAAACCTTCCCCCCAGGGAGAAGTTGTTCTTGGATAAGATCCCCTCCTCCCTGGTCAACTATCCCCCCAGATAGAAGAAGGTAGATATTTCATCAAAATTATATTATACCGATTACAATGTATATTAAAAACATAAAAAAACATGTACCTCCTAAAGAAATAATAAATATAAGGCACTTTTTGTCCATCCGGGTACAATCTTGATGACATTTAGATGTGTACTTCCTGAATCTTCTCAGAAAAAGACAGTGCACTACAGCATGATGTCATGGTGGAGAAGGGAGGACTTGTCCAGGGGGAAAGATATTTTGTTATATCGGCGAGAACCATATTTACTTCTGTAAACACACTGTGCTGCGTGTGACATCACATCTTCCTCTGTGCACGTGCATCACTGCAGGACTGTAGACTGTTCACATAACTCACTATTTAGAATGTGAATAACCATGAAAACTGAGCCTTAAAACCTGCAGTGTAAGCACAGTGTTTGTTACCACCAGCACTTCATGCAATTTTACCCAACAAACCTGGAACGACTGCGGCTGTGTCTTCTGTCTCTGGAGCGAGAGCGCCTCCTGTGGCTGCTTCGGGAACTGTGGGAGTCAGTATTTGGCCATGACCTCTGTGATGGTTTGCTAAAGAAGAAAAGATTGCAACAGCTGTAACTCAACAGACATGATTACCAGCTCCCAGTATTAAAGAAACAAAATCTACAATTCCTAAATGATTCAGTAATAGTTGTGCACCTGTGTCTCGTACGAGACCCTTTCCTTCGTGTTCTTGAGTGTGAACGGGAATGGGACCGAGAGCGGGACCGGCGGGATCTTCTGGATCGACTGGAGGAACACATTTTTGTTTCCACTAGAACAACAACAACAGAATCAGCATCCGTTCACAGCACTGCTACAGTGTCCTATGGCTAAACCCTGTAAACAGACTAATATGTAGTACCTGGCTCTATAGCAGCAGCAATTGTAGACTGGGCCTCTCTCACCCTCTTCATCACATTTTCCAGCTCCTTTGCAGCAGCCTGTGGTGTCAACTCTGGAGGCTTCACTATTGCGTTATTGGAATGATTAACCCTGGAGGACAAAATATTTGTAAAAATATTAGGTTCAAATGGTCTAATGCTGGTTCTGCTTCTCTGAATGCATTTATATATTTGTCAATTAACACATACTTTAGTGGTCTGTCTCCAAACATGACTCCGTTGAAGGTCAGGGCTCTGGCAACAGAATCCTGCTCAACAAACTCAACGAAGGCAAAACGGGTGGGCTGAGTCTCATCTCCTGCCATTCGTACAAACTTCACATCTCCCACCTGCTTGAAGAACTCCAACAGCTGTTCTGCAGTGGTGGTCTGTGGGGGGAACAAAAACACTGCAATTTACAACCGATATCAGTCAGATGCAGCCACTATGCTTACACCATAAAGTGTGAGATTTTATCTTATGCAAGAATGAAAGCTTGTGTTGTTTGTGAAGAGCTTTGCCATGTTGTCATCAAAACCTGATCATCACCTGAAGTTTGTTCATGAGATTATGGATGGGTATTGTTTAGATTATTATGATACTGCTGCTCTTACCGATACTCCTCATCGATCTGAGGCTTTGACTGTATTCTTATTTGTGTTTTTTAGATGAGGGTTACAGTTCAAATTAGGAACAGAATTATTTGCTTCATTTTCTTATTTGTAGTGTAGGGCTATATAACCTTCCTCAGGGTGGGAAAGACAACCAAGTGAATTTAGACGCAGGTTGGGACTAGTTTTCTTACACCTACATCCTACATTACTGGCACTAACGTTCAACTGAACTGAACTGTTGGAAGTCTCAGAGTTTGTGAAGATCCCCATGGACTGGGGTACCGTAAAGAAGAGGGGGTTAAACATGACAAATTCATGGGGGCCAGGATTTGTTGGGGACCCACAGAGCAGTGGAATGAGTCCAGTGAATACAGGTTTAGAAGTTGTGAATATGTTGTGTACAATAGAGGAATAGAACCTGGGAGTTGGACATTGAAAGTATGTAAAGTTTCACTTTCATGTCACACCAGCGTTTCGTTAGTTGTGAACTGCACCCACATGTATAGAACTGCTGGTAAAAAAAACTTTGCAAACAACTTTCATTTTCCTGTAATACATCTTCGGTACCATTAGTAACATCAGGGTCCATTAGTACCAATTTTTGGCACTGTTTTAAACTGTACCAGCACACAGAACAGTTCTCTTTATAGCTATACATGGACCAAAATGACAGAGTTTGACTGAAATGGACCAGGTTAGGAGCAAACACACACTTAAGGTCCTTGGTGCATTTACATAGCAGCTTTCCATGTCCTAACTTTCTTAAATGCTTTAAATATGCATCTAAAAATGATGCAACATACATGCAAGACAGAACTCTGAAGATGATGATGTGGAAACACTGAAAAGTAGGACCAACATGTGGGCATACTTCACTATGTATGATAGGCCTATATGATAATCTGAATATGAATGTAACCCCGGTGTGTACTTACAATTTAGAAAAAAAACATCCTGCACACAGGGTATGTCCTAGTGAACACAGTTTTACCTGTGAGTTCAAGTTGCCAACATAAACAGTCCTCCTGATCTCGTCAATTTTTGAGGGGTCGACGTTTCCCATGAGAGGGGGCTGGGAGTTCACTGCCATAGGGTCCAGAGCAGCTGATATCCGGTTTACTATGGGTAGGTTCAGCTGTAGGAGTGACACAATGACACACTCAGATGTCATGTTTAGTGTAGATGAAAAACAGAAGAAAAACTATCAGTGCAAGGAGCCAACTTACATTCTGAAGTGGGGTTGGGGCTGGAATTGGCAGCAGTCCCCCACCAGGAATCAGACTGGGCACTGGGGTGGCAGGTGCCAAAAGTGACAAGGCCTTGGCCTCCTCTGGTATTTTCCCTGCAGGACAGAAGCAGATGTTACTGAAGGCAATAGAGGTGCCTTTCTCTCTGTCTCCACTATGTCTGCACAAAAATCCCACTGTATTCTAGAGAGAGAGAGAGCATACACTTCCCTATGCAGCCTACAAGAGTTACACTGTCTAACCATGGTAAATCTGGAGACTGGAGCATCCTTACTTTGGTTTCAATAAAATTATTCCCTTCAGTCAATCTGAATTATTATGTTCAATGATTTTCAAAAAAAATCTTAATTTTTCACAAACAAAAGCAGACTGATTTTGACCTTGGTCTCTTTTCACAGATCAAAAGAGAAGAAAAAAAAACAATGCAGAGAATGAGTCAACACTTTGATGTTTGGGTCACCTGTACTGGAAACATATTGGTCATGAACCATACGATATCAAGCATGGGCGGTTTTCCGTGGGGCGATCGTTTCGCAGTGTTGGAAAGGTGTGCAACACAAGACAACCCCAATGGCTGCATCACTAATAGCACACAGAACATCAGATACAGAAAAGAACAACAATTTTAAGAAATGTTAACCAAGACTTAAGCTACAAAAACAACCAATTAGGAATTTTGTTCATTCCATTTTGGGTTAAAATCTGTTGCTTTGTTTCTGGAGAAGAGGCTTAGAATAAAACTAAAAATATCTACAAATTCAGTTCACTGTAGCTGGAGGCACTGAGTATGAATAAACACAAGGAGTTTCCTGAACACTTAAAAGTGCTAGGCAGCATAATTGAAAAATAAATACCGACGCAAAGCATTAATGCAAACATCACAAATATTCAAGTCAAAAGAGAAATGGTGTTAAGTGGATAATATCTGTTATAAAATACTAAGATCCATAACACAGCACTAGAGCAGTAATGTGAGGGAATGCTACAAAGTTGAGCACAATGACTAGCCCTTCACTACATCAACAGCAGTAGGAGACTAGAGAATAAATTGTTAGTGATCCTCCTAGCATCCCATGTGTGATACACATCCCACCGGTATGCCGTAGCAACCTGGACAGATTTCAATCACACACAAGCTGCAGCTGTAGCAGAGAAAGAGAGGGGGGTGGGGGTTGGACAATAATCAAAACAACAAACCAAAATAACAAATATAAACAACGCTAGAGATAAGCAATACTGTAGTTTCTAGATAGAGACAGTAGAGAGTGGACAACATGGGAGAGTATGAAAGGAAACAAACCAAAAGAAAAGAAAAATAAATAAAAAGAGACAAGGTGTCCATCTTGGAAGGTTCAGCGGGCTATTCTCCTGGTCACATTCCCCCTTGAAGGCTGCGTTGGCCCGATCGGGGATAGTGGCTTGGAAAACAATGCCTGACTCAGGCTAGTGTAGTGTAACGGCTGGGCCAGTCTAGTCATCTGATATGCACACATAATCACACAGAAAAAACATACAAAACCAAATTAATAAACTCAGTAGCCATCCAGCACCAAGTCACGTGGACAAAATGCATCAAGTTAGAGGTGATATAATTTTTGATTGTACACATAGGGACAACAGTGCCACCAAAGGGGAGGGGAATTTAAAGAAAAAGAGCACCAAAAATAAAAGAAAGAGAAAACGGATTACGTTAGCTGTGTCACCATGAACTTAGTTATACATTTCCATGAAACATGTAATGGCTTTTATTTAAGGGAAATACTTGGGTGTCCAGTATATACAGTGTGTAGAAACCACCTTGTGACGCCAACAGAAACCTATGCTGATACTGGTAGGGTGACAGCTGTGTAGATATGTTTATAAATGAGTGATCAGGCCCGTCACCATAAAGTCTATGTCTGACTCTTAATACATTTGACACAAATCTAATTTAAGAACGCGTGAATGGCACATCTCGCCAATTTTCCATGTCAGTAAAATTCCCATGTTCAGCCAAAACAACAAACGGTTACATACATAAGGCAGAGGAAGCCATGGCAAATCTACTGACACATCTCAGACATTACATTTTTATTTGTTTGAACCAAGTGGGTTGCACTCACCTTCCGCACATGGAACTACTATCAAAGCTCTGTCAATAAAAACAGTATTGGTTAGATGTTGCGCCACACCAACACTGGATGGATCTCGGTACTTTATATAACACACTTTGGAGGAGAAAGAAAGTGGGGCATTGCTGCGAGAGGGAAAACAAACAGAAAGATGTATGCTTTAGTTAAAAACACAGCCGAGACGTGCTAATGTACTGTTGATATATAGCTCCTGAAGGCCGCATATCCGCGGTGTCTCCTGGCTAACGCAGCCAGGCCAGGCGGCTCTTACTCGGGAGGGTACAGCCGGAGCTCCTCGATGTCTCCCAGAAAACCGAACAAAGTACGCATCTGCTCGCTACTCACGGCCGAGGATAGGTTGGTAACCTGGACCACAGCAGTGCCCGGTATCCCGCTCATTGCATTAGCTAATAAATGCGGCGATATTTTTAGTATTTATTTTTCAGGTATCCTGCTTGGTGCAATATACACTAGTATCCAGGCGGGGAACGTAAAGCGTTTACGGGATACTTCTTCCTCCTCTACTATCAAACAGCACTAGGGCTCATTAGCACCCCCTATGGAGGTGGATATGCAATACCATATCGATATCTGAAATATTTCAAGTGTCTTGTCATTTACACGGTATTTATATTATATTCAGGTATTTTATATTCAGGTGTAGATTACTGAGACCAGAAATATTTTCCCATGATGCGATGTGTCATATCAAAAATGTGTTTTCTTTGCTCAGACTGAATGGCAAACCATGAGCACCATCCATAGGTGAAAAGTTGCGCATACTGTTCACCATTACATAGTGTTTGCATCACAGATAAACCTGCAGTGCCTCCCTGTGGCAACATATAGTCACTGGGTTCCCCCAGGGTTCGAACATCAGCAGTAGGACAACTTAAATAGAAACCTCTTACTCTTTTTAATCTCGTATTTTTAGGTGACCTGTCCTCTATGTCCATCCTATATGAATAACATGCAAATTTTCTGAACAGCACAATTTTACTATAGCAAATGCTGTCAACCTTTTAACATACACACTACAAAGACACTTAAAACCAAGAGACAGTGGTGATTTAGCTGCACCTCTGCATAAAGGAAATATAGCTTATTGAACTGTGATTACTGAGGCAATTTTCAACATTTTAATATTGTGCCACACTCCTGACAAAGCTCATTCTAAAATACCATTTTGTTTGTCATTTTGTCTTAGATTTATCTTTTCAGTTTAATTTTGAATGTATAATTTCTCCCAAGTTGAAAAAAAATGTGAGTAACAGAATGAAAATGAAAGAGTTTGCTAAATATGTACTTAGTACAATTCTGCTACTTCAGTAACTTCATAGTCCAGGTTGCATCTCCTCCAATATGCAGATGAGGGTTAAATAAAATACAGTATTACTATGTGCACTATAATGTATATTCAAACATAAGGATTTTTTTTTCTATGGTAAAAGAGCACATCTATTGAGCCTACATTTATGACATTTATGATGAAGGGCAGAACTCTGACTTGACAGGATACGTAATAAGACAGATATGTGTCCTACAAATCTACAGGCAGGTCAGACGGGTTTTTTTTTTTTTTTTGTTTGTTTTTTTTGTTTTTTTGTTTGTTTGTTTTGTTTTTTGGTTGTTTGTTTTTTTTTCATTGGTATTTCATAAGACTCTTCATCATCCGGAACCAAAGGACAAGGAATCAAATAAATGATGCACTGGCAACTCAAATGCGCATGCGCAGGTCTACCAAAACACCGTAACGAGTGGGTTAACGGAGAAATCCGCATGACGATATCTGAGAAAACAATGCCTAATCGAGTGAGAAATTACTTTTATTTTACAACGAAGATTTTGTTTACGGTAGTGTTGCTTGTGTTTGTGTTTTAAATGTTATTGTACGTAGTCCCTGTGGCCTCTAATTTTAGCTAAGCTTACTAACATCATAGCTAGCATGCTAACAAATCGCTAATAAAAGTCTGTTTCTTTCTTAGGAATTAGTCTGTAATGTGAGGATATCAGTTATCTCTAACTTAACCTAATACAAACTGAGATGAACTTGTGATTATAAGTGTGTAATATTCCTTTATATTGTGTCCGCACGTCAGTCTCCTGTCAGTGTTCAGTAGTGATCCGGTGATGGACAACGTTACGGTGTCAGCCTCCCATGGGACAGCGGACTGTCCTCTGGTCGCCGAGGACATGGAGGGGATTTGTGTCATGCCAGACCTGAGTGCCATCAAGACGGAGGAGTCGGTGGGTGCTGATGACGGAGGCACCCAGAATGTGGCCATGGGGATCAAGTTCATCCTGCCAAACCGTTTTGACATGAATGTGTGTTCGCGGTTCGTCAAATCGCTCAATGAAGAGGACAGTAAGAACATCCAGGACCAGGTCAACTCCGATCTGGAGGTGGCTTCTGTTTTATTCAAAGGTAATTAACTATATGTGTATCCAAATTTATAGTGAATTTGCATTTGTTGCAGTATTTTTCCTACATAGAATCTTAATATGTATTGACGAAAAAAATATTCTGGTTGAGTTGGTATAAACAGGCACCTTAATTATTTTGTGATGATGTCCCTGATGTATATGACTATAGATATAGTGAATACAAGTGCAATAAATAGTATCTTCTCTTTCAGCGGAGTGCAATATCCAGACATCACCTTCTCCCGGTATACAAGTGCGTCATGTTTACACCCCCTCTACTACCAAACATTTCTCCCCTATCAAACAGTCCACCACGCTCACAAATAAACACCGTGGTAATGAGGTCTCTTCCACTCCTCTGCTGGTGCATTGTAAGTACAACAGCTGTTTTGATAATAACCTTTGTTTTTAAGCATAAGTGAGTAAATTATCTATATATTTGTCTTTTTAGCTTTGTCCATTCATCAGCTAGCAGCTCAAGGAGAAATGGTGTTTCTGGCCAGCAGGATTGAACAAGGTAGGCAGCTACACCAGGACCTGAAATGAAATGTTTTTCAACTGATGTAGCAGAAAACATAAGCAACCCTGGTGTTTTTATCATTTTGTCTCATATCAATAGAGACTGTAATCAATCTCCAAGATGAGGAAGGATTTACTCCTCTAATGTGGGCTGCTGCACATGGGCAAATCGCTGTTGTTGAATTTTTGCTCCAAAATGTAAGGAAAATTTAGTTGCTTTTAAATTTTTTTATTATTTTTATTTTTTTACAAATTCTATAATTTTGCTTTACATGTTACTACATGGATTTAAGTTGTTTTCTCATATTGTTGTTAATCACCATTAGGGAGCTGACCCCAACCTACTGGCCAAAGGCAGAGAAAGTGCTTTGTCCTTGGCCTGCAGTAAAGGATACACCGATATTGTGAAGATGCTTATCGACTGTGGTGTTGACGTCAATGAATATGACTGGGTAAGCTTTGTCCAGCAAAAAAGTACAATTTTATCTTGAAATGAAACCCTGTGTGATCCGCTGTGATGTTGGTTCTGTGGCTTTCAGAATGGAGGAGCCCCTCTGCTCTACGCTGTTCATGGGAACCATGTACGCTGTGTGGAAATCCTTTTAGGTGAAGACAGATGATTTAATAAATACTCATATAGTCAAAGAAACCTATATTATTGTTTAATGTAAATATGTGTGATAACACTGTCTGGTTTTGCTTCCAGAGAGTGGGGCTGATCCTACCATTGAGTCGGACTCTGGTTTTAATGCAATGGACATGGCTGTGGCTATGGGCCATCGGAATGGTAGGTGGAAACTAAACAGATTTGTCATATGAGATGCACTAAACCATAAAGACCCACACTATTTTTGTCACAACTTCCAAATAATTTTTTTTCTGCTTTTCTCAAGTGATTTATCATCATATATTATACATTTTATCCTCTGCATTTCTTGTGAAAATCAGGTATTAGATTAAGTCAGGGGGGAAAATGTGGAAAAAGTGACATTAACTCAACATAAAAACAAGTATCTACAACCACTGTCATTAGTCAAATTACATGGGAGTTATTGATGAATCAATTTTGCAGAAGATGACAGTGTTTCCACTTTCAGTACAGAGCTTCTGACCAGACAAATGGGTCACATCTGATGATTATGAAAAGATGAGAAACTGCATTTTACCTCAATTATTTACATGCATTAACAGGATTAGTAGTTTTACAGTTATTTCATGTTTCAGATCAGTGGATGCTTTTGGTCAGTGGTGAAGGTTTGAGTCTTTATGGGTTCATTTGAGCCTCAAACAATAATGGACGCTGTTTAAGTAAATGTTTTTCTGTCTGTAGTTCAACAGGTGATGGAGGCTCATTTACTGAAGTTACTGATGGGAATCAGAGAGTGAAGTGGGAAGATTTGAGGGGAACCAAAGTTGGAGGCACAACACCAGGCTTCGGACAATCATTTAGCTTGTCCTCATAGTCGGCCGACACGAAGACCTCGTCCCCTTCAAGTCATATTAGAACATCGAACATTTGGGATGTGTGACTTTTCAATTTTAACCCAGTTTTTAAAACCTATCATACTCTGCACTTTTCACGTTGAAGGTGGAGTAGCACATTTTAGTCAGTTTTCATCAGTGTAAAGTTAAATGTACAGTGTTTTCAGACATGCTGTGATGCACATTTCTTCACTACGCTTCACCGAACGTTAACAGACATGCAGAACCATCCAGGCTGGGATGGTTCTGCTCCAAAGTTCAGCTCATGTAAATGACTAAACATGCAGTCAGCTGCTGTTCATCCCTTTCCCGTTATGTCACATTTTTTTTTTAATTTTTTTTTATCTTACAGTAACTTGTTCACAATAACAATTGTTTAAATCCTATTTTAATGTGGTGAGTTGAGTGCCAGCTGTACTGTCCTGCACGGTCTGAGGTGCTGTTTGTTTTCTTCTGTTGCGGTCTAGAATCGCAGATGCGTGCATTATTTTGCTGCCAAGATGTTTGTGTTGATTGTACTTTAGTTAATTTATTTGATTTAGATTTTGTGTTGTACTGAAATTGTCAGACTGGAGCTATTCATTTTTTTTCCCCCTCTGTATTGTGGTACAGTGTCTGTTGGATATCATGGATGTAATCCTGTTACAGTGGTGCTGTTGGACACTGAGGATGTTTGTGTTTTATACGTTTATTGACCTTAGCATCAGCCTTACACTGTTTTTATCAGGCTGCCATTCAAAGGTCACACTACTGTTGTTCAGTTACTGAAAAGAGGCTGTCATTTAATTAAAACATTTGACCTAGAATGACTTTTAACCGCATCACATTCATGTTTATCAAGGGAAACTTTAAATATAAGCTTTTCAGATGATCCAGTTTTGAATTGAGAATAATGTGCAGAGAATTTTATGTCTTTGCTTGAGTGATTCCTGGTGTTTATTAAATAAAACCAATAAAAGGAATTTAAATGAAATCATCAGAGGACTTCATTTTTTTTAAAGGTGTGATAGTATTTATTTATTTATTTTTACGACTTGCTGTTTAATTTCAGTTGATCAGGTTGGTTGTTATGTCATTTTGCAGTGATAAGTAGCAATATGAAATAATTCAGAGTATAAGAGGTGTCAAATTCATTTTATTTCAGGGGCCTCATTCAGCCTAATATGATCTACAGTGGGCCGGAGCAGAAAAATACTAAAAAACAATAGAATATGAACTTATAAATACTGTCAACTCCAAAGTTTTCTGTGTGTTTTTGGGTGAAAAAGTAAAATTCCATACTGTACTTGAACATAACATGAACAAATATGAACAACCTGAAAATTCATTTAAAAAGTGCACTTTTAACAATATTATGTGTACTTAATTATTTTTACATGCATTGTATACATGCATTTTTACGTGCATTGTATCTTACAGTGGATCCACTAATACACAAAACATGCAGTAACAGGCAGAATATTGTTAAAATTATTGTCAGAATTAGATGTTTCTCTTAAGACATTTCAAGTTGTTCATGTTATTCATATTATTTTGTAAAAGGCTAGTCTGTAAATGTTAATATTTTTGTGTAATTTGACAAACAACAAACAAAACAATAATTTTTAGCCATTATTTGGCTTCAGTTCCTCATTTTCACATGTTCATTATAACGTACAGATCACAGTGGATCTACAAATATACAAAATATTTAATAACAGGTAGAATATTGATACAATTACACTGAATTCTCTTGAGACACTTCTGGTTGTTCATATTTGTTCAGGTTATTCACATTTTTTATAAAAGGCTAGTCAGTAAATGTAATTTTTTTGTAATTTAACTTTTTTTTTTTACACTAAAAACAGAGAAAAAAAAAAAAAAGTTTCCATTATTTATAGTTTATTCTGATAGTGTTTTATTGGTCTGACCCACTTTAGATTGAATTGACCTAAAATTATTTAAACACTTTTGATTGTTTGTATCTTCAGTGTCATTTTTGTATTTCACAAATTCATCTCGTGGGCTGGTTTTGGCCCCCGGGCCGCATGTTTGACGCCCCTGCTTTAGGACAAAGGTAGAGTATAAAGCCAACGGCTGCACAAACAAGCATCATTTCCAGGCGGCAGTGGCTGGTTCTGCCCCTACGTGTGATTCATGTAATAAAACGGTCCAGTGTGGGGCATTTATTGTGATTTTAAACTGAATTTGTGTCGCTCATAGTTGTCAAACACAATGTCTAACATAACCAGTGCAGGTACATTTGAAGCAGTGATTCTCAACTGGTGGGTCAGAACTTAAAAGATGGTTGCAAACCAGTTTCCAGTGGGTCATGGGCCTTTGTCTGAGCAAAAAAATAAACAAATCCTATCCTTTTTTTTATGTATGGAAGGGAGCAGTCATTCACACTCCCCACCACTAGGAGGTGGTAATGCTAACTAACACCAGATATTTCACATCTTCAGGAAGACTCAGATTTATATTCATATGATGAAACTCAGATATGACAATAGTAGCATCAGATAGGACTGCACTGAGGAAAATGTAAAATTAAAATGTACATAATTTAGTGTACATAATTTAGCATATCATTAAACGTGTCTTCTGTGTTGGCATACTGTAATAATCTGAATTATCTCAGGTTCAAAACACACTTTTTTTTTTAATTAAATACATTTGAGTAGTTTAACTTTTATCATTGAAGGGTGACAGTGGGTTCTGAAGGTAGACCAGCTGAGAACTACTGCTTTAACCCTTAAGAGATCCTTTAAAAAAAATAACATATTTGTCCCTAGGGTCAAAAAATGCCACCTACCTCAAATCTGCTATAAAAATATTATATTTTCATATTTTTTTCCACTTTAAAGGAGTCAGTCTTTTAGAGCTACTTGAGCTTGAAACATACATATAAAATAATAATTACTTTTTGGGGATTTTAACCCTTTAAAGAGTCTATCCACAGATCAGCTGACTCACTTGAACATCCCATCCATCTACAAAAGAGCAAAATGAGTATTTCAGTTGTAAAAATTGTACTTTTTCAAACTTGGTGACAGTAGCAAAGGTTTATTCCAGATATGGTTTCTTTTTGAGAGGCCACAAAGGATTAATGTTCAGTAACATGGAGGAAACAGATGTACAATAGGAGCATTTAACACCACATTTTACATAAAATCTCTCGACTCAAGACAGGACGTAGAGAACACAGCACCACGAGTGTTTGGAGAGTCTGGTGGCAAAGAAGAGGCAGAACGAGTACTAAAATACCTTAAATACTACGAACCCAGGTTTTAACACTTTTAGAGTACTATTCTGAACAATATGACTCAATACTAATTCATTTAAGAGTGTGCAAATACTTCGTGTTGCACGTTACAGAATATTCACAGGTACTTCAGCCATTGTAACCTTCCACCTCTTATAATAAACAGAAGAACATGTTGTGTCTCATATGGTCCTGTCAGGTTTTGACACTCCAGAGTCCAGTTTCCTCTAGTTAGCCTCATCCTTGGATGCTTCGTCAAAGTTCTCCACCAGATCTGAAACAAAAGAGTTGGCGATAAACAGATGAGTTCGCGGGAAAGGCATGTCCATCTGTGCAAAATGACTCTCAAGAGGTGCCAGAGCATAATTCAGGAAACGTGTGTTTATCTGAAAGGCGATACTAGATGTAATGGAGCCACAATGCTCTGCTCATCTCCGCTGTTCTTATGTGGACTGATGTGCACGTTCAGACTGACTGAAAGCAGCTGGAAAAATGACAGCCATCAAAAAAGGTGGCGTCAATGACTGTGAAATGTGAGAAATCTGCCTCTTGAAGACTTAGTTCAAAGAGGTCGTGGGTTAAAATGGAAACGATTCAAAAGGTCCGAGTAAATGTGTTCCCTTCAGCAGGAGAACAAAAAGGAAACTTAATTCCAGTAACAACATGATGGCGATGGCAGTTAACCCGGTGTCATCAGGCTTTAACGGCTCTTATTGCTGGATACACATGTAATCGTTTGTTACATTAGTGAGATCTTGAGCCAGTCCTGGGAAAAGTGGAGATTTTTGTAATGGCAACCTCATGTTTGACCCAATTTCTTCACAAAGAAAAGCAAACTTGGTTGTACGATCTTATAAACAATGAGCGCCTGAGTCAAACACACAACTGTGGAGCACCAGCATCAGAGTTATTGATGAATCCCCGCTTTATGACCTCTTTCAACAGCTAGAAAAGCAAACCTGTCACGCTTTTATACTGAAACATTGAGGGTCAGGCCTGGTTGATGCATCTACACTAACTTTTAAAGGAAACACATAAATAGACTTGTGTACAGGATCTTAACGTAGCCCAGATCAACATGCTGGGGTCACGTTGTTGACAGAGATGCCACCTGACGACTGTAGAACTGTCATTTTTAGCAGTTTGAGGTCCCCCCCCCCCCCCAGGTTGTTTATAAATCCAATGATACTGCGAACAAGGACTGATTTTCTTTAAACCAACATTGCGCTGGCGTCTACGGCCTGACATTTCCAGCAAAAACACTTTGACAATTGCTGGGAGTTTGTCAATGATTATCTGAGTATTGCAGGGGGGGGTCATTATTATCCACTGCTTTATCATACATCATCAGTTATAAAATAAACACCCCCATGTAAATCATTGTTTCCAACCACAGATAAAAGCTTTATAGTGGTTTCAGCTGGATTCAAACCTGGCACACGCACTGCACAGACCCAGCAAGATCAACAAAACCCCACTCATTCTGTTCTCAGGAAGGGGCTTATAAACCCAACGGTTTCTGGCTCTAGTTATAAGTACACACACGAAAGTTAAAAGAAGAAAAACCCACAATGGTCACTGAAATAACCTGAAACTGACAAAAGTAATAATATTAATAAAAAAAATACTAAAAATTAATCAATGAAATCAGACATTGCTATTGAATTGTGGCTCAACAGGATTATTTTTAAAAACACATTAATGGAACCGGCCTGGACAAAAAAACATAAGATGGTACCCCTTAACTTCATATTTTGTCGCATGACCTATAGCAACAGACTGTACAGAATTTAAAAATATAATAGACTAAAAATAAAACTTCAGAAGGTCAAGTGACAAACTGTAAGGCATAAGTATGTCTGGCTGTAATTACGACCCTTTACTCTGTTAAACTGAAATGTTCTTATGACCATTTAAGCCCCATTATTTTTTTTGGGTTCAGCACTGGTACTGGTTAACAGTCTGACAAACTCCAAAGCAAAAACAGCAGCGTAAAGCCAATTAAAGTTAAATATTATACAATGAATAAGTCAATGATCTAGTACTTTAATCCAGCTCCGAAAGTCCAAACATTAAAAGAATCATCTCTAACAGATCCTCATACTTTATTATGTTTCCTTTACCCCACAGGATCTTAGGTAGAATTGTTGGGTAGAAGGAGGCGAGTAAAGACAAACACAAAACCTGACGGGCAGCAGGGAGGGGTGTGCAGCTTTGTTTTGTAAAAATGACTAATGACATGACTGTGTCCTAGTGCTCACCTGGAACGTCATCGTCCTCTTCCTCTACTGCTGCAATCGGTGCTTTACCATCTCCAGCTGTAACAAGAACAGAGGATCTGTGAGAAACCTAAAAAAAAAAAGTCAACATTTCTATACCGGCCCTTTTTCCCCTTTTCAACTGGGCAGCTACACATTTGCATTTTGATTTGGCACAGGTTTTTACGTCGGATGCCCTTCCTGACACAACCCTCTGTATTTATCCAGACTTGGGACCAACAAAATGAGACACTGCCCCCTTGTGGCTACAGGTATAGGGATGTATAGCGTAAAGTAGTGGTCCCCAACCCCTGGTACCAAATGCCCAAGAAATAACTAATTATTTCTGTTGTATGTATTATGAGTCTGAACAATCTTTTATTTAGAAAAATATTTTATTTTGAAAAATGACCGGATTCTCTAGGTCCAAACGGACAACTTTATTTCATCTGTTAAAAAATAAATTTGATAGTAATAAAACATGTTGTGTATTTAGGTAATAGAGAAAAAAAAGTGGAATTGCCAGTTCTTGTTTATTTATTTTTCCACATGCTTTTTTAAAAAAAAAATTTATTTAAGGGCCAGATTGAAGATGTTAACAAAGAATGTTATGTTGTTGGCGCAATGTTACGAGAAAGCTGCTAATAAAGTTGCAAAGGCGTACACAGTGGATTCATGTTTGTTTCCGCAGTAAAATTGTCAAGCGTTGTGGACCTTCCACCTGGGTCTATCTGTGAGAAACCTGAAGAACAGTTTCACAACCACACAGAGTAGGACCGGGTTGAGGTATGCAAGGTGGATCCCTGTACTGACCCTGTTTGGGCAGAGCCTCGGCGAGTCTCCTGAGGCTCGTCAGGCTGTCGGCTCCCAGCTGGTTCAAGATGCCGGGCAACATCTCGGTCAGCTGTTTGGTCTCAGCGTGGCCGGTGATAGTGAAGGTGTTGGCTGCGAGGGAGGCCTGCACTTTGGGATTGTTGAAGTGGATGACTGTTCCTTGATTTGTAAACATGTTAACCTGTAAAACACAATTAATGCACATTTACAAACAAGACAAACGGATATGCAGAGTCACCGTAAACGGAAATAAAGCCATGACCTACCTCTTCAATACCAGAGATGTTGTTGACTCCAAGTTTCTTTAAAGAGAACTGGAGCTTCTTGTCATCTGCAGTTGCTGTTCTGTGTACGACCTTCTTCTTTCTGCGAGCGCTACCCTATAGAACAGTCCAAGCAAAAAATACTCAGGACATAAATCGTCTTAAAGAACTAACACCTCCAAACTAATAACCAGGGTACGTTGTTGACTGAATTCAACTTCACCCATTACAGATTAAATTTTAGATCATTACAGGACATATTCAAAACTGCTTGAGCACTGAGCTAACAAAAAAAACAACTTTTCTGCACATCCTGTATAAAAAGATTTAGTTGACATTTTTTTTATTACTAAATGAATCAATGCCTATACAAATAATTGATGATCAAATAAAAAAAAAATCTCTTATATCAGCTTTTTAAATGTAAACCTCTTGTGGTTTCTTTCATCTTTTCACAGTAAATTTCTTTAGCATTGTGGATCTTTCAAGACATTTGATCACCATTTTTCCACTAACAATTATTCAACTAATCAAGGATATACTCAACAGCTTAATCAACAAAGAAAACAAATGAAAAATAGCCACTCCTACTCTGCTCACCACTACCCTGCCTACCCATTTTTGAGGCTGAACTTTCAATCTTTTGCTCATGTAAAAAAGCATGCATGTCAAATTTGAAAAGAATAAATATCTTGGACAGATGGAACAGAATTCCTGGTATTTATTTATACATTATATAAGCCCTCTGAGATGGGAGGGGGTATAATAATTATTAGTTGCAGCCCTACTTAACCTATCCTTAAAAGAAGTCTTCATCCTAAAATTAATCCAAGGTCCATTATGACATCCTCTGTCCTTTTATGTGATTGATTAAACAGATTTATATGCCCTTAACATAATTCACACATACACAAGCGTCACAATATTATCTTAATTATTTGGTTGGTCCTTACCTTTCCACCAATGCGGACTTGTGCCTGTAGTTTTGCAAGTTTTTCTTGATTCATAATTGCTTCTTTCATCTAAAAACAGAAAGAAATAAAGTTAGTGTTTCCATCACAACTAACCTATATGCATTGACTGACTGTCCTCACAACTTTTTTCATCTACATTGTATATATTTGGTAACAAACAATTATAATACTAGAATGTACAATATTACACTACAAATTGTATGCATTATTGATAACAATAAAGAGAGAGAGAGGGGTGAAAATCTGTAGTAAACGGCACAATCGAGGAATAACACACCATCACACAACCCCAAGCAACTTACATGAGTATCAGCATGAGTTAGAGCTAATGTTTCACCTCTGTAGTTTGACTCCACTACTATTGTTTGGCAGCTTTTGATTCCAATTTTTCTGTGCTTTTTGTAGGACAGTGACACTGCAAACATGATGAACTTAATATGATGCATTCAAAGGCTTTAAATGAGGTCAGCTTCAAACGTGTAACATGCAACATACACATACTTATTACTACAGCAAACATGGAGCAACTTGACTACATTTGGTTGTTAATATGTGTATTCTTAAACTACCTTAGGGCTTTGAATGTAGTTTTTACTTGTAGTGGAGTATTTTCAGTGCGGTTGTGTCATTTCTGTTAAAATAAAGGCTCTGTGCACTTTGCACCAACACTGTTGCATGCAAAGGCTGGAAACCCCGCATTCTAATAATATACAAAGTGTATACAAACACACAGTTGACAAACCCACTCCAGCAGGCAGCAGCATTAGTGTAGGTGTGGTAGCCGGCGGTAAGACTGTATTCATGTACCTAAAAGTACTCAGTGTTACAGTTAAACTGTTGCGACCACTTAATAATAGCTGTCATAAAAATAGCTATAAATATTACTTATCTATCGATCACGAAGAAAACAGGTGATAGCGTGTTAAAGTGAAAAACATATTCCTTACATGGTGCCAAAATGTTGAAACGCAAAGACAAAAACCCTTATCTGAACTGTACACAACAGACGAAGGCGGGCCAAAGCTGACTAAAGCTGACCCAACAGGCTGTCGAAACATCCGTAGACAGCGTCATATCAGTATAGTAAGGCGTTTTCTAACCAAATCCGCCACCCATTGTGCTGATACAAGGTGTGGTTCAGCTTTAGTGCCAGAAGTTTTAAGCTAACTTGAGCTAGCTGCTTAGCTAAGTAGGAGGCAGTGCAGTGGATGGCCTGTCACTGTAGCTTCTCACAGCCCGTCTACCACACTCCACCGTCGGTTAAAGACAGCTTCAAACACCCGCAGACCTCAGCCATCCGGTCGGGAAAGGCTTTCGTTTACCTCTTGACGTCGATCAGGAGAAAACAGTGCAGGGAAGAAGGTATTTAAAGCTCCTCACTGACCTGTAAACTAACAGCAGACACATGCGGAGAGCAAGATGGAAGCGAGAGAGGAGGGAGGAAGTGACGTAGGGCACAAGTACATACGCCGAGACTACGGGTTTTTACCGCCCAGAGTCAGGCTTCGCAGGCATTCGAGCTGATACACCATAGAAAACACTTATTGCAGCTGATATTCATCAAATTAAGAAGCTGTTCCATGTATAATATGCACTGAAAATTACACGTCACAGTAGCAAAACCTGTTGAAAAATAGGGTGTAGATCAACTTTTATTAAGCCTTATACAAGGCTATTATTCACAATAAAAGCTCTAAAGTGAGCCCCCCTCACCTATTTCAGCAGTTTTGTCAGATTCTTCATCACTAAGAGGAAATTTTACTTTATATGAAGCACATGCATGTGTGGTGCGCAGTGTGCAAATGTTTGAGACTGAAACAGAGCTAGACTAATCACTTACTACAGGTGTTAACAGTTACTGTTAGTGCTTTTAGTTCCACGTAATATGAAGATCATGAATCAGTGCTTTAACAGTCTCTCCAGGGGAGCAGGTCTATTCAGAATGTATTGTAAGTTAATAATAATGAAAAGGTGGTAGTGTAGAACTGTTTTATAGATAATTCAAAGAGGCAAAAGATTAATAAGTGGATGTTTTGTCTATAACAAGTTGAAATCCCAGGGCGTTGGAACATCTCTTGTTCTTGTAAAAAAAAAAAAAAATTCTGTTATATTACTATGTCAGTGTTTAACTATGTTCCTTCCTAAACCCACATGGTGGATGCCAAGACTGTGAGCAGAAATACTCAGATTCTATAAAGAAAACACCTATATGAGAAAGGAAGTTAACTGGACACAGCAATTTTTGTTCATAGATGTTAAAGATAAAATCATATCATATATTAGATAAACTTGTATTCTAATGCAGCAAGTTAAAAAAAAAAAACTTATATAGTAGTCTGTTTACATTTCAGTTTAAGATTTCAAGAAATTTACAAAATTCCTACACACACACAGCAAGAGAGATATATATGTTCTGCAGACAATGTAGTTTTGTGTAGACTCCAACAATAATTATATTACTACTTTGTAATCCATGTGATGTTTTATTATGTTGGTGGTTCGTCCAGGACAACAGATGGAAATTAGCTTCTCTGCTAAATCTGGTGCATGCATCTTATTCTTTGAAACTAATGCCAAAACACACTAACTGACTAAACTAAATAAATACTAAAATACAATCACACCATTATTATTATTATTATTATTATTATTATTATTATTTATTTATTTATTTATTTATTTACCACCGCCAAGGAGGTTATGTTTTTGCCAGCGTTTGTCTGTCTGTCTGTTAGCAACATAACTCAAAAAGTTATGGATGGATGTTGATGGAATTTTCAGGTTTTGTTGGCAATGGCACAAGGAACAAATTATTAACTTTTTGGGGTGATCCGGAAGAAATCCTGGATTCTGGATCACTTTGAAATTTTTATTAACATTGGGGTCAACGGGGTCAAAAATTTTGTTTCTCAGTATCTTGGTTAATTATTGACCAAACTTAATGAAATTTTCAGGAAATGTTCGCTCTGAGACAACGAACAGATGATTAAATTTTGGAGGTGATCCAGATCACTGTCTGGATCCAGGAATTTTTTGAAGAATTCTCTATTAGTTATCATCGGCGTTGCTGTGGTAATAATAACAAATGTCCACCAGATGGCGACTCATGTTTTCTCA
>JAPSES010000081.1:7536532-7548126 GCA_029822895.1 Maxillicosta whitleyi | reverse complement strand
CCCCCCCCCCCCCCCCCCCCCGGAGGAGCAGGGACTGTAGTAATAATATTACTGGCATTTAGATAACAGTAACAACATTCATGTTTCCATTGTGGCAGTGCTACGGCATTGATAGATTAAGTGCTATTATACTATATAAACATAGAGCTGATGCACTAATAAATCATTTAAATGCAGGGCACAGTCTGTTCAGCATCACTCTTTAAAGCTATATGTGTGCAGAAATACTGACATCACTTCATTTTTAAAAAAAATTATTTTAATTTAACACTGAACAATTGCCATATATGTTATAATTGGGAGGTTTGTGACACTATTTTATCTTTTACATTTGGGATTTTTATAAATAGACATAGTCAGATCATCTGTCCACCTCACCTTTACCATAAAGATGCATAAAGTACAGATTTATCTGTGTCAATAAGATGTTTTACATCAGTAAAATTTTGTGCAACTTTTTAAACTATGCAACTCAAAAACATAAAAAAAAAAAAAAAAAAAAAAAAAAAAAAGTCACTTTTGAAACAAGTTTTTTTTTTTTTTTTTTATCAGTTTGATGTTTGGCTTCACATTTATCCAGTTTCTAATAAAAATAACTGATAAGAAGGTTATTTCAATCTCATGAGTAATGCATTTGTGGAAAGATTTTTTGATGGAGAGGTGCAAATTATATCAGCCAAATAATCAATAAACAAACAAATTACTACTATTACTACCACTGCTAATAATAATAATAATAATAA
The DNA here is from genome assembly GCA_029822895.1 of Maxillicosta whitleyi. Classification (NCBI taxonomy): domain Eukaryota; kingdom Metazoa; phylum Chordata; class Actinopteri; order Perciformes; family Neosebastidae; genus Maxillicosta; species Maxillicosta whitleyi. Next base: position 7,547,383 of record JAPSES010000081.1, on the reverse strand, counting down.
TAATAATAATAATAATAGTAAAGATTTGAGTTGTTTCCAGTTCCAAACTATCATTATTATATCAGCCAAAACAAATCCTCTATTGTTCAACTTATAAAAAGTAAATCAGTGTTTGTACTAACTCTTCCATTTCTATATTTCTGCTTTGTTAGCTTAATTTTTTAAAAATCTATTTTTAATTAAACCCCATAACACTTTATCCCAAATTTTCAAAAATAAAATGTCTCATTTATTTTCTGAGACAAAAATAAAGTATTACATACAACATTTTTTGTAAGCACTTATTCCCCACATTTGAGAAAAAAAAAAAAAAAAAAAAATGCATTAATGGCCAAAATATTGTATCCTTTCTGATGCACTTATCTAAAAACATTGTCTTTATATCGTTTAAAAATCAGTTGAATTGCAGTTTAACTGAATTGAAGTATTTAATACATCTTTTTTTTTTTGGTTTTACACCTTAATCCACAACATTTGACTTTGAAAAGGATTAAAGTGTGCAGCAACGAACACACACACTGGGGCTCAATGTGGATAAAACAGCTCTGAGTTGTCCAGTAAGTTGAATAAATGGCTGAGTTACTTTGTGCCTGTTGTAACTCTAGTGTTTGTCATTTGTTCCTGCTGCTCTGGACAAGCAACAGTGAGACTTTTAGATAAAGAAGTGGCTCAGCAGTCAGTTGTTACTCCAGCTGGGAGACTGAAAAAAGCAACACAGGCCAGACCGAGGGAAAAGTACATCAATAACACAGCTAAACACACAAAAACAGCCTTTGTCTCACACGCAGACACAAACACTGACAGTCTAATGCACTTCAATACTGTCAGCAGGGCTTTACTTTTTTCATCTGAACTTTTTTTTTTTTCTTCTTGGAATCCAGACGGAAATGCAAGCAAGGGGGAGCACCTAAAAATAAGAAAAACCCAGAGAGCAGTGCAAGACAAACTTAGAGGAAGGGTTGAGGGTTGATGGGCGGGGTTATAAGGGTGAAGGTAAATGACATTGGAAAGCCCAGTCTGATTCCAAGTGCCCCCGCTTTGAAAGTTTGCGTGAGGCAGCTTAACGGAACGTCGGATTGTTTTTACGCTCCACTGCTTTCTGGACTGAACTATAAACTAAAGACGACATCCTCTCATTAGTCTGCCCTCTGTAGCAAAGCCAGGGCCATTTAGTGTACCCAAAATCCCATTGTTTAATTGTGCGGGTCAAGTCAAAGGTCAACCAAAATATTGATGAACTTTTTTAAGGAAGGTGGAGGGAGGGAGAGGGAGGAGTAGTGAAGCTTGAAGTGACGGGGGGAGGCAGGCGAGGGGAGAGGTGCAAAGGGCCACAAACACAGCTGTACTGAAGCACGCACGCACACACACACACACACACACACACAGACATACACACACACACACACACACACAACAGAGGGAGAGTAAACTGTGCACTGGAAAAACAGTCACAGCTACATTTCAGTGCTGAGGTTATCAAACAGGTGTAGGGATGTAGAAGAAGAAGAGGAGGAAGAAGAAGAAGAAGATAAAGAAGATGAAGAGGAGGATGAGGAAGGAAAAGAGCAAGAATATGAGTAAGAAGAAGAAGAGGAGGAAGAGGACGAGGAAGAAAAAGAAGAGGAAGAAAAAGAAGAAGATGAGGAAGAAGAAGATGAACGAGATGAAGAAGAGGAGAATGAAGAAGAGAAATAAGATGAGGAAAAGGAAGAAGATGAGGAAGAAGAAGAAAAAAGAGGAAGACGATGCGGAAGAAAATGACAAGGAAGAAGAAGATAAGGAAGAAGGAGATGAGGAAGAAGAGGAAGAAGAAGATGAGGAACAGGAGGAGGAGGAAGAAGAAGAAGAGGAATAAGAAGAGGAGGAAGAAGAAGATGAGGAAGAGGAGGAGGAAGAAGAAGAGGAGGAAGAAGAAGAAGATGGTGAAGAGGAGGATGAAGAAGAAGAAGAAGAAGAGGAACAGGAGGAGGAAGAAGAAGAAGAAGAAGAGGAGGAGGAAGAAGAAGATGATGAAGAGGAGGATGAAGAAGAAGATCAGGAAGAAGAAGAAGAGGAGGAAGAGGAGGAGGAAGAAGAAGAAGAAGAAGCACCTCCCTTTCCAGATGCTGCTTAACTCTGAACGTGTTACATTTGTAAAATAACTTCAGACAAAACTACAGTGAAAACATAGACAATAAAATGAGACGAATGACGGTGTGGAAGCCACAGCAGCAGCAGCAGCAGCAGGCAGGGCTTCTATGTGCAACCACTGAGTGTTATGGATTACACTGTTTGTTTAAATCCATGTTAGGTGGATTATGCTCCTTCACTAAAGAGGACTGGTGCAGGTCAAAGGCCATGGAGGCAAAGGCTGCTAAGAAGGTCCTCCAAACACAGCTTTCTCTCTGACCTGAGGGAATTCCTGCAGACACGGCTCTTTGTACTCGTGACCCGAAGTTTGTTGCAACAAACCGGTGCCTTTGGGATATAACAAGAGGCAGAGTGACACCAAGAAAAAGATCACCAGGAATGGAATTAGCTCTTTTTTTTTTTTTTTTTTTTTACTGAAACTCAGTTAACACTAAAAACCTTCACGGTAAATCTCTTATTTTTATCATTTGCAAAGTTTTTTTTTTTTTTTTTTTTTTTCAAACAATGCATAATAATCTTGATATCTAGTTAAAAACACTAATTCATAACAACAACAACAATAATAATATATAATAACAATTTTCTCTCAAATTCTGGCAAAATCTAAATAATTCTCATCTCACAGTGTATTACTTGTATTTGACTATTTAAGGAGCTTGTAACAGAATACTGGCGTTGGTTTGTGACCTAAACAACTGTGATAGAATCGTTGAAACTGAGAGGGATTTAAGCACACAAAACAAAAACAAAGTGGTCACTTTATGCCCCAGGCGCGTTTCTGGTGACATTTAACAGCAAGGAAAGCTATTTCCTTTACCATTCAAAGCCAAACTCTCTTAATTGCTCAAGAAGTCTGCTGCACTTTGGAAAACACTTTGTGATATTCCTTGAGTTTGATCTTTGCGGTTCACTTGAGTCTGTGTTTATTCCTGTGTGGAGAAAATTGGTTTACTCGAGTTGTAATTTTGATATGACACTAAAATATTCCCTTGAACGCGCACCATTTGGAAAGCTTTGTAGTCCTAATGGCCATTCATTATGGTTTTCAAGATAAGTTTATGTTGTCATTAAATCTGACTAAACACAGAAACAAACATTTCCCAAACGCACCTTATCTTTTCAGTCAAGTAGCCGGCGACGATGCTATTTGGCTGCAGAGACGTATCAGATGGCCTGCAGTCATCTGTTAACCATGGCACTGCACCGACTGGACCATTTCACCGATAAAAATCTTGGGAACGTTTTCTTCTTGCAAAACTACACATCAGCACATCGCTTCTGTGAGCACCCATGAGCTCCCACAAGGGTTAAGGGATAAAAAAAAAAAAAAAAGGAATTTCCTCAAAGCTTTGTCACAGCCTCCAACCTAACTAAAATGTGCAAAAATATCCTCTTGAATTTCTGTGCATGTAAAAATAAAAATAAATAAATAATAATAATTCTACAAGTTATAACTTTTTACTTAAGAAAATGATGGGAGTCTGTTTCTGATGTCGTTTTTATGTGAATGAGAAATTAGAAACAAGTGTCAAACAAATCACTGCATCACAGACACATCACTGCCTTCTGTCAACAAACACCTGGTGACACTTGGTGAAAACCTCCAAAACTAGTACAGTGTGTTCTGCAAACTACCCAGCGTGTAATTACAAAATTACAATCCGGTTTTTCCCCCCCTTTCGTTTTCCTTGGGTTAATTAAAACTGTAAAATAATCTTGTATTTTAACAGGGGATCGTTTGATTTTATTGTGAAATCCAAAATTAAATAAAGTCGAGGTAATTAAAGTTTATTGTAGACGCTTTTTTTTTTTTTTTTTTTTGCACTTTTTACTATAGATGTAAAAAAAAAAAAAATCAGGTTATTATTATTATCATCATTATTTTTTTTATTTTTATTTTTTAACAAACACTCATTTTTATATTACATTTATAGATTTATTTGACTCTATTCTACTCGTGTTTTTCCAGTGAGGTGTGTTTGCACGTGTCTCCATGGCTGTATTTGAAGTTGTTGAATGAACAGGCCACTGAAGGAGTCAGAAAACTGGATCCACAGACTTTAGTTCAACTGAGGTAAACCTGCTGACTGGATCCTTTCCAGGTCAAACTCGGCAAACTGGGCTGATTAGATGGAGTTTAGCAGTTCTGTAGTGCAGACAGCCAAGTTAACTGTAATGCCAATTCCTGGACCTGATTCTGGATGGAATAATCGTATCCCCTCGGTTTTTTTTTAACCTAAATACATTGGGAAAAAACTTTGTTAAAGAGCTTTTACAAAGTTTGTCTTCTTATTTTAGTATCAAAAAGAAGTAGCTATAAATGAAAACAGAAAAGCCAAGAAAACAATATTAAATATCCTGTTGCGCGTGCCCCATGTGTACTGTTTATAGTGCAATTTTATATAAATGGGTATAAAGCCTTTAGAGTTTTATGACTTATTCCTATTATTTTTATTGTTTGTATTGTTTATTTGTTGTTTGCAGTACCTTATGCATGCACCTATTCTTTTGCTTAATTTACCAGTACATTTCCCCCTGTGGGATCAATAAAGTTTCATCTATATTCTAAAGTAAAGTTAGAATAATTTTGTTTCTGGGCACTTTTATTTTTTATTCCAATTTATACACGTTAGTAATCACCTTTGACCAGATGCAATGATAACACACTGAGGCCCAGTTGTACTTTATCTATCACCAATAAATCAAATTGGCACAAACATTTCATTTGATGGATTAAAAAAAAGGATTTTAGATTTACATTTATGTATATTTGACTGTATAATGCTCTTTTAGGCCTATATCTAAGTTGACAGACATTCTCAGATAATGAAGAAAACTCCGATTGTGTAAAATGCAGATCAGTAGGTAATAATATGACCTATTTAATACAGTAAAACCTGTTTTAATCAGTTTTGTCTTTTTTGGTTCTTTGCCTTTCATTTTTTCACCAGTCACACAGTTCAATAAATAAATAAATAAATAATTCTAAAGCTGATCAGTTTTCAGACCAGTGTTCTGGATCGCGTCATTCCCGCGCATGCGCAGTGTGCACCCCGCGGATGAATTATTGATCTGTCACAGCTGCCTGTGGTCTGGCGTTATTAGACACTGGTCTCTACTGGTGTCCCATAAGCTGGGTTGTGTGTTTGGCCTCTAAGTATGTATAATGTTCCAGAAAAAAAGGGAAACAAGTCTTTTCGTGCCAGTAAATTGAATGTTGTGATTGAATAAATGGAGTGAATGAACTGATTTATTGATTTAATTCAGGTCCATGTGCTCCTGAGCAAACAAACAGGTCTTAAACTGGGTTCCATTTACTTTATCGTCACATTAAAACATTAATACCAAAACAATCGAGGACAGAGGGGAAAAAATATGTTTAAAAATGAATGTTTTTGTTTTGCCATGAACTTTGCTAAATATGTTTCGGGGAAAACCTCCATGTGGATGTGAGTCGTGGTGGGAGGTTCAGGCTAATTGATGAAAGAGACGAGTGTGTTTTGCCCAAAGCCAAGGCAGCGGTGCACTTCCCCCTGTTTTCCTCCCTGATGAACCACATTATATGAGACTTTTTGGATCAGATCAAAGTTACAGAAACGAACAGAAAATACAGACAAATGGAAAACGTCCCCCCCATTTTTTTTTTTTTTTTTTTTTTTTTTTTGGGCTGTTGAAGGGTTTTTATTACTCATTTAAAAACTTCATTTTATGGATACCTGTCCTATTTATTTATTATTTCAAGTGTCTCTCATTATTATGTGAAGTGTCTCTTACATTGCTTCCATTAATAAAAACGAAAACAGAAAAATTACTATAGCCTAATAATAATAATAGGGCTATTTGTTTATTTATTTGCTGTTGACTGCTATAAATCCAACAAAACCTGAATGCTGCATTTTTAATTCAAGTTATTATACCGTGGCCCTCTGCACCTTAAATTACCAATATGAGAACAACAAACACAACTTTAAAAGACCAAAATTATTTATATTATTATTTGACACTGGAATTTTCTGCAGATCCACTCACATATGGATCAACCGGATCATGAGAATTTTTTTTTTTTTAATTGTTTATGAATTCTTGGATTTTTTTTTTTTTCAAGATGAATGGGATTAATACTGTTTTAATCAGGTTACTTATCATTTAGTTTACATACACTGATGTGACTGACGTAAAGCAGCAATGAATGGTGTAAAATGGTGAACAGAGTGATAATTACTTTTTTATTGATTAGTGATTAATGTAATGATAAGTAATGACTATAATAATACTCAGCATATGCGTCATGTGAGGCCTATATAGGCATGTCACGCGCGCGCTTGGCCGTGTTTACAGGCTGAGAGCTGGACCTGCACGCGATCGGGTTTTGTTTTCTCACCTAATGGACTGTTCAGGTCTATATGGAAACCAGTTCAGTGTCCAGAGGAGGAAGGCATGTGAATGTGGGCCAGAACTGCCCTGAGGGATGAGGACAGGGCCGGAGAAGAAGGAAAAGAATGTCTGCTGCTTTTTAAGACGCGCAAAACGAGCAACACGAAATCTGATGAGAAAAATAAAAATAAAAATAAAACCCAAACAGTCATGAGGTTGAATAAGGATAATGTTATAATGTTATTTATCTTAAATCCACATCAGTCTTGTTTGTTCCTCATACAGGTGTCGTTTTTAACATTTTATTTGCTTTCTTGCATGAGAAAAATCGCCTATTCTTCACATGATAAAGTAATTTGGCTCAAATAAATCAATAATTAAGAAAGATAAAATTTAAAAAAAACAATAAGTGGCTGCAAATCGAGAGAAAATATGTGCATTACCGTGTGAAACCATTTCAGTTTGTGCCAATCTAATACAATGAGGACCTTTGCGTTTAATGGATTTAATAACAGATGGTTCTTTAGTTATCTGACGCAAAATCGCCTTTACCATAATCCACAGGCATTTCTTACTCTATAGCCCACTATTATTAATGGAAGTGTGTTAATCCTGCATATCCTCTTCACTGGTCACAGTCAGTATAGTTTGATTGAAGCCTGGAAAAAAAAAAAAGATTTATTTTTTTTAATTATCTAAGTCCCATTACTTAACAAAAGGTACACTGATTACTTCCAGGATCAAAATAAAGTTTACACAAGTGATTTATTTGAGCAAAACTGATTTGATCTACTTCACAACTTACATTATTATGAATCTCAAATGCAACACCATCCATTGTAATTACACACCATGATTGAACTCCGAAAATCAATAAAGCAGTCTGGTTAAAATGTTGTTTGATTCTCAGGGAAAATGGTTCTTTAACCTCTTTAAATGAGGTTGGAAACATGATGTCAGACTTCTCCACATCCAAATTAACCTCCAAGCGTGGGGCATTGATTTGCAAATGGCTGCCGTATAAACCTCCAGTGACTCCTCATGCTATTCAGTGCATCTAAGTTCAACAAGCCCTGGCGCTCACCTGCTACTGCTTTGACTGCTGCCAGCTGCCAATTAACACCTATGGCATGTTAATTAGGCCGCAGAGTCTACCACTTCAGGAGACTTTTCAGACCCTCCACCACAAGTGCCTTTATTTTCACAAGAGCTCATGTGCAATCTGCATATGCATCTTGCATGGGGAATGGAGAGGAGCCCGAAAGGGGGGGTGATTCGAAAGTGAGTCATGCAGTCGCAACATGTGAATCAGCTGACTCAAAGCATTTGGATATCATGTGGAGGTGAAATCATTTAAGCCAGTTTGACAGTTTTGGGGTTGTAGATGTGATTGCAACTGATGGAATGGGTGATTGAGTTCAATTATTGACTATTAATCACACCAAATCTGAACTCCGTTTAGTTTTGACTCATTAATGCACATTAAAAGGCAAATATTGACCTAACCTGTTAACAGATCCAATCGATGAAACTAAATATCTTTTTCCTCTGTGTGGCGGTGAAATTGAAATCAAAATGTGGCCTCAGCTATGTTTATAATCTAATAGAAAATCAAAGAAATGTGTTTATCCTCTGGTATTAACAAAGGGGATTTATACAATATACACATTCTGTTCAGATTCTGCTTCTCTGTCATGCATGGGTGCACATGCACGAGTAAGACAAACAAACCTAGGACAAACAAAGCAACAAGCAACTCTTCTCACGCCATCGTGATTGGTCTGTGTAAAATCTGGATTCAGTCAGCGAAACGACAAATGTACAGAACCTGACGATAAAGCTCCTCAAGTCCAGGGGCAGAGGAATGTTTCAGAGAAAGAGGGAAATGCGTGCGTTAATGCAACATGGCATCGTTAGGGATAGTGGAGGTGAAGTGGGGGTCTGGGAGGAGATGAAGGGGAGGCTGTGTGTCTGTGTGTTAGTCAGAAAAGAAGAAAACCACCTAAAAGGCCCAAGAAACACAATGACACATCAAAAGGGAAAACCTGAAAACCGTGGCATAATAACTCTCATGAATGAGCCCAGATCCCAAAGGAACAATATGTGTTTAAGTGTGTGAGAGAACCAGAGAGAGAGAGAGAAGTGTGTGTGTGTGTGTGTGTGTGTGTGTGTGTGTGCCCTCTTATAAAAGGCCTAAATTCCCTGCAGAATTAAAGTGTAGCTGTGTGTGTTTGTGTGCACACCAGCATGTGAACACAATCACAGAATTACTCTAAAATCATTGACACAGCAGGAGGAACATCCATTTGCCACATTAATAAATTCATTGCCTCATATAATCACGTTTCATCTCTTTGAAGCCAAAACCACAAAGGAAGAATACACGAAGAGGCAAGAACAGAACACTGTCCTGCTAGTTTAAGTTTTTGTTAGTTTTATAAATATATATATATATATTTTAAAGATAATTAAATTGTTACCTGTCCTTTCCTTCGATCAGTCTCTCACTTAACTTAACCCAGTGATACTTTTGTGGTAGTTCCAAAATCAATTTTTTTCCCCCTATATTTAAGTTTTCTCAAGTGATTCATCACCATTTTTTTATATTATTTTCTGTATTTTGCATTTTTTTCTGTGAAAATCAAGTATTTTCTTGTGTTTAATTTAGAGATCACATGAACGTTCAGAAAAGCTCTGACAAAAGTTGAGGTTTATTACATTAAAAACAGATAAAACTGCCGAAAAAGTTACTTTTTCTGGCAAAAATATATCCTTTATTAAACTTCATGGGTTTTACTTGTGAATCAATGTTGTAGAGGATGATGGTGTCTCCATGGTAACTACAAATGGGTCATATCTGATGACCATGCAAAGACGACAAACTGTATTTTACATCAGTTATTTACATGCATTAGCAGATCAACAGTTATTAAACAGTTTAGATCAGTGGATGGTTGTGGTCGTCTGTTTGTTTTGGGTCTTTATGGGTTAATGTTAAAGGAATATTGAGCCCTATTTTCCCATTCCTGTCATTTTATGTTAAACAACATGTTAAATATGCATCTGGATGATGGATAACATTACTTGAAATGAACCAAACTTCTGTAAATTTACCTTAAAAAGTGAACACACATTTCTATTTTGCCATTGAATAAAGCCTTCTGATTAAACTTTGGTGAACCAGATGCTGTTGAGAGGTAAATGAAAGGAACAGAAAAAAAAAAAACCCAGTACAAACATGGAAGAGAAAAAAGTCATCTGGGTTGTGTATGCTCACACAGCACTGTGACTCATTAGATGTGTGCTTCATTGTTTTTTCGGGGGGCGGGGGGTGGGGATAACACATCTTGCTTTCTTCCTTCTGCTTTATGGTTTGTCAACAAATAACTCAACCACAGTGGCCTCTGCTTTGGAGATGACCACCTTCTCTGTGCAGCATGACATCATTTCCCCATTGTTAAACCATTTCTGTTTTAAATCCAAAGTAAAGCGATACTGTGCCAGGAGTTAAGTGAGAGAACTTCACTCCCTCCTGTAAACAATGAGACGCCGACCTACGAGCAGCGACCACGGACATGTTTTCTGGGGGGGAAAAGACTCTTTTTGTTGTGCATATGGAAAACCAAACAAATCCTTCGGAGTGACAAACTCATCAGTGTGTGTGTGGTGTGATTCTGTTGAAATGCTTCAGGTTATAAAATATAGACAAAGTGGGCATTTAAAATGTCATGATCTAGTTCAACATTGGTAGTTGTTTTTACCCTTAAATTAACTCATTTCAGAATTAAAAAAAAAAAAGTTAATTTGTCAGGTGGTTAGTTATATAAATGTTGCGTGACTTGTCATTGTTCTAAGTTCAGTTTTTGGTGAGAAACAGCCAGATTCTAAATGCATAATGGGACCAGAATGCAAAACTGGACAGATTTCTCCACAGGATGGAAGAAGACAACGACCACCCATGAACGGGAAACTACACTTTGATAAAAACCAGAAAGAGGCGGATATCATCAGCAGCTATGATTATCATGACATAATTCAATACTTCCCTAATTATTAGCTCCACCAAGGAGGTTATATTTGTTTGTTTGTTTGTCTGTTAGTAACATAACCCAAAAAGTTATGGACGGATTTTGATGAAATTTTCAGGATTTATTGGCAATGGCACAAGGAAGAAAGGATTAACTTTTGGGGGTGATCTGGAAGAAATCCTGGATTCTGAATCACTTTGAAATTTTCGTTATCATTGAGGTCAATGGGGTCAAAAAATGTAGTTTCTCAGTATCTCTGTTAATTATTGACCAAACCTAATGAAATTTTCAGGAAATGTTCGCTCTGAGACAAGGAACA
>JAPSES010000081.1:7471107-7486458 GCA_029822895.1 Maxillicosta whitleyi | reverse complement strand
AAATGTTGGATTAATAACTTTGAAGAGACTGGATCTGCCCTAAAGAAGAAACCAACAGGACGACCAAGAAGAGCTCGTACTCCACAGAACATCGATGTGAAGATCGCCAGATTAGTCCGTTTGTGATTTTTTTCTTGTGGGGCTAAAAGAGTAAAGTGTACACGACTCGACCGAGAACTCTGGACAAGTTCAAACCCAGAATCCAGGATGAAATTCACAGTATCCCAGCTCTGACATGTCAATCATATCAATGAGGAATCTCAACAGTAGATATCTAGAATGCATTTGTACAGGATGACGCCATCTATAGGATGGAATAAAAAAAAATAAATTCTATCACTGTTTCTTAAATGGCACGTTTTAAGGTTTTAATTACTATGAATCAAATATTTTTCTTCCATCGCTCTTGGTTTTATCGGATTGTCCAAAAGTTCCGTTTTTTTTTTGTGTCACCCTGTATATTTGTGCATTTAGTAAGAACTGAAGGTGAATGGGGGGCAAAAGGAGAAGTATATGTTCAAGTTATCAGTTGACTAAATGACTGAGAGCCACCAGTACGTGTCCGATTAAACCATTTAAACCAGTGGAAGTCCTCGTACTGTGATGACTAATCACCTGTCAGACTCGGTAACACTGAATTGTGTTCATATTTCTATCGCCGAGGGAAAACAGTCGACGGAGTTCTGCTGGCCGAGTGGAAAATGTGACAGATGTCTTTGGATGCGAGTCTGACATGTTCTGGGTTTGAGTTATTCTAAAGAGGTCTTCTGGGTTTTAAGAGCGGAGAGAAGAAGCACGGCGCAGGAATCCATATTAATGCAATAAACTTACACCGTCCTTGTTTGTTCAGATGGTTTTCCCCATGTTGAACAGGGAGATCAAATGGGCATATCAATTATAAATTGTCCATAAAGGTTACTGATGTGGGACTCTCTCGCTCTGGATTGTAGAATAACTCAAGTCAATGGCTCCAGTGGGTCATTGGACAAACATATCTGTGATGGTGGACGACATAAAACCAAATGCTCCCTGCGCTCCTGACATTTCAAAGAGCTGGTATTGACATTCAAGCTCTCAGGTACATTCAACTCAACCATCCAAGACCCTTTTTACTCATATTTCACTTTTTGTCTCCCCCCTCGTCTTCTGTCTGTCCACTCACACACACACGCACAGTTTCCACCGACACGGCCTCAGATATGATTTCAGTTCACATATCTCACTTGTGCTTCTCTGAGAATAACATCATACACAAGAGACCCTAAGATCTCCTCCTCTTCGTCGGAGTGAAGTGGATAGGGAGAAGTTGGAGTCAACACTGATGGCTCACACATGTGGCTGTGAAAATGGCAGCTCAGATGGTGTATTTCAAACAGCATCGACGAGGAGGAGGAGGAGGAGCAGCGGACAGACGGACACAAGGCATGACTGAGTGTGTAAATACACACAAGGTGTTGCTGTAGTGATGAGCACGTATGCACAGTCATGCATACATCCTCCTCCTCGGCAAAACCCTGCATGAGGTTCTTCCAGGACATTGGTAACACATGTGTGGTGGTGACTTTAAGCTTTGTTTTCATGCTCCATCATCCTGGATTTAAGTGAGTTTAATACGAACCTTTTGACGTGGATTACGGTACATACAGACGGTGCTGTTTAGACACGGGGATTTGTTTATTTATTATCGCGAGATGACAAGAGAAGTCGTTCCATAAACACGGTGACAAACGTAAATATGGTGTTGATTTACAGATATATTCATTATTATTATTATTATTATTATTATTATTATTATTATTATTATTATATATTTCCTCTTTATATCAGTGTAAATTAAAAACTAATTTGGTTTCCTGGTGTGTCCACACATACCGCACCATGTTTCTTTTAAAAACTCTTCTTCTTTGCTTCTTGTAACATTCGTCCACATCCGGGTTTTTTTTTTAATTCACATAACTCTGCGAAAAAAGGTCTTTTGATTGCAGTTTTGCATAATATACCTGAAACACTATGGTATAGTAATATATATAGTATATTAACTATATATAGTTACCATAATCCAAATAAAAATGCATTAGTAGAAATGCTTTTTCATTTTAAGTGTGGCTGCATTATTTGACTCATAAATAAAATTGTTAATAAATCGTCCAATCATTTTCTTATTTGTGACTGCTCATTCTAAATTAAAAAGGAAAATACATTTGAGATTTCATTTTCCAAACCTGCCCCAACAAATAGTTACAAAAATTCAATTTGAGATCTAAAATTCTAAAATTAAAAAGTATTAGCAGAATGCTTTTTAATTTTAGAAATGTGGCTGCCTTTTTTTTGACTCATAAAGTCATTAATAAGCGTTTTTCATTTCCTTATTCGTGTTGCACATTTAATGATGCTAATAAAAAACAAAACCTGAGGACGACAACAACGACAACAGGTGAGGTGCGTCATGAAATGTGCAACACAAATAAGGAAATGAAAACACACATTGGATTTTATTTATGAGTCAAATAATGCAGCCATGCTTTTAAAATGAAAAAGCATTTGATTACATACATTCGATTACATAGACGCCTGGGGTGGTTAGCGCAGACGTGACTTCAGGAAGAGACGACTCTTCGACAGTTCAGTTCAGTTCAGTTCAGTTCATTAGGACCCGTAGGTAGATTTGTTGTGCAGTGTCAGGAGAGAGAGAGGGCATCACACAGACATTGATGACAGGACATGTTCACTAAAAGAACATAAGATGCAATACAATACAAGGGACAATCATAGGCGTAATTTACAGGGGGGGATAGGGGGGTCATGACCCCCCCAAAAATTAGATCCAACCAATATAACCCCCCCAATATAATCCCATCATTCTGATTAATAAATCTATGAACTATTTTGCATGAATAATTTGTTAATTTTTTTTCCTTATTCATTTTATTTACCATAAAAATCACAGCATCTCTGATCATCTGCTAATGTAATGTGCATACATGGTTAGAGTACATTTTATCCTCATTTCCTTTGCCAGATCAAACCAAGTTTAACTTACTCTTGCCATATTTTTTTTTTAATTCAAAAGTAATTTTAGTTCAAAAGTAATTTCAGCAATATAGATCTCTTGTGTAACATGTAATTCACACCCACTCATTCAAAAATTGAAAGATTTTCAGCCCTCGCATCACAAACCCCAGCAGTTTTAAAACCCTGCAACAGCCCTAAGTGTGACCCCCCCATTGTTTAACCCAAAGTTACGCCCTTGGGGACAATAGATATATTTAAAAACCCATTCCCGAAAAAAAGTTTCCAAGTAAAATGATCAAATGAATAAATAAATAAATAAATAAGTGCATTAGGGCTGGTTTGAAAGGGAAACAGCAGCAGGGACAAAGCTGTTCCTGCAGCGGGTGGTAAATCTAATGTCAGCTTCACATTAGTCATATTTTATTCTAGAACAGCTGTATAAGAGAGGATGAGTGACGCGTACCTTTTGTTTTCTGCCTCAGACTGCTTGTTGCCTCTGTGGGATTTGTACCTGTGGATCCACAAATTAAACGTTTGGGAAAGACACTGATCGTCTCATGATTTTTTCCCATTTAGATTCATCGGAGTAGAATTTTTCCCACGACATTATCTAAACCCACTTTTATTAGTCTGCGGTTCATTTATTTGTGTATTTGGATCCTAATATTTCATAAAGTTAGAATTTGAACCATCCAGCTGCTGCAAAACTCTTTATATCAGTTTTGGCAAAAATCAAGTGGATTTGATTTTAATTCCTGTTTAATTTGTTACATCTATAACTAGTTACATCACAACATTTGTACATATATGGTCAAGCCTTCTGACGAACATTTCGCTGAGTTCGACATACTGTTTGTCAGCAGCAGTGGTTGTAGAAAAAACTGAAAATATGTCCAAACTTCGACCAGATTACTTCAAATGTTCAGTTATTGGTTGAACGGGACAGAGCAGCACAGCCAACAACCTGGAGGAGGCGGGTCCTGAAGTGTCTCGTATGCATTTAAAGGGCCAGCGCTCTGGTGTCATTACTCAGAAATAGTGTTAAAGATGGACCTGTGGAGTTGAATTAATGAATTCAGACCCAAACAGAACATTTACAGTTTAAGTAGAACACAGAGACATTTTTAAAAATGCATAATTCTTTTTTTTTTTTTTAACTAAATATCACTCCTTTAAGTAGTACTGTATTAGTTTACTGCTAAACAGCTATACTTGGTTTTTATGTGCAATTGTTACCGTATACAAATTGACAAATGGGATACTGCGATTAAATCTTCTCATCAAAGCTAAAAGAAATCACACAAAACACAGTTAAAGTAGTCATTTTCATATATTTGTATATATTCATATATTACACATTTAATACAGGCACAATGAGAAATCATAAAGTAAAGACAAAGTGGCTGAGATATTGGTAAAAATGTACAATTCATGAGAATCATTTACACAATTTTGCTCTTTTAAACTCTGTTTAATACAAGTAAAGAAAAAAAAGTGTGAGAAGTGAACAAAACAGGAGCCTCGCAAATTTCATTTTTAGTTTTGTAAGGGATAGCAAGAACCAGCTTGCTAATACTGAATACAATAACAGATTGCATGTATTATTTTATTACATTTTTTTTTTTTTTAATTTCTGCTTTCCTGACCAAATCCACTGGTTTAGCTGTTAGATAAAACAGAGCAGTATGTTGATTTCTCACTGTACAAATGTTGAGGATTAATATGTAAACGTATTTGTTCCACCTTCCAAATTTGGCCGATTAAACTTCAGAGTCAGATGGAAATTTTAGACGTGACTCGACTCAGACAAACATCTCCATGATCCAGTGAAGATTAGTGTCTGCTTCTAAGGTTCTATTAAAGGCTTTAGTCTTAAACCAGGTACAGCGACGTCCACATAGAGAATCATACAAAACGTTAAAACGTGCATACTGAATAATCATCCTGACTACACGTGAAGGCTGCGAGAAAAATACAGATATCAGAATTTCTCATGTGCAACAACAGATGATCCTGTTGTGTTAGCCTCTTACTTAACACCTAAAATAAGCCATTTTTTAACAGCATGGATTAAAACAAACAAACAGGGCAACGTGAAAGGTTACTTTTTTATGCTGAGGTCAGTTGGCCACATGATGCACAGTGTATGAAAACCCCTGTTGGAGTCTGGACAGATCTCACTCATTTCTAGCCACAGCTCCCACGCACCTAATCGCACCTCCTTGCACAATAAATCCACAGATCATTGCAAAGATGAGGTCACTAAAAAAACGTCCCGAACAGCCAAACCTACCCCCGTAACGAAGTAACTACAACTACAGCCTCGGCAGCAGCAACCATCTGTAACTAAAAAACGCAAAAGCACCTGGTTTCGAACTGCAGTTTCCTACTTTTAACTGTGCTATTCTTTATCGTTGTTATCCCAGCATGCACAGGGAAAAAAAGATTTGGGTTAGACACGGCCATGGCAGTTGTGTTATCAATATCTAACCACTTTTAACAACACCGGATTACTCAGTGTCAAGTAGTTGTGATAAGGCATTTGAATGATTTGGCCTCATTGTGCTACTGCTGCTGGATAACGTCGCCTACTGCACAGTGAGCGTGGAATTAAAAAAAAAAAAAAAAAAGTTAAAAAAGACTTTCAGACGATTAAACAAAGCACAGAAGACAAATATGACTCACTGATTTCTGGAAGACAGTGGGGTCGTATAAAGAGGAGGCGTTTTCCCTTCGGTATCCAAATAAAAGAGTACAAAACACACAACTGGCACAATGTCGGTGCTATTCTCATTAACTGTGCTGTAGAATACAAAACATGACTAGAGAAAAGATAGACTCAGGCACATTTCTCTCTTCACAGGGCACAAATGTGTAATGAAATAAAAAAAAAAAAAAAAGGCTGGAAGTGCAGTCTGGAGTAACATCCCTTGGTTTTTTTTTTTTTTTAAAGCATCTACCATTTGACACAATGATTCACACTGAGTGAATTTATAGGAAGAACAAAAGTCTTACAAATGTATGAAAAGGGCATTTACAAGGAGGAAAAACTTACATTTTAAAAAGACCACATTGATCACAGAGCCCATTATGGGTGATTGTTTAAAAACTCCATATATTTTTTACCACAGAGAAATGTAGCTTAAATCTGGAAACCCGACTGTGGGTAAAACATCGATGCACTTTTTGCTGCCTATTGATCCACAGTATAAGAGGAGGCACTAAGGTCAGATTTTTTTTTTTTTTTTTGCATTAGTTTGAAAAGCACTTCTTTTTTTTTTAAAGATCAAACTTGTGCCACAAGTGTGTAAAAGAAAATTCATATTGTTTAAGACAGGTTCTACCTTCATTGCTTCATTGCACATGATTGGAAAAAAAAAAAGAAAAATAATCAGCGGACACAAAAAAAAAATCAGTAAACCGATTTTAGTGTCGAGTCGAGCAGTGTGTTCAGCGTTAATATTTACAGTTCAGGGGAGAGGGAGAAACCGCATGACTGATTTTCTTCCATGCAAAAATGTTTTTTTTTTTTTATCTTAAATGGATGTGAGGAAAAGAGCGTCTGAAAATGGACAGGATTGTTAGTGCACATTTTTTTTTCTTTTTTTATGATTTCAAATACAATATAGATTTATATCTAATCAATAAACTGTTTCTGACTATACAAAAGTGAACTGATCAGAAAACATCATTAGACTTCATATCTACACATTTCCTGAAGCTCATCGTAGTTTTCTTTTATGTCTTTTCTTTTTTTGTTTTACTTTTAAACAGTGTTCATTACTCAGTGCTGCTTTATTGTAGTGAGATTCTCACTTTCAGGGCAAAAGTACAACTGTGCTCGGATGGATTCGGAGGTTTGAGAGGCTTCGCAAAGTCTCCGACTTTTGCTTGAAGCGAGATTTTTTTTGTTTTTTTTCTTACTTGGAAAAACCAGAGTGGCGGGTCACCTCAGCAATCTGCCATATAACGTCCTAATGAAAATAAAGAGAAGCGATTTCAGTTGACGATTCATTAAATCACACCATATTCTGTAGTGTAGCTGAGGCAAACGTACCTGTAGCAAATCTCTTCTTGTTCAGAGACAGTCTGAATCCAGACCCCTGCAGCTCCATGTCCACTCCTGACAGCGTGGACCCCTCGTTCATAAACTGCACAGCCAGAGTGGAGGGGCTTGACGGGCCATTTGACAATTCAAACTTGGCCCTCAGAGACCCAGAACCTGGGGTCAAACACAAATAAACAATTTCATGATTCATTCTTTGTCCAGCCACAGTCATCTACTGCACCATATGGAATGTCCATGAATGTCTCGCACGGCACATTGTAAAATAAATAAATAAATAATAACAAAAAAAAAAAAGATTCTTTACCTTCATTATCAGACTTTTCGGAGATATCGCTCAGCTTCCACAAACACTTATTCTGCTCCGAATTCCTTAAATGAAACATTAACACACATACACATTAAGCTTGTCCTACTCATGTTAATCAGAGTCGTTTTCTGCTGCTGCTGATTCAAGTCACTCCTCACCAGATGGAGTTTGGCAGAGACTGCATGTTGGTGACTCCTCCGTCGACGGGCACTAATATCTGGACGTTGGTGAGGGCCCCGGGGGACGCCATGGAGTCCGGGTTGTAGCGGTAATCCAGCCGCAGGTCTGTAGTACTCGGCGTACACTTCCAGTACACGGCCAGGTTGAGAGGAGTGGAATGGATCCCATCGGACAGCACCTGAATGCAGCAAATATTTCCATCTTTAGACATGAAGCTGCTTTGAGTCTGAGTGAGAATGACTTCATACTGATTTATCCTCTATTCGTCACTGAAGAGTCATAAAAAACCTGCAATCGTTAATAATCGCCGCAATAATCCTCTTTATCTACGTATATCTGGATGTTGGCTGCCTGACCTGATATTTTAGGATGTCCACGTTATAATAGGAAGATGACGGATTCTGGTCTGAGGCTTTTCTGAGGTAGGACGTCAGTGCTTGCATGTTGAACCAAAAGTCCTTGGAATCTGAGTCGCTTTGGGAAGGATCACTAGATAAAAGACAAACAGTCAGAAAGATATGCACACATGGTCTCACACACACACACACACGGAATAATCAGAGCCTCAATTATTCATCGCCCTTCTTGGCGTTGTGTGTATAGCTCCAATAGCTTGGAAAAAATGACCCTGTTATATCCAACCAGCTACTAAATCATGAATTCCTTTTGATTCAATTAGTCCAGCCATGGTCTTTGGATAACCAGGAAGTATCAGAGCAAAAACAGGAGGAAAAATGGAAAATAACCTCTTTTTTTTTTTTTTATTAGTACAGCTACTTGAAGAAAAGTCTGTTTTAATAGAACGCCAAATCAAGCAACAGATGTAACTGAAGCCTCTACGGAACATGATAAACAATATGACTAAGACTAAGATAAAAGAGGTGAGAGAAAGAGCAATGTGTTTAACATACATGAAGATGTTAAGTGAAGTTTGGTGTCTTTGTTATTTTAGGGTGTGAAGTCCTTCAGAAGAGACATGGGCTGTTGAGAGCCTGGCTGTTAAAGTCTGGTGGAAAATATTTCCCTGACAGCTTAATGATAGGTTTATGTCAGATTACTAATTGAATTTCCTCTCACTGACGCACTCTACATTTGCCTGATTCTCACTCACATCATCATGTCTAAAGGTCTTTCACTTCAGAGCCACTTTGAGTGTTAGTTATGGACGGGCCACATCTCACCTGTATAGTAGCTGTTGGTTGGGGAGGATCTGCTCCAACCTGCTGGTGTTCTTCAGTTTGAAGGTGAGCACAGGTGGGGAGGGGTTGGAAGTAAACACCTTGATGATGCCCATGGGGAACGACAGTGTCATGTCCCCTGTGATCTTCACAATGCACCTGTGGGGAGGGAGGGGGGGCAGTGGAGAATGAGCAATGACTGCAGAAAAAGCTTAGTTTCGGCATCTACTCATCTGATCATTACTAATAAATCAGTCATTCAACTACGCACAATTCAACAGTTTTATCACAATAAAGCAAAAATCATACAACAAATGGTTTTCTATTTACATACACCTATAACCAAACTCAGTTTCAATCGCACAGTGACACATAATATAGATGACACTTTGATTTTTTTTCTATATACACATGCTTTATATGCTTTAGACTTTGCATTGTCCTTAGATTAATGGCTAAGAATATCTCTTTCTCTACATTTGTCACTCTTAATACACATCTGTATGCTTCTGTAGTCTTATTTAGGTTTTTTGGGTGTGAAAGAGTCATGTCTCAGTTCAGGTCCAGCCTTAAGCTGTGGTGGTAACGTCCCACAGTGAGGTTCAACCTTGCA
The DNA here is from genome assembly GCA_029822895.1 of Maxillicosta whitleyi. Taxonomy (NCBI): domain Eukaryota; kingdom Metazoa; phylum Chordata; class Actinopteri; order Perciformes; family Neosebastidae; genus Maxillicosta; species Maxillicosta whitleyi. The sequence continues at coordinate 7,477,099 of JAPSES010000081.1, read as the reverse complement.
CCGTGTCTCCGCTGCATTGCTTATGAAATGTTCCATTTGCTAATCCTTGCAAAAATAAGCCTTTTGCACAGCAGCAATTTAACGGCAGTTAACCAATAAAAGGCTGTATGTTTTCTCTGCTCCAGACTATAATCTGCCCCATGTAGGTTATCCACTCTGAAAGAATGGTGTCAGACTAACGCAAAACATTCCACACATGCAGAGTGAAAGGGCGATGCGCTCTGCAAAATGCACAACCAAAGGTCTGCTGAGGGAAAGAGCTGTGTTTACGTACTGCACACTGAGTGAGGAAATGACTACAATGTCCTATGTGTTGTAGTTTAAGTTCAAATATGGACAAAACTTCGTATGCCTCAGAGTCCAAGTCAGGTCTTTTGAGCAGCAGAGGTCATGTGAGACTCACTTAGTGGGATCAGCTCCTTTGAAGTAAGCATTAACAGACTCTGTGAAGGCCACGGCAATGGGCAAAGCATCTTGGGATGCCAGGGTCACAGGGCTGGGACCGCGAGACGTCCCTGAGAATAAGAAACGCACAGAGTTTGAGGTTTGTTGACGCAGCTGCTGCTCAGACGTTCGGAACAGTGGGGTCCAAAGCTCACATTAGAATCCGAAAGGTTTGATCATGCAAAGATGTATTACACTGTTTTCACATTTCATCATGTCAATCATTCATACATCAGAACATTCTGTTATTTTAACAAAGGTACACTCTGTACACTTTGTACTTGGTGCAAAGGTAAACAGTTTGTCCTGCAGCTGCTTTACTTTCACATCAGTACGAGTAGTTAAAACTGATGCTGAACTCTATTCTGTGCAGTTAGAGAGACGTAGGAAACAAACTGTAAAGAAGTAAATGTGGAAAGCACACATGAGACAAACAGAGGAATGCAACAATGCACTGCAAAGCAAATTACCAGTCATCCTTCCAGCCCAGCCAACAGACTGGTGTTAGTTTTGGTTAAATATAGAGGAGACTCTGTTATGAACTACGACTGTACCTGCTGGTGTTTCACAACGCTTCTCAAACGTAGGCAGCTTCGCTATGAACAAATCATCCTCTTTATGCCAAAGTAAAGGCATAAAGAAGGAAAGAGGAGATAAACAAACCCAGAGAGCACAAATATGAGCAGATGGCGCTAAACACAATGTGTGATGGTTGCTGACAGTGATGATACAAAAGGTGAATGAGGAGAAAACTGGACTAAAAGACATTACAATTACCAGATAATTGTGTTCATGACATGATTAACACGGGAAGGGGAATATACACTGTTGTCCATAAAGTTGGAATCATTTCGTTTTTATACACATTCCTCTTTTTATTCCCGTTTAACACACCACTGACCTTTGACCAGGTACAATGATTATATAATGAGTCCCAGTTACAGTTTATCAAGAAAAAAAAAACCATTGGCACAATCATTTCAACGGTTCATCAGTTCAACTGTATCTGTATTCCCATGTTTGTCTGTGTCTAATGTATCTTGATCAGTTGTAACTGGAATGTGAATTTCTCAGTTTTTGGGATCAAGTCATTTACATTATTTCATGAGAAGAGGTAAAAATATTTTATTCCAACTTTACGGGAAATAGTGTATAAATGAAACAAAGACACACTCACTTTGACTTAGAAGAGGGAAAGGAGAGAGGTAGAGCAGCTCTGGCTCAGGAGAGGAGAGAGGGAGAGCAAAGGTATGTTCAGCTCCTGTAGGGAAACGAGTGAAGGGAGGTAGGAAAGAAGGAAGGAAGGAAGGAAGGAAGGAGAGGTGATTGAGGGGATAAAGAAACGTTGATGTGTGGAAACAAGGGAAAGTGGCAGGTTGGTGAACAGTAACTAGTCCAAGGAAACAGCTGAGGGATCTCACCAACAGTGGGGGTGTTTCCAGCACTGAGTGAGGCATTTGAGGACAAGGAGGAGGAACTCTCTGCCCGTGCGAGTGGTGCAGTGGGAGGTGGGCTGGCATTAGAGGTCTTGGATGGACTGAATGGCCGTACCTGAGTATATGAACAAGTAATTACACTGGGATGGCAGCACAATGGGACAATAGTCTATTTAATGCATTCGACAGCAGGATGTTGCACAAAGACCCAGTGGATTTACTCACAATCTCATTGATTCCTGTGAGTTTTCCTGTGGGGAGTTTAGGCCTGGAGGAAGGACGTGGTGGGGGCACAAGGGCTCCGGCGGTCAGAGGGGTTGTGGGTCTGTTTGGTACAGGTACTACACACAGAGACATGGGGGGATGAGTACTGAGCAGGACAAACCATCATGTACACACATGTTGGGATTGGGTTTGAACACAAACCCCCCCCCCCAAAAAAAAAAAAACATGCATCAAGAACACTGGTACCATACAGATCATTAGGGGACATTAACTGTTGAACTTATAGCAGGATGCAAAAGAAGCACATTTCAAAACAAATAATTCACAAGGAAAACATGGTGCAAATCAGGCTGTTATTGAACTGAGCATATTGAACACAAAACAAGCAAACATATATAAATGTCAACATTAAATATGAAACAAAGGAGCAAAAATAAGAATGGATTGGTAAAACAAAAATACAAACTCAAAGTCCCAAACCGCAGGCATTGCACATGTCTATAGAAAAGGTTACCATTAAATATTTTGTTTGATGAAGCTGCTGCCACTGCCCTATCTGTAACCCCGCAGAAGACATCAGAGAAACAGGGGGTGCAGTCGTCTCTGCTGCACGCCGTCTGGCCGTAAGCGTCGGCACAGTCGTCAGAGAGGAAACGACTTGACCTGCCAGAGCTGGACTGAGGCCGCTGGAGCTCCTTCACCGACGACCCCGAGCCGTGACGCCGCGGCGGAGCAAAACTGTCGTTGAAGGCGATCCACTGACTCTGAGACCATGACACGGAGGAGAAGGCGTCTACGCTCTTTGGAGGGCTGGTGGCGGAGGGGCTCTTGATGGGGTCGACTGGCTCAGTTGGCAGGGTGATGGGGGCGCTCTGGGCTCTCGCTGGGACAGGTTTGAGTGTTTGCGAAGGGTTTTCTGGTGAGTCCCAGGGAGAGGAAGTGGACGAAGAGAAAGAGGAGACATCTTTGGATTGCTGGCTCTCTGCCAGGGGAGGAGAGCCCTCCCGCTGTAGCACCGTCTCCGCTGGGGGGGGGGTAGGGGATGGAGGGGGCGATGTGTTTGACAAATGCAAAGCAGAGTGTGGAGGGTAAACCTTTGTAACATTTAGTCAAACTTCTGCTACAACAGTGACTCAAGCAGAAACGCCTCACTAGCTTTTATTTCATCCATTACATTCAATTAAAATGCAAAGGAAAACAGACGCTGGTGTAAAAGTAAAGGTTCTAGAATAGGAATTAAAGTTACTGTCACTACATTTATTTATTTTTATTGAAATTTTTTATTGAAATCTAATGAAATTTCTTATTTTCTTATACTTTTGTAATCTTATAATTCTGTGCAATCAAATCTTAATGTATTTCTTATTTATTTCTTATTTCAACCTGTCTTAAAATTGTATTTTAAATTTTAATCAATGTGAAGCACTTTGGGCTACAGTTTTTGTATGAAAGGTGCTATACAAATAAAGTTTATTATTATTATTATTATTATTATTATTACATTTAGTTGAAATACCGATGTGTAAAAACCAATGTAATTAACATCAGAATGTTTAGCATTTGTCATAACAACAGTGTAAACTCTGAACATACATTAGTTGAATAATGCTGGAGGCCAGCGCTAGTATCAAGGTGTGTGGTATATATAATTTCACACCATGTTGTTAAATTTGTATAATATTCATCATTTTGAGGTGGGTTTGTTTTAAAGAACCATTTCATTTCCTCTGTTGATGTAGTCCTACTGTGTTTGCCATGTGCTGTCACGACTTTCCAAACTGTTATCTTTGACAGATTAAATCATTTTGAAATCATTTGTTTCGTAGAATTGAACCAGGAAACGCCGAGTCTTCAGCGTCACAGTCGTCTCGTGTTGCTTTAAAAACATACACACTGATTGCCTGACTTTCTAATTCCTCTGCTAAATATGAAAAACACTGTTGTTGCAGTGTTTGTAATGAAACTGAAGTAATATTATATTCGTGTTCAACTTTTTACAGTAGGTGTTTACAGAATGCTGTGATTATTTTTTGACATACACAAAGAAAAATGGACATTGTTAGTCACACAACAAGAATTATATCAACCCACTTCTGTTAATGGAGTTTTGCCGGCAGTTAAACTAATACACGCTATATTTTCCAACAATTAGGGCATGTTTTAATGAAGCACAAATAATGAGGACTTCAGAGGGTTTCTACTGTAGTCCTTAAGAATGTGTAAGGACAACGCAAATGTAGTATCCAATACCGTGCTCCTACTGTTAGCAAATATAAAACACACAGACTGAAGCTTTACGACACCGATTATCAGTTCAGTTCGACTCATACACATGATCATATGAATGCCATGCATAACTATTACTAACATAACTAATACTTTTTTTCTGCAAAGCTGTTTTTGAGTCACGGCCTCATAATAATTGGGGCACACATATGTTACCTGATGTCTCTGGAAGAAAGACGTCTGACTCATTCATCAGAAAAGACGGAGATGGAGGGATTGAGAGGAAAATAATGGCAAGGTCTGACAAGAGCAGGTATATATAAAAAAAAAAAAACAACAACAACAACATCAAAACAAAAGTACATCACATTTTTCAAACTCAAACATTGGCAATGAAACAAAACAAAACAAATGTTAAAAATACATAAATAAATAAATAAATGAACATAAAACCTACACATATTATTTACAACAAAAAATAGGACTTAAGCCAGATTCTGTACATTTTTTACCTTCGGCCTTAATGAAGCGTTTAATCTTTCGTACGCCTCACAGACTACATCTGTGTGCAGTAGAAGCTGCTTAATACCGGCGCACTGTACACAGAGAGCTTAAACAGGCTGTAAGCACCGACTTAATTCCCATCACTGTTTCTTAATCAGGGCACTTTTCGATGCTCTTTTGACTTTTAAGCTGTGACCTTTGACAGTAACGAGACACTGTTTGACAACATACGTGCTAGTGGGCTTTATAGCCAACCCTCTGACCTTAACTAGGTGCCAATTAACTGTGGATTACGTTTAGCCTAGGCAATGGGTCAGCGCTAATGTCACTCTGTTTAAACACTGGTGTCATGCATTTAAAGCCATGAGAATCACAACATTCAACACTTTGGACTTCAAAAGGCCCGGAGAGTACAGTGAAGTGAACGTCTGCACATCTAGGAGCACAAAAAAAACCCAAAAAACAAGAATAAAACAGGAACTGCTCATAAATAAAGACTTTTGTAAAATGTGCAGGTGTGATTTAATCCGACAAAAAAAAAAAAAAAAAAAAAAGAAAGCTGCAGTGTAAAGAAAAGACAAAAAAAAGGAAGAAAAGTTGCCTTGATTCCCTAAACTCTAATATGTGGTCGACTTCCAGGGTCAGTTCCTCCCTCTGGGCCTTAAGAGGAAAAGCTTCTGACTTGAACACCAAATAGATTCAACCATTAACTCTTTTTAGTGATATGGTACAATCTATGAGAAATAGTGTGTCATATAAAGAAGTGACGCCGACGACATATACGCACAGGCTTCAGGACAAAATCTGCCCATAGGTGGTTACCTGTCGATGAAGACACAGATGATGAAGAACCTGCTGCGACAGTAGGACTGAACGGGTCCAGAGACAGAAGATCATTGTTGGTCAATCTGTCCGAAGAAACAGAGCACGAGTCACACTTTATTTGAGTTCAACAGGGTATATACAGCAATGTTTGAGTCAAATTTACTACCATTTAATACCTTTTTTTAATACCTTCAGATGATTTTTACAACCTCCGCGACATCGAGTTGCACCAAGTATCAATCGGAAAGGTTTTGCGACATGCACGTACATTTTGTCATCCAACACTTACTTACATCATTACCAGACTCTGTTGCATATTTCGCAACAGGGCA
>JAPSES010000081.1:7448954-7459720 GCA_029822895.1 Maxillicosta whitleyi | reverse complement strand
CTGTGGGTGTACGTCAGGCCCAGGCAGAGCAGGAACTCTTTGCCGCTAGCATCCTACTATTGCATCTGACAATATTTATGCACACCAACTGCAGAAAAAGTCTAAACACCAGACACATGAATATTACCTAAATCTGGGCCGACATTAGGAACAGTTTAAACATCTCCTAAACAGACAGATGACTTTGTTTATACAGGGGAAGATGTTTCTTTTCTTTCTACTCTCTGTGAGGGAAGCATGCAGTCACGCATGAGCGGAGAATGGTTTTTTAAATTGCATATGCTTCACATGGCACTGGGAGTGGAAGAGGGGCGGAGGAGGGGGGTTTGCGTGTCTGGCCCACTGCCAGTTGACAGCTCAGCTGGATATCGTTGAACACTCAGAACCCCCCTGCCTCGCAGCGTGTCACTTTGGGATTGTTTCCGCAATAGAAAGTTTATTCAACCTCTCTCTCTCTAAAGGCACTGGACCGGCCATCCGTTCAGCTATTTAATCAGGGGACAGACAGGTTATTTTTCTGACAGGGCCGGGGCTGCTGCGCAATCCCTAATGAACAGCTTGATACATGAGGAATTTTCTGACCGTTTCTTTAGCCTCAATTAATTCTGCTGTCCAAACAAACGAGGGCCACCACTCCTTAGACGCAGCGTCTGGACACGGGGGTCACCATTTGTGTACATACAAACACAGCAGAGGTGCAGCCTTTGTGCTTATGACCTGACGTAATGTAGTACAAGTAGAGGGACCAGTGAAGCTATTTCCCATTAAGCTGACTTATATTATCAGAATTCACAGGCTAATTAATATATGTGAATATCAAACAGCTTAGGACATTAAGAAAAACCTAAATCACGCTTCAAAGGTGCAAATGTCTGTGCTTAATATCAATAAATGAGCCGTTCGTGTGTGACAAAGAGGGAGGTGCGGGGGGAGCTCAAGGAGTCTGTGGAGTATTCCCTTGATTATTGTGGCATGGCAAAGTTTACACAAGAGTCATTGTTGAGCTCTGACCTCCAGAAAAGGTTGGTTCTGCCTGCTTAGTCTGCGAGCACAGCAAAGCCCCAGTGTGTCACATGCTTACTGGAATGCCAAGCCTGCCTACCTTTACAGCAGATTACTATGATTGACTCTGATGGCCCTCTCCTACTTCTAATTGCCCCTCTCTATGCACCCCTACCCTCCCAACCAGGCAGAAGGCCCATCCTCCTGACCGCTGCTTTATTTATGAGTAACACAGACATCGATGAATACTCACCGGGAATCAAACCAATGACGCTTACCTGGTCTTTCTTTTCCCGTTCCTTTGCTCTCGGCCAGTTTCTTTATTAAACTCTCCACTGAGGTGTTCTCGATGTTCCTCACAAATTCATTGTGGACCTAAAAGACGAGATAAAAGCAATCGTATTCACGCTCGTTAACGCGACTGGTAATTTCAAGAGTTTATTTCAGTTTTTCTACTGACATTAAGTTACTGAAAATATCTTGATTACTGTGATGTAATGCATTGGACTGATTATGCGTTTGCAGACTCCATCTGTCTGCGGTAGACGATATATTCTGTGTTTATGGAGGATTTTACGGTGCTCACACATGAACTTCACTCATGCAGTTCAGATTACCCCGTCATAAGGACTGAATACAGTTTCTGGCAGCTTCTAAAAGATGGAGAAAACAACCTTTATGGTATTTCTGTGGTTGTTTTCAGTTTTCAGAGAGTTTAGAAAGCAGACTTACAGTACGTCTGTTGTTTTTACATATTTCCAGTCATGTCAGAGCATGCGAGAATTTTAAAGAACGAAGAACAACAATGATTACAGTTATTGTCTGAGTCTTTGTTGAGGTCTTGGGGTTTATGACATACAGGCTGGGAGCCAAGCCGAGTCTGCTGCCGTAGGTTCTCCCTGCAACTCGAGCTGCTTTGCTGCTTTGTTAGTTTTTATAACATTTATTTTGTATTTGGCCCGTGGAGAAATACCGCACTTTGTTGTCATTGTATTGTGTCAGGTTGCATTATTGTTGTTGGCAGTGTGGTCTTCTGAAGCCCTCTGGGCAGTATCAGAGGGAGGATAGCGTTTGTTTGCTTGTTTGTTTTAGATGTGCATGTGAGCTTGTGTGTTTACTGAGGGGGAAGTGAAAGCGATGTATAGGCATGGGGATGGAGAACAGCGGCTGACTCTGTGCCATCTCACCAAACCATTTAGATATGAGTGATAGTGTAAGCAGAGAGTGGTTCCACTATCAAACAAACACACACACGCATTCACATATGCACCCCCCCCCCCCCTTCACACACACACACACACACACACCCCCCCTGAGGTGAAGTGCATTAGCCTTCTGTGCCCTGGCAGGAGAGGATGTTGGGGGTGGTGGGAGGGCGGCTGTGGTGAGGTGGTATACACACCGCGGCACACGCGATCTGTCAGGTGCTGCTGCCATGATAGAGGGCACTAATGTCAGCAACCTGCGTGCCCCGCTCACCTCTCACAAGAACACACACAGACCCGCCTTACCGTGGAGATTTTTGCCCGCGTGTCTGGAACATGCATCTGCCTTTAAGGGATCCGCACTCACACATAAACGCTCACTTACAAAAACAAACACAGCACGCACATTGGCTGACAGACACACCTGCTCTTATGTGGGTATAAAGCCCCCTCCACGGAGAACAGCACTCTGCGATTCTATCCACTCCAAAACCGACTTCATATACCACATAAAACACAACGCATGCTGTCCTACACGGCTTTCTCGCCCTCTTGCCCTTCATGCCCACTGAGGTGAAGGTTGATATTGTCTTTTTTCATTTTAGTGACGTCCTGTCTCAGGTTTATTGTGCTTCTGTTTAACGGGTTTTATTTGCTTGAAATTACTGTTAGTGTAAACATCGATAAACATGCATATTATAATGCTAGTAGTAAAACGTGTTTTGACGGTTACAGGTCACATAACAGGTACAATAACCCTATTATTATTATTATTATTATTATTGTTGTTATTATTTAAACTTTCACTACAGCTTAACCTATTTGATTACTTTTTTGTTTTCTTCTCTAAATTGTTTGAAACTAAGCAATAAAGCTGAATATTCATAACAACACAAATTACAAATCACAAACATGTATGTCCTATAGCAGCTATTTTCTTAATGTAGTTACAGTGGTTTAGTAGCATGTCTTTGTTCTTACTTCTGCATATTTTATATTGTTTGTGTTGCATGTTTTAATCAGTACACATATAAATAGAACAGAATATTGCATAAGGGCTTTTTATTTACTGCAATAATGTTCTTGTATTATTGCTTGTGTATGCTTACCCATTACCAACTTAATTATAACTTTACTTAATTTGTTTTTAGGTTGACAACAAATGAAAAATAGCTATTGGCTAATTCTGGCACATTCATAGCAATGTGGATTAATGTGCAGTAAAATAAACCAATAAGGACATATCAGTAATGTTTTTGTCTTAAAATATTTTCACTGATGTGACCCAGAGGTAATCACCAGTAATTTAATTATTAGTAACTATAATTTAAAGAACAATATTACATGTAATGACTAATCCTCAATAATTGTAATGAGTGAAATGTTTTGGCGAGCAAAGTATTAAAAGCTACAAGTAAGAGTATTTCATTTCTTCCTGATTGATCACTTCATATAGAAGTATACAGAACGGTGGGGATTTCTTTAACAGCAAAAGACCTTGTGTGTTAAAATTCACTAAAGCTACTTAAAGTTTTTGACCAGTGGTTTGGAATGAATCATGACAGTTTGGAGCAAAAATATTCATTAAAATGCAAAATCCTCAGTTTATTGAAGTGACTGAACATATGTGTGATTAAAGTTGTTAAAATAAATTAGAAACTTTATCTGATATGTGCTACAAAATCAATAATATATATATGTTTAGGACAGTCAGTGTATTTTTTCCACTATTGATTGTTATGTAATAGCCTAAATAATATTATGTAAGTGAGCTCTAGCTTTGTTTAATTGTTGCTGTCATGTCATCCAATGACACAATTAGTGTATTCATCCATACAAAAACAATGAAACTGGTGTTGTGATGAAAAAACACTCCAGCAGCTTCTCATTTTTGTGTGTGTTTATGTATGCACGTATGTTTACAAGCTGAATATGAGTCACACATGAAAGATACATTTGTTCTTTCATTTTACTGTAATATGCTAAAATTTCATAGTTTAGCTTCTAGAAAACTTCCTTTTTTGGGACAAGACTACCTGTTGTTTTTTTCTTTTTAGATTATGGTTTCAACTCTTTAACAATCAAGTTTCAGAGTTAAGCAATCCAGAATAATATCAAACAAATGCATCAATAGGACGGACTGCATGAAATGTTAAAATTCACACTATTTCTTGCACAAAGATACAAGTGAAATTCAGGTTAACATTAAACTAATCTGGCATAGAATACGTTTATGTGTGACATATTTTAGACAGTGTTTGATGCAAATGCAAAACATTTTGTCTCTTGTACACCTTGTTTCACAGTTAAAACTCATCCAAACCCCTTTCTGATGCTTTACTCTCCATTTCATCTGACTCTTTTCTGATATGGTTCTCTCATAATCCTCACACATAATGTGTTAGAGCATATTTATCACCAACAGAAAACAAAAAAACAACAACCCAAAAACACTCCTTTGGCTGCTTGTAATTTTCTGGTTAGGAAGGGCAGCCACTTGTCTTCAGGCAGTTATTTAAAATTTGGCTCCGCAACAGGCAGCAGCACTGCCCATCTCCTGCTCAGAAGCACAGGAAGTGTTGGGATGAAAAACCTGCGGTAGCCTGTCACTCTGTATTCTTTCCAACTTAGCTCATGAGCTGCAGGCGAGACTCTGACAGTAGAGCTGTGTCGCCCCCTATGGACTCTGACCTGAACTGAAGGGCCACAGATGAATGGAAAATGCAACAGATTGTAACAGAGCCTGAATATGTTTCTCGTTGCACTGGTTAGTGTGATTAACGAATAAATATAGGCCAAAGAATGAATGAAATCACTCCTTCACACTGCTGTTGATATAATTGCAAATGCTGTTTGAAAGACATCACATTTGGACCATTATTGCCATTTCTCAAACCTAAACAGACCCTTCCAGATGCAAACAGGCCCCTGCTGCAATTATTACTATCAGACCCCGAATCTGACAAGTATTTAGACTACTTAGGGTGTTTTAGATGGGCTGAGAGAGTGTTTTGATCAGTTTTTAATTGCTTGGAATAAAAGACTGAATGGACAATTTCCTGGTTCCTAGTTAAATGATTAGCAAGATCAAAGATGACACTAATTGATATGACACTCAGTGAACCCCGTGAGCACAGCCTTGGCTCAACAAGACACCTATTCCACCCACCGGAAAGTGTGACGTATTTCGGTCCGTGTTTGTGTATCAGCTCTTACCTCTCCGATCTGACTGTGCGTCTCATCCACAGACTGCGAGTATGACTGAATGATCTCCTTCATGTGGAGAATGTGGCTTTCTTCAATGTCCTGAAATTTCTGAAAAACAGGACGGAGAAGTCACAACAGTTCAACAAATCTTGCAATCGCGTGAAATCAAATGAACCGAATGCCAGCAAATCTGCATTATGTTGTCAGACTCAAGCAGGGGTGAAAAAAAGAACAAAATGCAGTCAGGGAAATTTCACTTCCTTATTTAGACCCTGCCACTTCCTGTGTTTCTGGGTGGTCTGCAGCACATAAGTACACACATACTGAACAATGTCCAACATTTGCAACATTTTGTTCTTTTAGCAGTAGTATGGCAAACCTCAAATGGGTAAAAACACAACTTTAAATGTTGTACTCTAGGGTACAACAAAGAGAATGATTATAAATAATCGGAAACTTGGGAAATCACAGTGGAGATTAGATGAGAAAGATGAGCCTCTCCGACCGCATGCACACACAGATAAAAAGCCACTCACTCTTGCAACTATGCAAAGTGACGAGATGATGAAGAATGACATGTAAATAACTCAGCGCGTTTGTCAATCAGTGCTATTACAGCGAGCAAGTACTCGCACACAGACACACCCACTAACCCACCCACCCACAGACGCACTCAGACAAAGAGAACACACATGTAGCAGCTCGGGTGATGTCAGAGAACACATGTGTTCACTGTTTATAACTCATGTCCACATGTGCTGTGTTTGAGATGAGCCGTAGACTCTGATCCTGGGGAAGCAAAGCTGCCATGCCGCTTTCTCAAGGGGGAAAACAAAAATGTTGGCCTTAACTGGAAACATTTCTGGTGGCGGAGCTGCTGTGGTGCAGGAGGATATGGAGGCCAGATTCTGGTGATCTGATTTTCATTTAGAGTTTATCTAATCAGCCCTTCAGATGGATCCAATCAGAGCTTTGCACAACGACTCCGTTACAGAGGAAAAAACACAATTTGGAGATGATGCAGTGCACGAAATGTGGACACAGACACACACACAGACAGACACAAGGCACTCACAAATTATACAAGTGTTGCAAAGCACAGAGACAGACGTAATGAGAACATATTTCATTAAAGCTCACACACACACACACACACACACACACACACACACACACAAAGTCCATTTCGACAGTACCTGTGCAGTTTCTGCCATCTTCTGCTCAAACTCTGACTTAGCTGTGGCGTATTTCTCCACATATGACTTGTAGCTCTCTGTGGCTTTTTTGGCTTTCACTCCCGCCTGGCAAGTATAAACAGAAACATAAATGGCTATCATCATTTTGGGAATTGTAGACAATGGCTCTCTGTTTTGTGGATCAGCTGATAAATCTGCGAGGAAACCCAGCTCCACTTAACATCTGAAGTCGAGAGGTTTTGAGGGTTAAAGTTTCTGTATAGACTGGAGCGTTGAGGCACTTCATCATGCCTTATAACCATACCGTGATTATGTGGGTGTGTGTACGTGCAAATGTGACCTCCCACCTTGTCCACATCTCTCTGGGTGGCCCCTTCTTTGCGGAGGCGCTCCTGCTCCACAGTTTTGGCATTGTAGTTCTCCTTGGACTTCTGCAGAGCCTGTGAGATGGTCTGGATATTCTGGACAGCTTCTAGGGTGGACGCCACCTCTTCTTTTGTCTAACAACACAAAATATGCAAAGTATGTGTCACCCTGCGCTCAAGCCAAGCCTTTGTATGGTTTCTCTTTTGCTTAACGTACACCCTTACAGTAACCTGCCATATTATGCAAGTAAAATAAACCTTGGACCTTTATTGCTTTAGCAGAACTACTATAACGCCAGGCACATGACACTGTGTTGTTGTGTAATATGCTAAAGCTATATAGCAAATGTACATGTCTGATGTGTTTGTTTTGACTGTTTTCCAGTGGAAACTCATTTAAAACACTTTATATCAATGCACTTAAACACACAAACAACACAGAAAGACGAATGGAAAAATGTTAATGATAATGGCAGTTAGTGTTACGCTTAGTCACTGCCTCTATTTACATTATGTTGAAAGATGAGAGATTAACAAACTGGGAAAGTACAAATCGGAGCACCTACTCCAACATGGGTGTGCAAGTCTAACTCCAAGTCAGCCACGAAACAGAAAACTAAGATGAGAGGAGCCTCGAAGGAAGTGATCTGTAGACGGTGTGACAGTCTTTTTGTCACGCTGAAAGCACAAAACCAACTCCACTCGTTCAAAGCTTCTACCTCAGTGTGTGTGATGTGTTTGGTGGCTTCATGCATGAGATATGAGCTGATGGTGTGTCTCATCTGGGATGAGAGAACTAGGTGGAGGAATGAGGTGTAAGAAATGCTCCAGTGCTTTAAAATAGCTCTGCACGCAACGCTCTCTACTCTAAACTTCCTTCTGGCAGAGGGTTCACTTTTACTTCATGCTGTCAACGTCTTCCACGATAACTGCAGAAACAACTGGTGACAGAAAAGGGGGTAAGAATGGATGAATATTTAAGCAGGTTCCTTCTTTTTTCACATGACGCTGTGTTTGTGGCGCAAGAGCAGCCACGTATGGGAACGCTGCAGCCACCATTTCGGCACAGGGAACACACATGAGAGCACTTCGATTTCATCTGGGCATCAAAGCTTTACACTTTGGTAAACATCTCAAGCATCTGAAATATCTTTAATCCAATTTAACACCGTGGTGACTCAAGGTGCCAACATTCTCCATACCTTTTTGTGTGCTTTGGCTTGTTCCTCCACATATTTCTGAACCTCTTTTATAAGTTCCTGAAGCTTCCTTACAAGCTCCATGTGACAGCTTGCCAGCTTCTCTGTTGAGCTCTTAAACACATCCCAAACTGGAGCAAAGGTCCTACATGACACACACACATACATAGAACAAAGACAAGACATTCATATTCACATTAACTTGGACAGGTATTTTAGTCATCAGATGGTAGTTAACTCTTTTAAGACTGCCATTATATGAGGTCAGCTTGATGTCTAGATATCATCATGTGTTCTTTGCAAAAAAAAAAAAAAAACCTGTCAGAAAATGTCTTTTTTTGGCAATTCTTGTGTACATTTGTTTTCAGGAAGCGCTTCATTTTCAATATCTGGCCATTAACTATCATTATTATAAATAATAAATGCTTAAAACAGTGTGTTTTTATGGAGCCAAAAAGGGGACATGGTGAATAAAAACATAACAAGGCATGGGAATGACTTATAAGACCTCGCATTATTATAATATTCCCACAATATCCTTGTTTTCGTTGCCTCTGTACACACACACACACACACACACACACACACACACACACACACACACACACACACACACACACACACACACACACATCAGTCTTGAAGCTTTTAGTACATTTACTATCAAAACCAACTGTAAATGTCCATAACAAAACTGTTCGAGATTGTAAAAATAAACTTTCAACTATTTTACATCTATTCAAAAATGCTTTTTGGTCTTGAACATTCAGTATCCATATTAAGGCTTCATATTTTTTGTTATTTCCAGATGTTTTTTAGTCTGTGTGGAAGTCTCTGAAACAGTTCCAGAAAGGAACTGTTGAACTGTTATAATATACAATCCCACACTGCTGCCGTAAAGTGTTACATCATGTCGGAAACCGCATTATCTCAGCTTTCCGATTTGAATTTTATGGATGTAGCACAAATGGTTCAGGAGTTACAGTAAATTGAATTCTGTAAAGTGCAAAATGCAGCACGAACAGACTGCATTTGTTAAAGGGCCAATACTTACCCGAGCTGAGAAAAGTTGCCGGCTGACTTGGCAAGTTTGGTCATTGACCTGGCATATGCCTCTTCTATAGTACTCCTACAACAGCAAACATCACACAGACACATTATTTAATTAAGCAAATGAATACAAAAATATGTAAAATAAAATAAAATTAAAAATCAGAAATAACAATATGCCTTTAAAACCCATATTATTTTATGTCACATGTTGAATTAATTTGGCTTTTTTTCTCCTTGTTTGTATGTATTAAGCTTCAACAATGACAGTTGGCAGCTTGTTGAAATAATTAAATATCATCAAATGTAATCATCTGACATTTCTCTATTTGCATTACCTGTGCAGCTAATTTTATTATTATTATTTATTTGTTTTTTTTTTTACCTTTTTGTTAGTCTATGATGCACATATCGTATTTATGCGTTTAGTTTGGAGGAAAGAATCGCTTTTGAATCATGTTTGTTTGGAGTTCACGAAGACAGAAACACAAAATAAGTAAAATAAATAAATGAATAAATTGCAAACTGATGAAACAGTGAAAAAAAAAATCAGAAATCATTTATATATTTAGGCTTAATATCACACAGCCCCATTTTAAAGCATCAGGGTGTTTTTTCAGTTGAATTCCAGTCA
The DNA here is from genome assembly GCA_029822895.1 of Maxillicosta whitleyi. NCBI lineage: Eukaryota > Metazoa > Chordata > Actinopteri > Perciformes > Neosebastidae > Maxillicosta > Maxillicosta whitleyi. Next base: position 7,449,862 of record JAPSES010000081.1, on the reverse strand, counting down.
GATATTGAAGCTGATGAACAGCAGAAAACCTCTGTAAAAGCACCGGTAATAGCACTTAGCTGTTTAAACACTTGACCACATGCATCGTGTGTGTACACAAAAATGTGGTTGGGCTTACTACCGTCCACAGTTCACAACACTCAGCGTGATAAAGTTTAAAAGCTAGTGTCTGAGTCCTCTGCTCTTCTCTATTTTCCCCATCAGTCCTTCACTCTACAGCAAAGTGACACGGGTGAAAAAACAAAAATAAAACTGCAGGAGTGTTACAGCCTAAGCCTGAATTATGGATGTCTCGTTTAGCCCGCCCAGCCTCTCTCTCTCTCTCTCTCTTTGCTGTCACGTCACAAGAAGGTCATACACGGGGGAACGGGCACACACAGACACACACCCTCATCAAACACACACACACACCAAAACAAACGTTCTACGGAGGAATACGTCCACTTATACACAGGTGCAGTGACAAAAGAAGAAGGTGGGACCAGCTAGAGGTGCATTATACACCGCTGTATATTCCTACAGCATCCAAAGTTAATATACAAGGGATTTTTTTTTACATTTATTATGCTGTAATTACAGCCAGTTAAATTTTCTACACCAGGTTCTATAGAAATGCATTGTCCAAAACATCTAACAGCAGCATTTTATACATGAGGGTTCTAGCTAGGATTTTATTTTAGAGTAGGGGTGTTGAGGGGGTGGGATTTCAGAGAGATGTTCACTCCCGAGCTGCCGCCATTGTTTTAAGCATAAAAGTATGTCAACCGTTAATGTCGGACCCTGCGTTTGCATTTGTCGGACCCTGCGTTTGATATGTGCAACAATTACACTCAAAATGCAGATACGCTGTACTGAAATTTAGCGTATCGGGTCAAAATTTTAGCGTCAGGGGCCGATACGCTAAATTG
>JAPSES010000081.1:7411317-7448854 GCA_029822895.1 Maxillicosta whitleyi | reverse complement strand
CAAAATGCAGATACGCTGTACTGAAATTTAGCGTATCGGGTCAAAATTTTAGCGTCAGGGGCCGATACGCTAAATTGTGCTAGCTAGAACCCTGTACATCATTCACAGATTCCTTCACTTAGATAAATACACCACTTGTTTGACTTTAATGTTTGTTCTCAGCCAGTTACAGGGCTGTTGTAGTTAACTAAACCTGAAATGAAAACCAAAAGTCAGATTTCAGAAACACTACTAAATAAAAACTTCTACTTAGTTTTTGTTTCCCATCCAACCTGCAATAAAATGAATTTGCACTGTAATCTGTCAAACTGCTTTTTTTCCCCCAATTTCTATAAAGTGATGTTTTGCTGCATGAAAACCAAACACTAAGTACGAAATACCAATTATAATAAAAACAGTCACTTTCTTAACCTATAAAGACTCAAATATTAAAAATCCTTCACTGTTAAAACATATTTAACGTTGTTGATCCATGAATCCTATCAATCCATGTAAATAACTGATAAAAAATATAGTTTTTCATCTTTTCATGGTCATCAGATATGACCCATTTGGACATTCAGAGGCTCCGTAGTGAACGTGGAAACGCCACCTACAACAATGATTCACTGGTAAAACCCATAGAACTGGCTCATTGACAGTGGTTAGACACTTTATGTTCACTTAACAATATATTTTGCCGAAAAAATTACATTTTTCTTCGGTTTTCTCTGTTTTGGATATAATAACCCTCACCTTTACTCTGAGCTTTAAAGAACATGAATCATTAAATACAGCAAAATACCTGATTTTTACTTAAAAAATGCAAAATACAGTGCATAATATTGATAAAATCATTTAGGAAAGGTTAAAAATAGAGAAAAAAAAATCATTTGGGAAGTGACACAAAAGCAGTAGCAGGTCTTTATGGATTAAAATAAAATTAAACTACTACTTTTATGAACCAAAAATCAACAGGGAAACAACTATATGTGTATATGATGTATTTTAAACAGTGGTGTGTTGGATGTTAGTCTACATTAGGCACTGGAGGACAACTGCGTTATAACAATGGGCTATTTGTGTTCATTTTCTGTTCTCCTAGTGATTAAATACAGTTTCACATCAGGATTATCTGTGATCATAGCTTAGTGGTTTACACCGCTGCCTTTGAAGCAGAAGGTTGCCAGTTTGAATCCCAGGTGGGCCCTTGAGCAAGGGCCTTTACACTATGCATACCTATACCTTGTAAGTCACTTTGGATAAAAGCATCAGACAAATGTAATTAAGAATAATATCAGTGTAGATCATCAGAAAGATGAGAGTGCAGGTGTTTCCACTCATACTCTGAATGCCTTTGTGAAGTACGGTGGCCAACAGATGCTGGGAAAACATTTCTCTATTGCAATGAGGCAATGATGGCAGCAGAGGGAGCCCCAGTGCAGCTTTCAGAGGAGAAAATCCATCAACTTCATCATCAGACAGAAAACAGTGACAGTAAAAGGCCAGCCACCACAAACATGGGATATGACTACGAAAGAAAATTACAAACATTAAAACAAACCTGAGTATGATTAAAACCTTCTCTTCTGATACTGTAGGCTGTACACAGTTGGAGATGAGGCACGCGATTATCCTAGATAAACTGTCCGAATGACAAATTGCATACCTGAAGGTAGAGAGACTTGAATTCACAGCTGAATTCCTGAGGTCGAAGATCCATCATGCGACCGTTTATAAACATGTACCTCTCGCACAATGACGCTAATCATTACGGGGGACAGGGTTGCATTTGAACAGGAGATATTATTATAGGATATTATAGGATTATCAGGGTGCTGACATTGAAATGTGATGTGTGTTTTCAGGTGGGTTTAGGTTTAAGCTCCTCTGACAAAAAGGAGATTTTCATTCATCTGGATTCATTCAGAGTGTTTCACATTTGGCTGATTTTACCGGTAGATTTTCTTACATGGAGGCACTATTTTGTTTGAGAGTCAATAAACCTAAATAAACCTCGCAGGGTGGAAATTAGGTGCAGTCGGAGCTACCGTGAGCATGTAACTAAGAACTGGAAATGCATTTAAATACTCAGGTAACCACAACGCACAACACCCAAGGAACAACACCCTTAAAACAAACTAATGACGACAACCATAAGAGAAAATGATTTTACATGCACTCGTTCCAATAAGATCAAGTAATGAACATCAGACCATGGTTTCTTACCTTTCTCTGATGAAGTCTGTCAGTTCCTTGGAGGAAATTTGGCCATGCTTCATGTTGTGGTAGAGCACGTCGAAGCCATTATTCTTTTCACCCTGCCGTTCCAAAGAGGTAAAAAGAAGAATGCAGGTCCATCAGTCACCGGAACAAGTACAACAATAGCTCAGAGATTAAGTTGTCTGCGTTACCATAAAGGTTTTTTCTAAAAGCAGCACCCTCATTGTCTGTGCGGCTTCCAGCTGTATTTTCAGGAGGCTCTGGTCAACCATACTCATCTTAGCCATGACTGCTATAGTTTGTCCAAGGTTTGATCAGAAAGTCCAAGAACTAACCAGAACAACCAACAACCAACTGTCTGCATCCCTGTCACCACTTGGTAACGGTTTCCAGTTGCAGTGATGCTTTAAAAAATGCATGCGTCCACCTAAATAATTAATATAAAAAGGAAAAGGTCTGGTTTATGTTACTAACATGTGGGTTCGGGTACCAAAATTCGGTACAATTATGGAACTGGGGCGAACATTAACGGTAGTAACCATACCGAAATGAAACGTTCCTCAAAATATGGATATATCTCATTTTTCAAATGCATCAAACATTAATACATAACACAATACATTAAATTAAACATACAAAAATAAAATATAATCAAGGGAAATTGCACATACATATAACATACTCTCTCATACATAGTTCAAATAAATAAATACATTTCTAAATAAATAAATAATAATTTAGCTAAATTGTCATTAAATGTCACATGATGATTTTTTTTTTTTTTATTATTAACCAAGACAAGTGATTTATAAAGTGAGTTGAATTCAACTAAAAAAATGAAGAAAGGCTGGTTTGGAGTCTGAAAATGTTTGTTTATGAATGAAATATTTTCCTAATAGAATGAAAAAGTTAACTACATATTATAAACATGTGTTCTTATTTCCATAATAATAACATATAACATCTTAGAGGGAACAACAGTACGACATATTAATATGGGCGAAGATATAAGAACATAAGTTTTACCAAAACTACATGGTGACATTACATGAAAAAAACAAATGGTTTAAAGTTTCGTCAGTGTGTCTGAAAAAAACACAAGAGCTGTCCATGTCCTTGAATTCTGAAATGAATGAGTTGACAGGGTGTATCGTGTGAAGAATTTTGAAGTGACTTTCTTAAATTTTGTTATGAATACAATATTTGTGAGGTAAAAGACACGTTTTTTTTCCCAGTCTATGTCTTCTATATAAGCGTGGAAACCTTTTTTATCTTGAAAAATTTGTCTTGTATGTTTATTATTATATTTCTTGTCTTGTATATTGATACCATTCAAAAGTAACACAGACATACCTGCTGGCTTAATTTCTTGACAAAAGGATAAGTGACTTTTCATTAAATTAATTAAGCCAGAGGGGATTGCTTTTATGACAGTTGTATTCTTTGAAAGGTATAGAAAAATTGTGACGAGATATGAAACTTTCATAAGACAAGACCATGTTCATCCAAAACAGACAAGATATTAGAAATACTTCTTTTAAACCATTTGGGATAGAAAAGAAACTTATATCTAATAGTTATACACTCATAACAGAGTTTTGTGAGGAGAAAAATTATGAATAAATTATAGTTTATCAGGTGAGAAGTTTCAGTTTATAATGAAAGTGAGTCCACCAATTAAAAAAATAAATAAATAAATAAATATGATTGGAGATGAAGAACCACAATGAATTTTGATGTATTACGCATCTTTTTTAACCAATTGATTTTTAAAGTATTAATGATATCAATAAAATTAAGCATTTCAAGTCCACCTTCTGCTCTGTTATTAGACAGACCTGCATCTTTAATTTTGGGTTTTTTTGGGGTTTTTTTCCTCCAGACAAAATCCAGAAATAGTTTGTTGATTTCATTAGCAGTGGTATCACTTACAAACAGACAAAGAAATGGATAAACAAAATAAGATACACCTTCAGCTTTGGACAAAAGGACGCTGCCATATAATGTTAAATCTGTCTGCAGCCAAAGGTTAAAGATAGTTTTTTAAATTCATCTACTAAAGTTAAGTTGTTACCTTGCTATTAATTTTTTTGTAATATAAATACCCAAATACTTGAAAGTTGAGAGGGATATTATCTATAACAGTATCATCAAAATTGTGTATTTTTTCTTTAATTCACATTTAGATACACTGAGTTTCAGACCCGATGCTAATGAAAACTGTTTAACTTAATCAATAGCTTAAACCAAGTGTTTTTTTTTATCTTTCAAGAAAAGACTTGTATCGTCTGCCAATTGAGAAATTCTTATTTCTCTATTAAATATAGAGACACCTTTAAGGGCAACTGGGTAGCTTAGAGGTTAATGCTACCAGCTTTGACGCAGGAGGTTGCCGGTTCGAGACCCAGGTGGCCTTAAGTTATATAAATTTAATATTTATATTAAAGTGTTATAACAAAATGCAAAAGGTTTGATTATACCTTTGAGAACCATTTATCTCCCTTTACCTCTTAGAACAAGTAATATTTATATAAAATCAAATAGGGATATGGGATTCAACCACCGACTGTAACTGCTGGTGCTTTTAACAACAACTTGTTTCTTAATATCCAGTGTAAATACTTCCGCATCACTCACCTCCGGGATCCATGACATGTTTGGAAACCGCATCTTTCATAAATTATCACCAAAAATGTATAGTTCATACTCAGTAAGTCCATGTGATGTAGGTCCAAGTCATGGAGATGTAGTGTACTGGGACATCTTTACCAAAACTATTCAACTGTATGAGACATTTCTTCATTTGTTTTAGTGACGAGACGTTAATTCATGTCTAAATGGTCAATTTTTTCCCCTCTATTACAGCATAAGGTCCAAGGAAGGATGCCTTTATACCTTAATTTCTTGATTTTTCCACAAGTGGCCAGAGTTTTTCTCTCTCTACTCGATCCTCCGGGGAAAGTGTTTTAGTGAGACGCAGTTTGTTGCTCCGCAGGAATTTGCAGCCCTTGGCACTTTTCCAAACAGCATCACGGATACGGCGCAGTACAAAGAGGACGATGATGGACCGATGGGATCCGTCCTTCCTTTTCAGACCAAGGCGATGCGCGATGTCAACACACTCTTGTAGATATTCACGAAGGCCCGGAGCCACTTTTCCAAGGATGTCAATCACTACTGCTCTCACGTCCTCATTCATCTCTTCTTTTACTACCGTAAATTACTAATGGTTTACTAGTACACTACTGTAGTTTCAATGACTATCTGTAACTGTAGCACTTGTTTTCAGCAACTCTTGCTCTCAGAACCCGGTTCTCATTTTTCAGTTGTTCAATTTCTAACTGAGTCTGTTTCAAAATTTCTTTGTGGTGATTAGTATCCACCACAAGTTGCTCAACTGTACAAACAGTCTTTGAATATGCTGAGATGCTGTTTCTGTTGTGGATTCTATGATTGAAATCTTATGGTACATCTCGTCATATTTAATGGACAGCTCTTGGATAGCTGCCAAAATGTCTGCGTTGTCATTTCCACTGTCACCGTTACTGTTAATTTCTCATTTTTTGTCTTGTTGGCACTTTTTTTTCGTTAGAATGTTACTTGAATGAATAGAAAGTGTTTCCATCATCTATTCCTGTATATTTTCTATGTTCTCCTCATCTAGTGCAGTAATTCCTGCTGACTTTTCCGAGTCACTCATTTTAGCATGTAACATCATTTTCTTTCTTTCTTCAATATCCGTTGGCACCTTAGCTAGCTTGCGTTGAACTTGTAACAGTTTTGTTATTTTTGAAGTTTTCTTTCTTTTCCATAGTCTGTTAGTCCTGGCACCAAACTATTATTTAATTTAAGTCGGTCAAAAATGATCTCATATTTTGTCAGTCTAATCACAAACCTCAACTTGTTTGATGGAAAAATCTCAAATACCACTTCCTACACCGACGCCATCTTGGCCCCATCACTTACTAACTAATAATAACAAATATAATAACAAAATATGGGACTGTTCAATTGCGACCTCTGTTGACTGTTAGGTCAGTGTGCATGTGCAGCAGGTAACCGCAAAGTCACTCCGGCAACAGTCGAGTAGTCATGCACTTTGTGAAGAGATGTCAAAGGCTAAACATTCAAAAGTGTGGTTACACTTCACATGGAAGGATGCAGAGACTTCAACATGCAATCGATGCCTGAAAACACAAGTCTGTCCGATGCTATCGGAACGCTATCCATGGAATGCCACTCCGCATGAAACCCTTTCAATACCCAACCATACTATGAATTAGGCTAATGTTACAGATAGATCAACATATTTTCCTACTAAATGACACCTATCATCTATATCCTATTACTGAAAATATAATCTTTTGTAACTTAAAAAAGGGGCTACATATAGTATTTATACTCAACAAATAACATAAAATTATCATTAGACCATTTACAATAAAGAGCTAAGAAGTTCTGCCAGACATCATTGGATTTGATTGAAGAAATACGAACTGACTTTATTGGCACTGATGGATGAGGGCTTTATGTGACCACTAGAGGGAGTAGAGCGTCACTCTGTTAGTCTACTATGGTGAAGAAAACTAATGCTACGTTCCAGGCAACCTGTGACTTGTGCTTTTCCAAAACGTCTACCGGTGAAAATGCACTGGAATGGCAGTCAAACCTGTGACTTCGCACCTGTGAACTTGTACTAAATGGGCTCTGATGTCACGTAGCCCCTGAAACAACAATGGTGGCACCCATGAATACAGTATTTATGCTAAATTGCTTATGAAAACAAAGTACTGCTCTGATGTTATTGATAATCAGCAGTTGCTCTAATGTTGGGACAAGAACACTAGATGCCAAATAAATATACAAATATACAAATAATGTAACATAAAAGGTATAACAGCTTCTCTTGCCTTTTGCACCATTTTTATGCCTCTGTTTCTGTCCCTGAACAGAAGCGCTGTACTGTCTGCTATGCTGGTTTACATCTAGCTACCACAATTCCTTGCACTCAGGCAATTTGGCATGACTTCCTTTGACCATTATAAAGTTGTGAGTCGTAGATTGATGTCATGACTTAGGGGCTCAAAAAAATATACATTAGAAAAAAATTATACTTGCAGGCTCAAAAACCTGCCTGAAATGCAGCATAACACCTTTGTCCAAAACAACAGAAAGTGACAACATGGGATGAAAACCATGAAGAAAAAACTTTTAGAGTCAAAGAAGTCGACAAAGTGATAAAAGCTAGAAGCTCTGTTGTTGTTTTTACCACTGGACACAGATACAAATGAAAAGAACAGAGTTTGATGCTGAAATCAGTGTTTATTCTACACAGGTGAGTTTGATTAAAAGGCTTATGGAAATTGTTATGTGATGTTATTATCTGTGCTAAGTTCACTGTTTGTTGATCCACAGTTCAGACTAAACTGTGACAATTGTTTGGAAACTAACCTTGTTTGGATGATTCCAGACTTTAGTTCAGCTATTGACACAATTAACACAAACTGTGTAGAAAATTGGGGTGATCTGCAGTTTTACTGAGGCTGTTTTCTTTGTAAAAACAGAGCTAAGCTAACAGCGCTATAATGTAAAGTATCAGCTGACATGCCAAGTAAAGATTATATGACACAGTATTATTTTTGACATACTACAAGTTTTTGTTTGAATAAGAAAACTTGCTGATACTATAATACCAGCATGTGTAAACTATGAGCTTAAAACTTTATTCAGTGAATAATAGAGTGTGTGGATACAAAGCACTGATTCCTTGGTGGTTTTAGTAATCCTTCGAGTGCTCTGGTACATAACTTGGAATATCAACATAACATTTAACCCCTTTAAAAGTTTATACAGTTGATATGTAAATATCCAAAAAGCAATGGACAATATATAATTCATGACAAGCAAATTATAACAGATAAAATCACAAAAAAACAAAGAAGTATTATCATCAGTCCTGAGGTAGATGAGGTAGGTGAGATGATCATGAACACATCACTAAGGATCTACATAGTATTACAGAAGTAATTAAATGAACAAATGTAATTACAGAAGACTTCAAATGAAAGTGTACATGTATTAGTCATGTTTGCGACATTACTTGTGCTTTGTGTATTACTTAAAAACAGGAGAGGTGCATATTCAGTTAAAAAAAAAAAAAGGAAATAAATCACCAAAAATGCACCACAAAGGACCTTTTTATTAAGAAAATTATGTGTGTAGACAGAACCTATGGGGAACGGCCACTGCCAAACTATGGCTAGCAGCTTAGAGGAAATGGGTGTATGGTTACACTGTAAAGGTCCAGTGTGTTTGATGGATTACCTAAAACAAGAAAAATGAAAGTTTTTTTTTTTTTCATTTTTTGTACTGAAGTATTTGTTTGTCTAATATCATTTTAAATATTTACATGTTTGAGATGAAAAAAGAAACCTCAGAAATATGTATAATAGGTGTATTTTCCCGGTCAACCAAGCAAACAGGCAGCAATATTGTCTACCATAATTACAATATGGCATTTTTTGCACAAAATCCTGTAGTTTCATCTAGTATTGGGGATAGTTTTATTTCTCATGAGTAAGTTACGAAAGTCTGCTGTTGCAAAAATGACGCAATTTACGAATTTGTCGATGCAGCTTAAATTCAAAGTGTCCCTCTTTCTCACTGACAAGACTAGAAGAATCCCTTTACTTCCTCTTTGTCCTGTTGTGCTATGCTGACTGTAAGAGCGGAGAAAACACACTGTGGTTTAAACCTAGGAACGGCCTCATGTAAAAATAAAAACAGCGCTCTCTGAGAGAATATCTATTGAAAAGCCTGCATATGAAAGACCGAAGCAGTAACTGTGAGTAAAATGGAAACTCCCACTAAAACAGAAGTGCAGTCAAGATGATAAGCAGCACTTTTATCATATCCACCCTGCTAACAGGCAGTTTATCCTCATTCTTGTCTGACGCAGGTCCGAAATCTAATTCCATCTCAACCTAAGACTGTCACACAGACATTTCCTGATTCCTGGAGCAGTTCACAGTCAGCAGTTTGGTACATAGGCATTTTCCACAGTGACAAGGATGAAAGGTCAGGGAATTTGTGTCAAACTGAAGCTAAAAGTTGTTCCAATAGAGATGTATTTACAGAGCAAACACAGATTAAAAGAGAAAGCACCCTCCCCTGGGCCACAGATCACCACTCTGCGTTTTCAACAAATGGGCAGACCACTAATGTGTGTTTCCTGTGGTAACAAGATAATTAGAAAAATTTACACGTTTAGCAGCTGCTGTGCTGCCAGCTAAAAGTGTGATATGCAAACTACTAAATACAAATGGCAAGAGGAGAAGGTGACATACAAACCGTGACCAATATGTAGAAGAATAATGAAGCAGCAGAAAAACTGAAGACACACAAAGTGGCAGAGATATTGTGAATAGGTCAAACAGGCTACAAAACAGGGAAGTGATGAAAAAGGCCTCCAAACACAGCAGAACAGCAACAGGATGAACGTCCATTCTGTGCAATAACTGCGCTCATGTGGAATGTGATACTGATGAATACAAAAGAAAAATAAAAACAAACACAGGAAAGAGCTCAGGGGCGTTTTTGACTTTTCACGAGGGTACAACACTGAAATCGATTCCAAAAGCTTACAAAGTAGTGGACAAAGACATTTTTAGAGAGTTATAAATTAACTGCAAATCTCCAATGTGCAACAGGAGAGGTGACACCAAAACCACAGTTTGTCAATGTCCCCATCTAGAGACTCATTGATGAAAGCCTGTATGGAGTGTTTAATATTCCAACCACACATTGTGAAATTCTTAAGTACTCATTATGCTTTTTTTTTTTTTTTTTACTTTCAGTCTCAATGTGAGGCAGGAAAACCAGCTGAGAAGTTGTAACACATGTCAATCACAGCTTGTTTGTGCACTTGCAGAGTATGCAGCTGAGGCTGCTTCCTACAGATTGACCTTTCATCAAAAAAGGAAGAGTGTGAACAGTGTCAGCTGTCCAATGTTCAGTCTGGGCCAAAATTATCGCCAACAGAAACTGATTCAAGCCAAAACATTAAGCCTGGCTGTGACCCACTGCACTGCAAATACTAATCAGATCCTTTGCAAGCGCTTAATTGGGGGAAAAAGAAAAGTAGGTAATGTTACTAGACGGCTTATATTATGGCTGAGCTTGTGCTAATGCTCTTGCTGCGAAAAGGATTTTCCCACAAAAGCAGCGAGACAGGAAGTTTAAATGGACAAAGGAGCAACTCTGTGTACTATAACATGCAAACCTTAATTCCAGCAGAAGTACAGTGTGTCATATACTCCATGTACTATACATATAGCATACTGTTTTTTTGTTATCTCTGTCTGGTCTGGTTTTTTTTCCCACAATGAGGAGATAAGTACCTGCTGGGTGTCCAAGAAACTATCAACTAGAAAAATATTTAATAACAGCATGTGAACGTTTGTGAAATAGCTTTGACACCCATTTCCTGGAGGTGCTTTTATACCTGTCCTCCTTAACCCCTATTCTTTTTCCTATAGTGCTGTGCAATATCAATTGCTTACTGCAAAGTTAGCATCTTATAAAATAAGACAAGGAATCAAGTTGACACAAAAGGCTTTAACACCAAAAATAAAACAAAAACACACAACTTTACTCTTCTTCTGATGAGTAAAAAGCACTGGCTGGAACTGATGAACTATTAGTGGTAAAATTAACGATGTGGAACACAACCTTAATCTAAAATACCACCTTATAAGATAGAGAAGTAAAACCCCAGTGCTACAGTTTATCATGTAACATCTGCCCAGCAGAACAGCACAGGAATTCACTTTCTTTCTGTTCGAACACAATAACACTTCAATATCCTGTGTAGTGCAGAGACTCAAGTGTTTATTGCCTGACAGGCAGTAATGCAAGACGTTACACGGGTGGAGATGTTACTTCTCTCATAGCATACTGTCCCCGTTTTAATCAGCAACAAAATAAAACCCAAGTCAGACTGAAGAACAGTTAAAATTAACTAAACTAACTGGAATCAACTGATTTGTTGTTTTATTTAGAATAAAAACTACTGTAATACACAATGCAAAATCTCATTCTAGGCAGACTTCTGTTCTGATTTCACAACAAACAGAATAAGAACTTTGCCTTGACTGTGCACTGACTTGTAAGGGGAACCAAAAAGCTCTGCTGAGCCTGTTTAAGTTCCACATTAGTCTGCAGAACATGCATTTGTCACATAGCAGCGCCAAATGTAACATAGGGGCGCTTTAGGAAGTTCTGTTTATATAATTTCCTCTTGGAATAATGTAAACCAGGAAAAATTGTGCTCACTGACAAGGTTGTGAATGAACGTTCAGGTGAAAGCAGTGGAAAGAAACCCTTCTAAGCTTAGCTAAACAAGACTTGCTTTTCCCAGACAGACTGTGAACGATGGCCTGGTGTACCCTGTAGACTCCACGGCCCAGTGCACACAGTGGGTAGACAGCAGGATGACATCAGAGTGTCTACCCTCAGTCATGTGATCGGAGAGGTCGGGAAGCAGTGCAATGTGCTGTCGCAAGCCATCAGCCCAACAACGGCAACACACACTGAGTGTATGTGGCAAGTGCACACAGGCTGGGCCTTGTTTGTGGTATAAACACCGAGGTGGATGAACGTGACCACTACTGTCAGTTAGGGATTAGACAGTTTATGGTTTCACATAAGAGGTTATTTTAGCAGAATTTATGAACCATTTATCCACATATGTTCATATGCGGTGGAACACAAGTGTCAGAGATAAACAGCCACTATGCGGCCACATTTCTGTTTCAGTACAAGTGTACAGTCAATCAGTGTTTATCAGAATGTTTTCATCCTGCCTACTATGTTCTGAAAAGTTCACTGGCTCACATGGTGTTTTAGAGTAACCACACAAATCAACCTTGCAGGAAAACAAAACAAAGCAAAACAAATAAAAGAGCATTACCTCAACATTAATGTAAAGAAATACTATAGCCTGTGTTTGCATGTTATTTGAGCCTCGGACAACCACAAGAGAAATGGGCCAAGTGAAAGGAAATGTGTCACTATTGTCCAGTGTCTTCTTCAGACGTTTATCTGAACGTACTTACTGTGTAACTGTGACTATGAAACTACAAGACGAATGCTACAACAGAGGGCTATTTCAAAACTGTTTGCTTATCACACTGCCATCTTATTTTCCCAGTAGGTGCTAAAGGTCAATAATCTGCACATTAAACATAGCCTCATCACAAATGCTGCACTGACACAATATTAGCTAGGTCTACTTCCTGCTGCCATGACTATGTCCGAAACAGCACATGTTGCATATAGTTGCATATATAGTTGTTTTGCAATGACAACACTCACCAGCCACTGTGGACAAACCTACTTACGTATGGGGAAAAAAAACAGAAATGGGCATTTGAGATGTGAAAATTTCTAGTGAACGGAAATGTTGCAGTATGTGATTAGTTTTCCGATTCTGAGAAAGTAAGTTGTACCATGTCTGGCTCTGAAATTCTAAAAAGAACTTGTTTATTCAGCTGAAAAGGAAATACTGTCTGCATCAAAGATTCAAGACAAGATTACATACAAGAAGGAGAAAGAGCAGGGGTTAAAGAAAATCCATGTGTGTGTGTGTGGACGTCTGTATACGATCTACAAGTGGAACAGATGAGAAAACTCCTCATAACTAAACAGATTAATCAGTGCCTGTGTGTTTTGGGTCGTGTCAATGATTTGTAGTCAAGTCAAAGGGAAATAGATGCATCCCCTAATGCCAAGAGTGTGTGTGTGTGTGGTCTGCATGTTAAACACACAGCTGATCCTTGCCATCACTGGATTCTCTTGTGGCTCACTGCAGGGCACAAAGGGCAGATTGAAGAATCAGTGTATTGGCACTACTCTTTTCCATTCTGGTAATAAGAAAATCTCCTTTTGAAAAACCTTTTTAATATGTAGCTTTTATATTACTCCAACCATTTAACGTAACGTCGTTTTTCATCATGGCTTTCATTTTATATGCTTTTTGAGCCAAGTCCCAACAGCTTTTCAAACCTGGAAAAGGGGTCAGCTGAGGCTACAAAATGGATCTGATTTTTCCCACGTTAGGGAGGACACAGATGCAACATGAATGGTGCCTATTTCAAGCTTATGAACTTGTTGACAGCACTAGACACAGGTTAACTAACTATAATATATGAGCTTGTTTTACACTGTAAACTGGTTTCATTCATTTTAACTCAAGCACTACAATAACCCTGTGGTTACAACATGTGGTTACTGGATATGCAAAAAAGCTCAGCAATAACACGTTTGTTAAAAGTTATTCAGCTTTTAATAATGTTAAGAAATATTGAGGATGAAGGAGAAGATCAAACTATGAAACTGGGGTTATTTCAGCTTCTCTTTACCTGCTGTCTAAGTTCCTTTATTTCCACTGCGAAAGAATTCAAGTCAACCTCAGTACTTCAGAGGACGTCAGCTGACATTAACCACCTGTAACATTCGGTGTATGGCTTTAGCCTGGAGCAGTAACTCGAAAATTCCCTGGGTTATTTTAACTTTCAGTTGCAGTGTATTGAGTTTACTATCTGACAAAACATGAGGAAAATCCAGAAAGTAAATAAACCACAGAATCATTTGTATTTCAACCTGCTATAACATAGCCACGTCAAATAAATCGGTACAGAAATGACCTTTGGGTTGAGAAGAAACAACTCTCTACACTGTGTAACAACGGTCCGCCCAGTAAAGCAGTGTCTTTATTTAACATCTGCTAAACGTCCACTACAGAACGGCGGCGGATTTCAGTTTTTAAAGATGTTCTCTAACTTACTAAACATCTGGCCTCTCACTGAAACTTTGTTACGGAAGAAAATGACGCGTGCGGGCCAAGGCGGTGATTGACAGCTGCGTTGTCCAATAGTAGACCCGGAACTGACCATAAACATTCCAGACGAGTCTATAGCGGCCAATTAACAGCTACATGGGTGGACTCTACGAGGTTTCAAGTTAGATGGGTTTAAAGAGGCCCAAACCCCGGGGTGGCAAAATAATAAACGGCGAAGAATACTAACGACGACCGCTGGGTTACTGACCATTAGGTCTGTGGCGCCGGGACACCACCGCGTCCACCGGAGCCAGACTACGAACCACGCCACCACTTCCACACAGAGAAAAATACTTGATTCCTTGCTGACATGAACATGATAGGGAGGGAACACAGCAAGAGAATAATAAGGAATAGCACCGGTGTAAACAGCGGAATTAAAAGGCACCACTCACCCAGAAATTCTCCAGGAAGTAGGGCGTTATCATCTTGTTTTATTCCTCTTCGCCGCAATGCTTAGATTTGTTGTAATGCAACTTTAAACGCGTAATTCTTCTACTGTCCTCCCCCCGTTTCTGTGATCTGCCTTTCCCCGTTTTCCTCCTCTCCCCTTTCTTCTCCCTCCCCACCTTCAGACTCCACCTCCGGTCGGCTGTACTCACTGCGCTTCTCCCCCAGTGCTTTCTTCCCATTGAATTTCATACTTCGAATGGAGGAAACAGCGCCCCCAGTGGCGTCTGAGACGACCCAACAAACCGTCGTGGGGCAAGATGCTGCGTTCACGGGCAGCTCGAAATCTCTTACACTCGTAATGTGCACCTTAGGCGTGAAAGTACTGCATTGTTCACAGCGACACGCCACGACATGATAATAAAAACTGTCACTTTTGTATTCTGTTTAATAGGACAATTATCTGGTGGTACACTTTAAAGCAGTTAATTGTGCATGACCATTGAAAGTATATATGTAATAGTAAAATAATGAACAAACTTGGATAAAAACTGGGAAAGAGCTGTCACAAAGGAAACAATTATACAGGACAATGTAGTTGCTCCTGTTTTTATATAGATGTCTTTGTTAATTTTTTTTATCACTTTTACTTTTTGAACTTCTAATATGTCATTTTATGTTTAAAATATTTATTGTTTTAAATCCATCATTTCAACTTATTTTACCTCCGGCTGCTCCTGTTTTTAAGTGAGAGTTCTCTGTTTTTAATCCATCTTTGTTACTTTTACCTTTTGGTATTTCTAATATATATGTTCATTGAATGTTTCAAATGCCTTGCTCTGTCTCAGCTATATTGTAAATAAGGTTGTATTCTCTGTGTCACTAAGTTTAGATGGCAAAATTAATAAAATAAAGGAGATTAAATCTGTTTGGGTTACAACAGATATGTCAAAATTTATCTGTAGGGTAATATAATACTGTGCAAAAGTTTTAGGCTACAAGTAAGTTTTTTTTTTGTTTTGTTTTAGTAAGAGTATCATGATTAGTTGTCAAAGAACATATAAAATGTAAGATAGAAGATGACAAATAAATACCAACCAATGAATTCATGTGGTTACATGTTGCTATCTGTGTTTTTGGCAAGTAATACATGAATAATCTTTATTTGTGCAGTACTTTGCTTTGGAAGCAAATAAGACACTCCGAACACTATGTGTATTATCAATGAATCAAACAGTAGTGAACAAAGTTTAGATTAAAAACAAGGACAAAAGTGTCATGAATATAGAATTACAGAAAAAAAAAAAATTTTTAGAAAATATTTAATAGAAAATGACATTTAAAAAAAGAATGAAATCCATCGTATAGGTTACATAAACACCTAAAATATATAACAGGCATGACAAAATCTGTCTAATGGTAAAAACACAGAACATTAGTGTGGCCTTCCTTTGCACTTTCCATGTCTTTAAGGCTTCTCTGCAAACATGAGATTTACTCAACTACTGTAATATTTTACACCAGGTTCTATTCAACACATCTGATGTTTCTTTTTGTTTGTGCTACTTTTTGTCATGGGAACAGAGTGCACTATAAATATAGATTCCTGTACAAGTCGTGTAGTTTATATTTTTTGAGAATTTTCAATGCTGTGCACAATATTTCCAGATATTTTGTAGCATTTTAATAGAGGGGGGAAAAAATAGGGTCATAACATGTACAGACATCATAGCTAAGCATGGCCAAAGATGTCTTTTATTACATAGGTACCAAAAAACAGACATCATTAACTTTATTTTGACTTTCCTGAAAAAAAAAAAATCTTTTGTTCCCAAGGGATTGCGAGATAACTCTGATGAAACCACAACCCTACATCAACTTATTCCAAGATGTGGCAGTGTGAAACCCCAAACACCAGAGAATGAATATGTCACATACAGTACCAGCCGTTGTCTGATGTAAACTGATTAAAAAATAAATAAATAATAACCTAAAGGCACATCAAAGATATCAGTGCAGTATGGAAAGGTTGAAAAAAAAAAAAAAAGAGAGAGACAATGACCCATAATAATGTAAACAATTTATTGGAACAATGTAAAGATTCAAGCAATGGTAACCAGTCACACCCACTATATCATCTTACAAATATTACAAAATTACTACAGTACAATATAGATTCTTTGCATGATCCAAAATATTTGGTGGCCCCAAAAGTATCACTTTTTTTTTTAAAAGTCAGCAGCTTATTTAAAAAAACAAAAACAAACAAACAAAAAAAAATGTCTATCAAAATGATGTTTTTGCTTTTCTTAGCAAAAATGATGAAGGCAGATAATCTAATCAAGGCTAAATAAGCTTAAACATACAGGAGTTCTTTAACAAGACATTCCTTTATAGTGGTGGGTGCTTTATAAAATACTAATTTTTTTTTTTTAATAAATCTTCATAGAAAGTCAAGCCTAAATTTGCAATCAAAATGTTTTTTTAACCAAGTTACCAACCTATTTATTTACTTTTAATTAGGTGTGACCCTCATCTTTAGATACAGCATTCTGTAAATCTTGTAAAACACCAACAAAATCTCAAAAGTATCTGTTTTCAAGGCATTGCTTACACATTGGACTAAATATTTTACCACAGTCTAATAATCATTTTTGACAAGAGTACATTATGTGCAAGTTACCATTCCCAATTTATTCTTACCCCTGCCTTTAACTATAGGTGACGAT
Organism: Maxillicosta whitleyi; assembly: GCA_029822895.1. Taxonomy (NCBI): domain Eukaryota; kingdom Metazoa; phylum Chordata; class Actinopteri; order Perciformes; family Neosebastidae; genus Maxillicosta; species Maxillicosta whitleyi. Next base: position 7,431,634 of record JAPSES010000081.1, on the reverse strand, counting down.
ACGGTTACATCTGAAAACCTGCAGTGTTGCACACACGTAACACTCATGTCAAATAACATCCATGTGTGTGTGTGTGTATGTATATATATTTATATATAGATATAGATATACATGTATGTATCCTGATATGAAGGGCAAAAGGTGTACTAATCTCAGTTGTTGACAGGAGATGCATAAAGGTGTACACATTGGGGAAAAGATAAAAACAAATAAAAACACTGAACACAGACGACCTGAGGTTAACACATTGAAACACATATTCAAGTAGTGAAACACGACTACAATGTATAGCAGCAATCAAGTCAGAAATACAGCACAGTAGTGGTGGAGATTGTTTCACGTGTGTGTTTTATAGACCTGCATTTCTTTTAATAAAAGGACACCAGGGCTGTGTAAAAACACCCCATTGAGCTGTCCACTGTTTGCATGCCAAACGCTTGGAATGTGACAGACAAAAATCACTTCAACTCAAGAACACAAAATGACGTGGCACATACATGTTTGCCTCTGTATTCCATGATGCATTACATCCTTCACTCAACACTATTCACATCAAAAAGGTATTTAACATAAGTAGTATATGTCATATTGTGAAAATTCACCTAAGACACTAAACATCTCCTCAATTTGGTAATCCAATTGCATCCCGGTGATTATTGCATTAAGTGAGTTCATTTTAGCAGCACTATTTTGGTATTGTGTTAATACATAGGTGATACTCTTGATAGTTTTGGCTACAACGTCAGTGTCAAGCACTTACAATCTTAACTTCAAGTTCACATCATGTGCATCGTAAAGGGCGAAAATACTGCAATTATTACTCTGACCAGCAGAGGAGACAAAAAAAAAGAAAGAAAATCACTGACTGGGCATATAAAACTGGACAAAATAAATCTTCCACCGCCTCCCACTCATCATGGAATACATTCAGGCTACTGTAACTTACACTCTTTAAAAAAATATAACAGCGCAAAACAACCCGAGACAATAACATTGATGAAGTTTCACAGTATTTAAAAACTATACATCCAGCTATGGGGTAAAAGTTTAGGGAGAACACTCCAGCAACATGTATGTGGCGTTGTAAAAGTCCCAGTGTTGCAATACATAATATGGTTACTATGTACTTTTCAAACCTTTAATTGAAGCTTCCCTCCCTCCCCTAATCCCCCTCCCGCTATAAGCTGGGGTGCGAGGGGCCACCAACATGCAAGAGATGAAAGTACCCCACAAAACACAACCAAAAAACATTACAGTCATCCTCAAAGTCATGCTTTTAGCACAAGAAGCCAAACAACCAATAACAGAACTTAAGTACATTGAGAAATAAACATATTCAACATTGATCTGATGGGTTTGCAGGACAAGCCAGTCACTAAATCACTAAGACGGAGTTTGTGTTGTTGTGGTACAAGTCAAGAAAACGAGGATGATGACCAACGCACAGAATGTCAACCCGCGTTTCTCCTTCACTTTAACCTTCACAAGGCTCAGACAATGTAAAGCGTCTGTTAAGCGTCTAGAGCTTTGATATGCTTGCTTACGAATGCCTGTGCATACAGCGTCACATTCACACCACGAGACCAAACGGAGAGATTCACTCCGACATTACATCACAGCCAAGACTTTACACAGTTTCCTACGTTTGGTGTGTAGACCCAGTCATGCTACATTACAGCTGACTGTTTTAATTCTCACGTGGAGGCAACAAAACAATATAAATTACAGGATTTAAAGAACCTTACCACAGGGCAAATGACAGCTGTCAAACTCAACATACGTCACTAATGTTGTTACAGCTTTTCACAAAGATACAAGCATGCTACCTATTCTGAGAAAAGCTGCTCTTAAACAAAACAAAACAAAACCTTGTGCTCTCCAATGACAGAAATGGCTGCGGCACTGCCTAAGAATACCAATTATCTGAGAACAAGTATGTAGATGACGACCTATTCTTGGTGATACGCAGCGCTGTAAATTGTATCAGGAATAATGCTTCGTCAGCATTAGCTGCTACTCCTTAGCTTTAAGCTTACGTTGTATTTAAAGAAAACCATCTTCTACGTCACGTGTAGAATTCCGTTTCGTTACGTTCACCTTGCTGAGATGATTATCATTCTCTATCTGCTCAGAGGATGACTCTGTGCCCTACCCGACGACAGGGCGAATGTTTCACAGAGCTTCCTACATCTGTTCTTTTCAGTAGTTCGTTTTAACAGAAATAAAAACATCTGGGCTTAAATGGAAAGAAAAAAAAAGATGATAAACTTCAGAATTTCAGATAGAGATGTGATTACACTAAATTTTCCTCCCACAATAAGGTTGTTCTGCCAGTCCCTTACCCCCTTGCCTGTGCACAGGGTAACCGAGCACTGCAGCTACCACCTCCCTCCCACCCCGTCCACCATGTCAGGGAGGGGTCTGTACCCTTACCCTCCCCTCAGCAGGCAGACCCTTCCCCCCTATTAAGGGTAACATGTTCCCTGGGTAAAAGAGGTTCCCTATATTGTCTCCCGTAGTGAATGAGCTGCAGAGAGAAAGAGAAATAACATTAGGTTGTTACACACTCACATGTAGCAATGTTTCGTTTATATTTCAAGTGATAAAACAGCACTTTTTTTTTTTAGTGAAATAGGAGAGAAACTAACCCCACTGATCAACCGCACTGAAACAGTTACACCCCATAAAAGGTTGCCAGGCGTTCCTTCAGTGGCATGGGGAACTGATCCGCAAAGCGCCTCCAGTTCTCCTCTCCCACCTGGTTCTTAAATCCGTGAAGGATCTGTAATTCAACACCAGTGCAAGTTTTTACTACAGTTACGCTGTAACTGATCTTGTACAAAGCACATTTATCAATGAATGAAACGCCCATTAAATTAAATATCATCATCTTCAAATTTAAGTAAAAAAAAAAATGCAAACAAATTATATTTGTCCAGATTTTACCTTGCAAAACATGTCTCGGAGGTCATCCTTTGGATTTACCCAGGAAGCCACAGCATCACAAAAGAATATAAAATCCTGTTCCAGAGAAGAAAGGTGAGGTAACGTTTCAACTTTCAGTGCAAGTGGCAACACAAATCACCGCAATGTCACCTTGTTGCTGGTCCTCACCTGCACTACACCTCCTGGATTTACGCTGATCATAGTGCAAATTCCTCTGAATGCAGAGTCTTTCTCCTCATTGTCTCTTATGTTTCGTAGAGAGGTGCACCTGACAGCAGGGATGACCAGATTCAACATCAGACATATGGAACATTAAGAAACTATTTTAGCAGCTTACATCCACTACACATGACTAAATCAAATACCTATGTATGACTCTATATATGTGATAAAGTGTGACTAAGTATTAGCTTTTCAATGCAAATCTCATGTTTAGGTTTTTATCTCATCACTACTTGTCTTCTTTATCAGTAAATACATAATTAAATTTAGTCCGTACAGATCTATGTGAGGAGAAAATGTGTATCGTGACCTGAGATAACCACAACAAGTCAAGCATGCACACAAAACGGAAAAATAAAATCACACTTTTACTCTTAGCACGACTACTTGGAGCTCAATTTCATGTCTATGAGCAGTGTGTTCAGCAAGACCTCTTGTATAGCACCTTGGAAAATATTAACTTCTTCAAAGATTGACTAGAGAAGGTCGGGGGTAATTTTGGGACAGGCACATGCAGCTGGGTGACTACTAAATGAGAAAGGGATTTAGGAATGCTCTTTTGCAGAAAAAGACTGCATCCTTTCTCTGTTGTTGAACCAGCAGGCATGTGACAATTCTGATCCCATGCATCTTTTTTTTTTTTTTTTTGGTTGTTAGCAACAGTAAACAATGACAAAAAACTTAACAAATCAAAGTATAAATACATGAAGGTGCTACTGAGGCAAAAAAACAAAACAAAAAAACAAATCACAAGTGGGACCTAAAAGAGGACGGGGTTAGTCACATGGTTGGCAATGATTACAAACTGATAGGAAAACAAAAAAACAAAGAAAGGCAACTCAAAAGACTTTTTTTCAAGAAGGAAAGTAAGGCATAAGGAGAGGAGAGCAACAGGGGAGAGAAGGGAGCAATAAGAGACAGACGAGAAGAGAGGAAGTAAGCAGAGAGAAGATGAATTAAATAAAAGATTGAATAATACACACCAGGGTCTTATAAACTGCTGTAGCATGGGTGCCACCTCTTGAGGACAAACGTAACCAAGACGACCAATTGTTATTGCTAAGGTAACACAATCACGGTTACACACCACCAAACGCCAACCAAGACATGAGCAATGAGGAGGGGAGGAGAAAAATAAAGAAAAAACAAACAACTCAGAGACATAAATCAACAGAATCTGTGTATGATAATAAACAGAAGAAATCACTAGTGTTGATTATTACTGCCCCTTCAGTCATGGGGAGGAATGTAAAATATGACACTCTAAAAAAAACATACAAACACGTTTAAGGGAGAACATTGACAAGTTTGACAGGACATTCATAGAAAAAGGCAAACAATGACATCTGCTTTCAGAAATCATATGGCTCAAACAGCAAAGGCTATTCAAATGTAGCAGGAAACTGCTAAGCTCATTGGCTTATAATAAAAAGGTGTAAACGCAAAAACACCTGCTAACTGAGGTGTAGCGTATATGCATATGTGACTGACCTAAACAATTCTCCCTTAAACTCACAAATGTTAATTTCCTTAAGAAACAGAAATGTTTTTTTTTTTTTTTGTTCGTTTGAAAAGAAATGACAGATTACTCCAAGCCAACTACATGGAGGGAGACTAGTATCCAGCACAGCAGGTTCTTATGAGGCAGAGAGGAGGGAGGACCTAAGTTTAAAAGACACAAAACTATGCAACATTCTCATTAACAAACAGGCATTTATGAACAGTCCAATGACACATGCAGAAAGCAGATGGTATGCTCATTAGAATAAAGTTCAGTGCAGGATCAGTTGATCAGAGACAAACTGCAAAGAGCCACCGTGCTGTACACATGAATTTACAGCCAGGGCTGCCTTTTACTGTGGTATTATATGGCTCTTAAATTAAATTTAGCTCCAATGGTGGAGGCTCTCATTTGGAGCAAACATTAGAGGCAGCCAAAAGCTGATTATAATTACACTTTTTTAATATACATATACATACATATATATTTTTTTCTTTTTTTAGTTTCGTGCTTTCAATTTCAACATTGAAAACATGCAACATAAAGTGATAAATTTTACTGTTCAAATGCAAACATTTCTAATAATGCTTATAAAATGTTACAATTAAAATGTTAGAATTATCAAGTATCCTGCATCAAACATTTGCCATCCTTAACAACATTTAACATCTATTGGCAGATATGCATCCACATTTAAAGAACAGTAAATAAAAGCAACAAATAAACTGACAGCAAACAAACAGGAACACATCTACATAGTCCCTAGTTCTTCCTGCATTTCGGCTGGTTACACGTCCCCCTTGCACACACAAATTATTTGTATGAAAAAGCCACTGCGGCTCAGGAATACACATTTTCCAAATTAGTAACAGCAAGAGAAGAGTGTAAGCATTTAGTTACTAAATCCTCTAAAATATGTGCCTTCATTTAGTCAGTTTAGATGTTTCTGATCATTTATGGGTAGTTAGTATACGTTTGGTGATTTACTGTAATGTTTGTCTAAATAAGGCTGAAAATTCCTTGCCACCCTGCATCTGTCTTACTCACTGCACATTCAATTCACATTAGTTCATTCCAAGACTGGGCACTTACATGGCTTTCCTGATTCAAGAATTTCACTCCACAGCCAGCCCAAGCTTTCTTTCATCTTAGATTATAGATCACATAACTAGGTTTCAAATCAGTAAAATATGTCTTCATTGTCTGATGAAACCAGGGAAACCGGTAAGGCTCAGGGCTTGGAAAGGTGCTTCTAACAGAGATTAGAGGGCAGGACAGGCACCCAGGTGAGTCCTAGCTGAATAGACCTGATTGTGTGTGAGTGCACCTCCCTGTCTATGTGGTGACTTGGCTGGCTGGCTCAGCACTGCCACCGACTGGTACCTGTGTTTTCCAGTAGAGTCTTTGGAGTATTGGGCCTGTTTATGATCTCCACCAGCTGGTGCAGCACCATGGCAATGTACGGCTGCATTTCAGGCCCTAAGGGGTGTAGTGAGAGTGAAAAAGGATGGAAAGAAATCTGTTGACTGGGTATCTAATGAAGAAATGATGTATAGATAGAAGTACTGTGAACTACCAACTCACCCATTTGTATAGATATCTCTCCAATTGCCCATGTTGCATTGTTGCACACTGATATTAACTCTGGATTTAAATTAGTACCCAGTATGGGCATAAAATCAGCTGGAACAAGACAAGTGAGTCACTTTAATAAGTGATCAGAGAATACACATCAAATTATCCCTCACAGTCAACTCAGGTGACGTACCGATGCATGGTTTGACGTGTTGAAAACAAGCTTTGGTCAGATCTCCCAGCAGAGCAAAAGAACTCTGACGGACCTCTGGCATTTTATCCTGAAAAGACAGACACACCTTAACGACTGTGGGAAGGATTGGTTTACACAATCATTGGCATTTTATACACCTTTTCAGCTCACCTGCATACACTGGTACATGAGTGTAAGGATGTTACTACGAGCAACTAGCTGCTCAATAGTGCCTCCCAAACCCTCAGCCAGTCCACTGAGAAGATCCAAAGCCACGATCATGAAGTCTTTATCAGGAGCTTCATACTGGTCCGGCTGTGACTGGTGAAGCTGGATGGAGAAAACAAAGGTAGCAAATGACTTGGGCTGAACGGAGCTGGGGTTCGTTCATACTTAGTGTTAAAATGTAGCAAAAAAGGTCTTACACGTTGTTCTGCACTCACCATGGCCTGAGCGAGTGTCTTTTGGACCAGGTTGACGCAGCGTTGGTACACAGGCTCACAGTAAGGCAGGAAGCCACTCTGCAGGGCAGTTGCTACAGAAGACAGACACTGAGGAAGACAGGAGTAGAGCACATCCATGTTATTATCGCAGACGCTGCTGGATCATAATCACAAAAATATTTCAAACAGATACATGAATTTGAGCAGCTGAAGTAAAGACACTCACTTCTAATAAAGGGAAGAGATCTTTGTCCTCATCTTTCAGCTGGTTCCATTTCTGGATGAGTGGAGGCATCAGCATCTGGATGTATTCCTGATAAATGACATGATCACATTAGCATATCTGTAACGATGAGTGAATACAATAACATGAATGAATTTGACCATTATGTTCAAAAAGGATAATGATAATAGCTGACCTACTTTACTCTATTTTCTGTAACATCTTAAGATACAGTGACCACTATGCAAGTAAAATGAGGAACAATGAATACATTTCAATGAGCTAATTTCACATTCATGTAGAAATGTGATACCAAACGCAGGATTTTTCCTGACTCATGAGACTGACATGGTATCATCCTGCTCATGTGTACTGTGTCTTCGACTGGCTCAACCTGTTCTAATAATATGATTGATGAAAATGTCAATTATTCCAACAGGATTAGATTTACTGATCATTACCTACAGTCTAGACAGACAGGAACATTTATTGGAGGCCTTGAAAAAAAAATTAATTGACGTGTTAAACACTTTGGCTCCCCACATGGAAGGTTAAGAGCCTCTTTCTGTACCTGTAAAGTAATGATTAAATTTGATAAAATGCCACATCAGCATAAAGCACTGGTGGTGAAATAAATTTGACAGGGTTGGCCACCTCACAATTCTCAGGAAATACAGCAAAAACTCTGGGATGTAGTGTTTTGAGTATTCTGAGGTTGCATACCGGTTTATTGAGATGGTGTCCCACTGAATCTGCTAGTGTTCCTATGGCATCGTACAGAATGAGCAGATTTTTATGTTGGTATTTGCTGAAAGCAAACACTAGTGTATCCAATATGAATGCCAGGTAGGGCACCAGCTCTGTACAAGCCTCCTCCTCCAAAGTGGCAAAGGCACTGGCAGGGAAAGATTAAAAAACAGGGAAGAAATGTAAAAAACATAATTAAAAAACGCTGTGGTGGCACCGATCCAAATCCATTTTCCATGACTCTACATATGTAAAAAACAGCACTCACCTGCAGGCAGCCTCCTGCACACGCTTGTTGCTATCTAGAATACGTTTGAGTAATTCTGTCATGAGAGGCTTTAGGTAAATATCTGGAGGCTGACTGACAACCCAGTGGGCATAGCGGCTCAGCGTCCAGCAGGTGATGGAGCGTACCAAAGCCTTCTTATCAGACAAACACTGGATGAGATGTGGAATTAACTCAGGCAGGTATGGGATCATGCCCTGCATACAACCTGGAGATAGAGATAAAACAGAGACCGATTATACTCCCTGACAAGGGTGGACAAAATGACCATGTTTGGCGTATAATTTTAGATCACACAGAGGTTATATAAAATACAGTACTTTTTTTCTGTGAATTCAGTGTGGAAATTAGTTAGATAAGCCTGACGGTGAAATAATCACAAAATCCTGAGATCATGCAGCTCACAGTAGAAACAGAGCTGCCAAATATATGCCAAAGGACATGCTTCTTTTATTATACTGTCATACTAATTGCCCCGCTACTTGACATTTCTTCCATCTTGTCTTACCTTCAGCTATTGCACCCAAGACTAAGATGCCAGACTCTTTCACTACCCACTCTGGATGGAAGAGGAGCTCTTTGAGTAGAGGCAGAATGTGCAGCAACAGATCATCTCTGAACACATTGGCCAACACATCCAATGCTGCTGCGGAACATTTACCTACCAGTTTGGAGAGAAACAGGGAGACATGCACAGAAACATAGATGTGTGCAGACAGACGTCACAGATAGAGTACACAAACACAAGACAAGTAATCAATACACTGTACACTTCCTATTCTGACTCAGCAGACTCAGAAACAGAGATCCAGACATCTCGGTTTACACAGGCGCTGCACTCACGCAGGTTCCAGTCAGAGATAGTATCATCATCATCCAGCTCATCCTCCTCATCTTCCTCTTCTTCGATTCCATCACCCTCGTGCTGCTGGGCCACTGTGCGGGAGCGGTGGAAGCGTGGTCGGATGTCTTGTTCATTGTCAGGAATGGCCTCGTCTTCTTCAATATCCCCCTGACAACACATGCACGGGGTGAAAACAGACAATGTATGTGTTGCGAGCACGTAATTTGTAACGCTGATTCTGTGAACAGTGATTTAATTGTTCCAGTGCAATAAAAAAAATTAATTGTGCATAACTTTCATGTATTTGTACACACTGCACAGAAAACCCACTTAACCTATCCATGGACTAATGCCCAGCTTTAGCTTTACAGGTATGAATGTTATGCAGCACAAACTGACCTTGAGCAGGATAATGTCAATCTCTGAGTACTTCATCCCGTTGACGAGCACTGGAGTGAGCCTGGAGCAGAAGCCAGGGAGAGACAATTATGACAACAAAGTGCAAGGACAGGTCAGAGGCTACAGGCAATCACTCACATCTGTTTCATGCGGTGAGCAAAGTTTAATGTTACAGTGTGTTGACAGATGTTACAGCTGAGGTCAACTGTCAGGTTCTTAATCAAACTTCATGAGGTGAGCAAGAAAAATATCATCCAGGGACAAGGTCTTCACTGACTCACTGCCAAGGCTGCTATGAATCAACAGTTTCCAATGATGTGCCCTGCCAGCTGGTATATTGTGTGCATGTTTATGTGCATTGTGAAGGTTCTCTTACTGAGAGAGATGTCCACAGAGCACGTCTTTACACACCGGCTGTTCAGCCAGTGTGAGCCAGAACTCACAGGCCTCCAAGGCCACATTCTCATCTTGGTCCTGAGTTCTCTGTAGCATGTACTGAAATAAAATTACACATTTATTTTGATGATTTAGGCTTTAGAGAATTACATCACACTGTCAGAAGTAAGTGCTTTTGTCCACATGGTGTTAATGGGACCAATGGATCTGTACATCTATATCCAAAACTAATACACAACTTTAAATCAGACAGATTGTCACTCACCTCTATGATGTTATGCATGTGTGGCAGGAGACGGTCCAGACGAACCTCCAGCAGCATGACTAGAGCTCTGCACACATTCTTCCTCACTTCTGGCTCCTCATCTGCTGCCAGGGCAAACAGATTCTATAGAGAATACAGCAGGAGTTAAATGTCTTCTACACCAGTATTAATAATAATCCTATTTGCAGCATTTGAGGATTTCTAAAAAGCATTTTCCTGAAGTGTTCATGTGGGAACAGTCATAAGGGTAATGCATATTTTATGTATAGTAAACTACCAATAAGCCACTGAGTCATACAGATGACAAAGTCATTTGAAGTATGCATAGTATTTTGCTTTTTAGGCCTCAGTTAAACACTTACTAACCATGTAAGTGAGACAGTCTCAGAGCACTAGCTTTAATCTGTTGAGGATGTGTTTATCTTTGTCTCATGAGTGAAGCAGAGTGGGTTCCTGCTGTGGTGCATTTGTACACATAAAAAAACTGCAAAAGAATGATACTTGTCAGACTTGCCTCAATGAAGGGGTCGATATGCAGCATAAGAGCCTGAGTCCTGCTGATGATGAACTGATTGACGCAGGCAATGGCATGAGACCTGTGAGGAGGAGTCACAACAACATGTTATCCTCACATGCTGAACACTATGAATGCAGCCTCTGTCTTGTTCTTCGCTCTATTTCCTCTCATTTAACCTCCAAATATGAGGAACTCTTTTCTTCTGTGAACAAGCCTGTTGCAGTAGGACAAATTGAGACTTAAGTGTTCCAATGTCCACTCTGGACTTCAAGACCTTCATAAACTGGGATATAAATTCAGGGTATTAGCACGTAGCACGAGTTAAAGATAAGTAAAAGGGAGTACAGGACATTTTCTTAATCAAAGGAAGTCAGTTAAATAACACAGTCATATAAATAACACAATGCTATATCAACCCCTAAAATTAATCTAAGAAATAATAAACACAAAGAAATAGACAGCAACTGTCTGGAAATTGCAATAAAATTCATGTATCATCATCAGAACAGCAAACTGAATTCATGTCTAAAGACATTAGTTTTGTCAACGGTACACACTGGAAATGAATGTCACTCATTTGTTAAAACTATCAGAAATAATTTTTAAAATGTAATACCTAATCTTAGGACTGTTGTGCTTGAAAAACTGTAAAAACTTTGGGATCATGATGTTAAGAGGACGATCCAGCATATCGCTGTCTAGGATCTCAGCAGAGTCCTCGCAGATTTTCTGTAAGGCTCCGAAAGCTCCCTAGAGAGGACAAGAACAAAAGAAAATTAATCATGGGAATTTCATTTTAGAGCAGCAACAATAGCAGTGATGTAACTGGTCTCTGAAAGAAGTTCAGAAGTTCTTTTGTTCACCACACCACTCAACCTGAAGGCAAGTCAGATTGCAGGGTCAGCTATAAAGGAGGGTGTGTAAAGGTAGAAAGGGTGCAGGATTCCTTTTTTTTTCACATACACGTCACACACACACACACACACATATACAGTATATTTCAACACTAGCTAGCTGCTTAACTAATGGTTAGTATGCATGGTCACGATATGCTGCAGTGTACCTGAAAAATCCAGTCTGAGGAGCAAATATAAGAAATAGCACAGCACTAGCACTGATGCTGTCTGAAACCCGTTTCCATGGTAACGGTTCCCATGTCGGCATTCCTTTTAGATGACAGATACAGAACGCTTAAAAAAAAAATACACCAAGCTGCAGCAGTGAATTGGATGACAAGGATTGAGGCTGAGATTCAAGGTCGCAAACAGGCTGAGACAAAGTGCAAATAAGGTGCAGGAAGCCATTTCCCTCCTCCGTCTACTCCATGGCATCTTGTACGGGAGTAGTGAGCTTAAAACTGTTTTATGACGAGCACAAGGAAATTTCATTGTAGAGGTCTGGGATTTATAAGAGTCAAGATAGGATGTTCAGATGACCAAAAATACTGATAAAAGACAAAGAACTGAATGAAAACCTATCACGGTGGCTTACAATCATATTTAGACTCAAGGGCATCATAACAAGCGATAATGTGCTTCAAACAGAACTTGGTCAATATGAACATTTAGTGAAGAAGACATAGACATACCCTCTTTGACTTCAAAACATAATATGATGACTTTGTGTGCCTGAGTGTCAACAGAGAAGGGCAGAGAGAGGGGGAGTGGCTTGCAGGCATTTGAGTGACTCTGAGGCATCTAAAGTGTAATCCTTCCTCCAAGAAGTGCTATGGAAGGTCATTAAATTTAAGAATGTAAGTCATGCAGATGACAGCCAGACAGGCCAAAGAGAGGAATGCATTTAGTCAACTAAACAGCTCCTGCAGGCTTCTGCTGCTGTGGAAATATTAATATCATAGTGCAAGTATCAGTCCCTTCACATTTTGCATTCCATAATTTCACACTTTACCAGACTTCAGAATTCTACAAACCATACTTGACATGTAATTTCATATATATGTGGGTGTTTTCATGAAAATAAATGGTTTGAATTCCAACAGTTAACATGTATAGTATGCAACACTCTATCTAAGCTGATATGCTCAAATAATGCAGACTGATGTGAAATGAAATCAATTAGTACAAAACTCTTGATCTTGTCCCAGCTCTGTGCAGGAGGTGACATTCAGTCAAACACCATGATGCCCTTTCTGGCCTGCAGCTTTTTATATTTTGGCTCTGACGTTTAATCATTTTGGCTGCACTATCCACCTTGCGTTAGACACCATGAAAAACACAGTTGAAGTTGAAATTCTGATTTTGATATTTTAGAGAAAAGAATGGGGGCTGAAGTCTTGTGAGGGAATTTATCTCGTATTAATTTTCTTTTTTTCACACTGTGTAGAAACCTTAAAATAAGCAGGTAAGGAGGTGCCAAACGTTATCATATATTATTTGCCCTCTGGAGTGACATTAATCTTGACCTTTACACCGCTATTACCACCACATTTTAACCGCCATTAATCAAAACTGTAAAACTGCTCTTAGGCAAAAACTATATGAAGCATCCACCAAACATTACACTTGGCATCTATTGCACCTGCTTGTATCTTTTTATAGTTCATAGCACATGGGGAGGGTTACAGCATGATAGCAGAGGGGGCTATTTCAACCACCACTCCTCTAAGACCATAAATGAGACAGGACCAACAGTGCAGCTGCAAATCCTGACCATGGCAGAATGAAATCAGATTGAATCTTGTCATTCTAATGTTTTCCGTGTGTGGATGATTACTGTTCGCACTCCATCTGTGGTTTCAGCATACCACTGCTACATAGCACAGATATTGAATTAAATAAAAAAAAAACATAAACATAGCTAAGCAAAAAATTAAAGATGGCCCTTTTATGTATGTTTTCAGGTCAATATATTTATTCCTGAAAAGCTCATTCAGTCCTGCAGCAGCACATTGTTTACACACTGCTTGCTCTTCTACCATCTCTGGAGGCTCAGTAAACAAACAGTAGTAGACGAATTTTAAATGCTATTTTTTGTTGTTAGTAGTATATCTTTCCAAATCAAGCCTACATGGTTGTGCCTGAAAACAGATCCTGATATACTACACATGCAAAACAGAAATCTGATGCTGAGATGTGTCGCACTGGAATCTTAAACATAGTCACCTCACAGCTTCAAACTAGGAGTTTGTTTAATACGACTGACATCATATTATATTCTACACCGACAAACAACAGAAAAATATATTTTTTTAAAAAGCATCTGATGTCTTCTCTAAAATATTTCCATATTCAAACGATGTGGGTGGTGAAAAGTGCACATCTACAATATGCAAAACATTATTATATGGTAATAAAAGTCAAACTAAGCGTCAGAACCAGGAAATTGGTGCTTTTTTTCCCCACAGCTTCACAAACTGCCTCACATCTGTATTAAAAGTCAAAACTTTCAATTCCAAACTTCCACACATAAAAAAGGATCAATGTGTTACCTGACTTTTTAACTCATTTTGGTTGAATACATTACATTTTCATGAATATTAATAGGTAAAGCCAGCATGTCTACCTTGATTTTAACCATAACCTTTTTAAAAATACCTCTGCCTACCTGAGCAAAGTAAAACAGGGTACACGTTCTTTTTCTCTCCATTTGACTGTGAATGTAATTTATATTTAATATATTCTAAGCACTCGATACCACATATTAAAGAGTGTGCTGTTATCCAGCAGCATCTCAGCTATCTTCAACATTACAAGCTAAGAAGCTTTCCAGCCCCCAAGCTGCTTTTCAAAAACATACGGAGTCTTATGAGGAGTTGCTACATTTGGTCGTTGTTCAGTGTTAAGCCCTGCACACATACACTTTAAAACCCTCTGCGGTAAATAGCTGACCTAAATCTCAGCTTCTGAATGAGCTTCGTAACGGGGGCTGGCTGGGGCACAACAAGAAGTGTCATGATTATGTTATGGGTCTTTCTGAAATTTCAGAGAATTCTTTCCTTCTCAAAGTCAGACGGACATTCTTTGTCCTCCAGTGTAATGCATCCAGCTTCCCTTTAGGTGTCAGAGACACATGCAGCTGACAGCATATTAATGACCACTGAGCTCATAGGAGGTATGGGTACATCAGTATTATACCACAGATCAGATGATCCAACATCTACTACGAGTACAGTGCTAAGATTTTAGTGGCTGCAGTGAGAGAACATTTAGATACATTGCACTGTCCAGTTACTGAAGAACATATATTTAGAAATAAATCAATCAAGAATTGATGATATCTGCTTATTCCAATATAATCACAGAACAAAGCCATATTTGAACTAAATAGCAGAGAAAAGACTGCCCAGAATCCCAACATTAACAGAGATAATTAACAAAGAAAACAAAGACAGAACACTGTTGTTTTGTTGCAAATGCAAATTATCAAGGTTATTTTTGGGTAATGACTCCAAAAATGGGGTCATATGATTTTCTGGTAAAAAGGATAGAATGAGAATAAATGACTTCATTTTGAGTAATCTGCAGCAGTTGTGGCTGCAGCTCCAGCTGTGAGACTGCCTTTAGCTTATCTGGCCAGCAGGATGCTGTCCAGATGCTGCTTTAAAGCTGATCCAGCTCCTCTACAACCACCATAAATACATAAACAAGGAAAGATGCCGTACTACATGCATTTCAGACATAAACATTCTTCCTTATACTCATAAAATCCCAACTATGCCATAATTCAACACAAGTAAGTGCACGTTCTGTCTCAAACCCAAGAAGAAATTGCAATGAAGACAAATGTAAATTAAAAAGGGGAGCCCGGCCTATAGACCCAAATATGAAAAGCCATTCCTGCATTCATTAAGCAGGATCTCCACTATGCATCCTCACCTCACACGTATTGTAGTCCTCTGAATCCAACAGCAAACAGAGTTTAGGAAGAAGCTCTGGCCAGTTCTGCAGCTCTCCTTTAGAGGCAATAGTGGTGATGAGGATACCTATTAAGAGAAAGCCTTAGTGTGAATATTTACATTAATGTGATGGAAACAAAAAACACAGACATTATTGCTTTTGCAACCCAAGAAATCTAAAGGATAAAGAACAAAGGCATAAAAGGCTGTCAGAGGAGTGCATTGTTTATACAGTATAATATAGCATTAATTGAGAGCCGAGCCATTAAACAATCTTTGCTGATGTGTTTTAAGCATTTTATCTCAACTGAGGAGGTTATGTAATCGTCTATGTCTGGTTGACTGTCTACAGAATTACACTACAGTGATGATTTTGATGAAACTTGTTGGAAGATTTGAGTGAGAACCAAGGACAAACCCATCAGAATTTGGAGCAGAGCCATTAGAGAAGGGATGAGCCTGGATTTTTCGCCACTTTTTCTAGAGTTCTGAGAAAGTGATTGAATTATCTGCTCTACCGAGCGGCCGTCTAGTTTAATGTGTATCTATCCCTTCTCTAATGAGAAGTGATACACACAGTACCAAAGGTAATACAGCTGCTGCAACGTTCTGAACACATCAACAAACCTTCCATCCTCAGATTAATTTAGACTCAGATGTATAATAAATATTTGACAAAAACACAAATGTAGTCTATTACTTTTGGCCAGTTCTTATTTTGTTATTTTCTTCTTTTTATGTTAATGTCGTGAAAGCCAGTGTTCAGTCTGAGCAGTTATAATGCAACAAGATGACTGTATTTGTAGCTTAAACTATTTTTTATGGTCAGAACATGACAAACACTCACCCAGCAGCTGATTATTAATAATAATAATAATAAATATTAATAATAAAGTAATAAGATACTGTTCTTTCTATCTATCTATCTATCTATGGCTTCTTGATTGGTAACAGTTATGATAACATCAAATATTGTGATATAGAATTATAATATAATAACACCGGAAACTATTTGCTACAGATATATATATATAAAAAAAAAAAAAGTGCTGAATCTTATATAGTCTGATAAGGTCAATCAGAAAACAAATAACAAATGCGCTGGTTAGCTGATGTTTTCAAAATATATGATAATGTGTAATTATAAATATAAATAGGTTCATGTAAGATAGATATAAATTTGACATTAAAATGAGTCTCAAAAGGTGAATGTATGGTGCAGACAGTATGTGCAACTGGAGCTCAGAGACAAACATTCCCTTTAATTAAAATCAATTCTCTTCTTAATACAAATAAGTTTATATTTGATGAGGTAACTCACCCACAGTGGCCCGGATGAGGGGAGAAGAGTCTCCAATGTTTTGAAGACACTCGCTCTTGATGAAATCAGACACACCATTAGGGAAGTTCTGATAGTGAGCTTTCACATTGTTCTTCAGTATCAGGCCACTTAGGGACCGTGTTGGCTCATCTTAGGAGGAGGAGAAAGGAGTAAATCATGAAACATCATTTATCTGAGCTCAAATTGTCGTACTGTTGCAGTGATAACAAAGGTAACATTGTAGAGGAGACTGGCTGCAGACAGAATGTTACACAATCTTATTGCTATCGCATTTCGTGGTCAACACAAGCAACAAAGTATTGACGTGAGAATGCTTAAACAGTGACCAACAGAACAAAAGCACGAAAGGTACACAACACAAGTTATATTTATTTTACAAACTGGTGGGGAGTATTTGGACTTGAATTATTTATAACTTGGCTGCTCAAGTGCGACAAATAATATGACAGCATCCTAAACTGTATTAAATCACTTAACATTTGGGTCGTCTACCAACAGCACAGACAGTGCAGCCGTGAGTTGAGCAATGCCAGGAATTAGGTTTAAAATTAGAGTGACCCATATTCTGAGTGCCACATCATCTGTGGCAAAGATGCCATTGGGTCACACGAGTTACAGCCAGACAGAACTGTCACTGAGAGCTTACATAAAAATAACATGTAAAACTGTTCAGTGTCCAGAAGCATCAGATGATCTAGGAACGTAACCAATACACAACTTAACAGCACACCGACACAGGCACACAGCTTACCTTCTGATTTCAACTTTGTCAAAACAAATATCAAATAGTTGTTAAAGTCTGGGTACTGGTTCAGCTGCTCTAGTCTCTGAGGACGCTGGTTGAGGAAGACACATGCTGACCATTTACAGACATTTAACACTTTGGCATATTACCACTGCGATCTGGTGTACGTTAATGACTGCAAAACAGATTTTTTTTCACTCCCTTGCACAGTGATGGTGAAATAACAGGTGTGACTGTGATCAAGTGCTGGTGCTGTGTGTGTGAGGAAAGTAGGTGCACTTTTATGAGGTGTTATAAAGATGTCATCTGCTGTGATAGCACAAAGACAGATGGTGTATTTAGGGTTATTGTAGCAGTGTGTCTGCGAGTTAATGATACAGTCCATAATAAGTCTTACATAAGCAATTTAGCATCAGCATGCATACTGAGGAAAACACCATAACACATAACAAACAGTGGATGACGATGTATAAGGAATATAGTTATCTATGCATAATTAATCACAGAAATGTTCATTGAGCTGACAGATCTCTATACAGTGAGATGAAAACAATGTGACAGTAAAGGCATCATTCACACTTACTAAAATGACAATCATATTCTAGCTTTTTAATTATCACTTAATAGAGATTAAATAGAATATTTCTCAATTACAGTCATCAAATCAGACAAATCTATACAAAACAGACGGATTTATGAGATTGTGATGATTCTTTCAAGGCTGCTGTCATACTAGTACAACAGGATATCCAAGGTCTTGTCTTGTATGACAAGGGCAGGTTTAGGGTGATACGTGTATAAGGAGGGCACTGTTTTTAGAACTAAGCAAACTAGTGTTACCCTGAGGTTACGTACGAAACTCCAGGTGTTAAATAACCAGACAAAACAATTTTAAGAAGGCAGTGACAGCTGTGCCAACGACGTAAAGGGTTTAAAGACAAAAAGGCAGCCAGCAGTACCTGCATACCTGCTAATAACGGTAACCACCCCGGCTACTACTAGCTCAGGCTAGCCTGTTGAGTCTAGCTGTCTTTGTTAAGACAAACACAAACTATATCCAATCCTTATCTTCCTGATCTGGTTTGAAGAAAAGGATACTTGCTGGACGGATCTCTGTGTGGACGTATCTGGCGACTGAGACTCTTTTAACAGCTGTAAAATTTGTTGAAGTCCTTGCTCGTCTGGCTTCCACTCACACTCCATCTTGATCTGCTGCTGCGGATAAAGAAATAACATTAGCTAACACAGGATTTGTCATCAAACGGTTCACTGCTGTTTTCCCAAACTGGCGAGAACACTTGAACGTCACATTAGCAACATGTAAAAACTCGTCTCGGACCCACGGGCGTTTGTACCTGGTATGACTTTGCCCACGTACGCGACTCTGTCTGACTTTCTGTTGAAATGTGACCGTATGTCTGGTTTTTCAGACATGGGCCTGTTATAGCAGGAACATCCGTTTTCGCAACAAGCTGAAGAGCTGCGGGCCATACAGACTCGCGTCGCATTTAGCTAGCTGCCTGATCAGCTGACACGGGGCTGAGCGGTCCTAGTGCTAGTCAAGTTACGTCAGACGCGTTCACAGATGTCTAAATATTGGACATATTTTAATGATAATCATGTGAGTATTTTATAGAGTCGGCCGGTCGAATTGCTAATCTGCTACGCTGAAGTTGTGTCTGCGATACAACGAAAGAGAGGCGAATCACCAAAAAAAAAAAAAAAAAAAAAAAAAAAAAAAAAAAAAAAAAAAAAAAAAAAAACGCGTTCTAAGATTGTACATTTTCTGACAGTCCTTAAAGGCAACAATTGCGCCTTGACGTCGCCGCTATCATTGTAAATGGAGACGTACAAACAGCGGCCTCTGGTGTCTGTTAGTGGAGGGATGACACAATTAAAAAAAACCAAAATAAAATAACTCAGGTTAACTTTAAATAGTGTTCAGTTAATCTCATTTATATGTTAGAACAGTTATGAAACACAAAAATTATCTTGTATATACATAAAAAGCTGTATTTTATTTGACTTTTATTTTACTGTGGTCAGATAAATTATATACACATTTATGATTCTAAAACAGCACAGAAAATAAAGCAAAAAATATTATTAATATTATTCCGATACCCTCTAATCATAGAATGCTTTGTGCTGGCATTAATTACAGTCAGTAGTAGGCTATAGGAGTATTGTAAATGTTGGGGAGAGACATATGGAATCAGAAGACCATAATATAATTCAAGAAAACAGTAATTATTGTGCTATGAATGTTTATTTGGACTTTAGGATTCATTTTACTAAAACATAAAACAAACAAATAATGTGTCAGTGTTTTGTTGTTTTACTTGATAGTATTTGTGCATATAGTCATGTTGAACAAACATTGTTATGATGGTTTTGAATGTTATATCTATAGATTTGTGAATCTACAATCTGAATATATCTTTAACACTTGGCCACATGAAAACATCTATATGATTAGGTAATACTAGGACTAAGTAAAATAATAATAATAATAATAAAAATACCCTACTTTTTTGTCTAATTAATATTGCAAGTACTTAACAATAAAACCACGTGTCTCCCATGCAGTGAGACCAATATTTACAAGCTTTACAAATTTTAATCAGTTAGATACCTAGTAAATATTTTTAATTTTCTACTTCTTTCCCATCATATTCTCTACAAATATTTTTAATTACAATGCTGATTCATATTATTGCTGTAAATGAAAAATAAATTAACAGATTGCTGTATATTACTGAAGATATTAAGGCACCCAATGCAATAATACAGTAGTTCATATAATTGCCAACTATAA
>JAPSES010000081.1:7396275-7411217 GCA_029822895.1 Maxillicosta whitleyi | reverse complement strand
ATTGTAACTGCTATGTTTTGTCCTGTGCATATGACAACAAAACCTGTCGAATATAGATAATACTTACTTACTTTGATGGCAATACTTGCTCAAGTTTGAACAGTTTTGTTTGTCCTTTTTTTTTTTTTTTTTTCCAAATCCTTGAACAACTGTGTGTTCTGTGAAGGCGACATGACAAATTTGGAGCATTTATTTTTTCTGTGCAATCTAGTACAGTACTTTTGGAATGAGTTATGGCAGTGGCTTAAGTCCAACAGGGTGGAAATGCCACCTTTAACTTGGAAGCTTATTAAATTTGGCCTATGTGCTAATGCAAATTAAACTTGTATGTTAAACATTTTAATCTGACTTGGAACCTTTTTCATCCATAAATGTAAATATTTTAAAATTGATCCACGTAGAAATAATTGATTGATTGAGTTTGATATTCTGTTAAAAAAAAAAAAAGTCCTACAATATTTAAAAGACAAGTCCTTCATGCATAAATGCATAAATTATTCATTTATTAGACAGGGGTTTGTTTGTTTACCTGCTTTACTAGTTTCAGCTATTTCCTGACGCCTGCGTCAGAAGCATCACAATGATGTCTACAATGTGAATATATCTTTGACACCTGGCCACATGAAAACATCTATGTGATTAGATAATACTAGGACTAACTTAAAAAAAAAAAAAAAAAATACCCCACTTTTTTATCCAATTAATATTGCAAGTACTTAACAATAAACCCTCCCCTTGTTCCAGACCACAGTGTGGCTCTCTTTTGCCAGAAAACTACTAACCCTGTCTGATAAATGAATAATTTATGATAAATGTAAGTGTAAGACGGCATATAAAACTTTACCAGTCATGTATTGTCTTTCATTTCTGTTTACAACTTAAATCAGCAACTGTTTTTTATTTTTTTATTCTTAATTCCTATGTTCTCGTGGCTTTATGGGAATTGTGATATAGTGACATAAATCCCATGTTTGTTTGTTAGCTTTCAATTTAGAAAAAAAAATTAATAATAATTATCCACTAGATGGCAGCAGGTTACAAACACGACTCAGTTCTGCCTTAAATGAAGAAGTGCAGCTCGGCTTCAGTACGCTGCTGCCTCTCAGCGTACAGAGCAGCATCCAGTGGACCGGTGTGTCCTAAAGATTGGTCTATTTAGTTTTATGTTAAGGTCTATGAATTTATGTCACACTAATATTAGCCATCATTTTCTACGGATAACACACAGAGCCCGTTTGAGAAAAGCCAAGACGAATCGAGGACGAGTGGGACTGGAGAGTTTTGACAACGGTTCCTCTGGTCTGCCTTCACTCTGTCGTTAGCTTTCGCCAACATAATTATTTGTCTGCTGCCGGAAGAACCATGAGCTTTCTTTTGTGAGTATCATTTCTTTAACAGACGCTTATCTAGCCCTGACATTTGGTTTGGTTTTTGAAAACGTTAGTGCTAATCTGTTAGCTAATGCTAGCAGTAGCCTTGTTCGGGCTTGGACTACTTCCTGAAGTCACTATCGAATGCCTATTTTGATTAGCAGAGCTGTCTGTAGGTAACTATGAAGCTAAAGAGCATCAGTATCCGTGTACGTCTTATTAAAAGCAGTATCATTAAAGAGTCCTCTGTATTGTGTACTTCCACCAAAGACTAAATACCCAGCACAGACTTGAGACCAAATATAAAAGAAACAACCCCCACTGTGGCCAGGATATTTGCTGGTGTGAATACTTTTTCATTACAGGCTAAAACAGTCCAACATTGAACAAGACGCACCATGTATTTACCATGATATTTAGCGTTTTACAACCACAGTAAGACCTCTAGATTATTATTAGTATGTAGCTTGTAACATTTAAAGCTTATATGCCGATTAACACAAGGCGGAGCAGATAACCTGAATGCGACGTCTATGAGGGTTGAAATGTTATTCTGTAATTGGACGAATTGTATCGAGTAAAAATTCAATATCCAGACCCAGCAATGTATTTACGATTAAGTCAGTATATACGAAAACTGATGGCCAAATAGTTGAATATACGGTAGCTAAGTTTTCTGTACAATCATACGACACATTTGCAGATGTGTATAGTCATGTTCATCATCATGAAGACTCCAGAGATTAATTTCTACACTAGAACCCTATTGGTTTAATGTTAAGTTTTCCATTTTTACTTATGTCATTAATAGTTAATGGTCAACATTTACTTAAAAGTGTCTGAAGTAACAAAAATACCTCTTTGTTTCCTCTATAAATAATTAAGTAAATTACCTATCCTGAAGATATAAACGGAGCTTTGTAGATAACTGCACTCTAATTAAAGAGAGAATTGTGTTAGTGTGTGACAACACATTATGGTGACTCGCATAAATTCTTGTTAAATGGGGCAGCAAGAAGTATTGAATCCAGTACCTCTTCAGATGGCCTCATTACACACTATAAACAGAGAGACACTCTGTTCTAGTCCCCCATTCTGTTTTGGCCAAATCTAGCAAACCATCTGAACTTTTCCTCCAGCTTTATAAAAGCATCCTGACTTTTTGACAGCAGAAGTCTTTAATTTAGCATTTATAGTAAGATTTGTTATCATATAAGACTGCTCCTATACTCATCACACCCTTTTCTTCCTGTTGAAAATGTGACTCACAGTGGAAAAAGTTCAAACAAGACATTCAAGCCCAAGAAGAATATCCCGGAGGGTTCTCATCAGTACGAGCTGTTGAAACATGCAGAGGCTACACTGGGAAGTGGAAACCTGCGCATGGCAGTCATGCTGCCTGAGGGGGAAGACTTAAACGAGTGGGTCGCAGTCAATAGTAAGTGCTGGTTTTACTTCCCTTTTCTATGAAGCAGCCTTTTTGTTTTAGATTCTTGGAAATGCGACTTTCTTTTAAAGAGCCTTAGGTTCTTATAACTTGTCATTCTTTTTCATCCTTCTCATTTTGCATGCATCTCTCTAGGCCATAAATGTCAATTAGTCCACATCAGGAATTAGATAAGAGTGAACTATCAGGGTGTAAGATCTTGGCATTGCCTCTAAAGACCATGCACACTAATGCTGGAAGAACACTGTGAATGTTAAATAGACTTTATTGTCCAAACTGTGAGAGCCTGGTTTACTTTCTCCTAAATTGAGAGGAATGGCTTAAGTGCTTAATTTCTCCTCGCCTCAAAGTTCTTTTAGGGTTTGAAATGTTCAGAGGTTTGCTATGTTAACAGCTGACCAAGGGTTTTCTGTAGGTTGTTGATGTTGGGGTTTTAGGTGGTGGTTGTGGGGATGAAGTTTAGAAGGATGGAAGTTATTTAAAATTTTTCATGTTGTCTTCAGCCATTATCGTTATTGTCAAGTCTGCACGTGTTCATATCAAAAATACATGTAGGCAAATTGACAGAGGGGGACATTTTCAATAAAATTTCAAATTACTGGCCCATTAATATCTGTTAGATATGTGTTATATTGTCATATTTATGTTAGCTGGAGTATGAAAGTAAACAACACATAAAAACTTAAAAAATAAAACTAGTTGAAAAGGTCCATTGGGATCAACATCAAGACTTATTTCTGGGAAAAGTCATTTAGTGATTGGATACACTCTGCTTTGACTTTACATTAATTTGGCTTATGTGATACCCAAATTGGCTTGGCAGCTTTACATCTTATGATGGTAGCAAAAACCCTGCACAACTTTTGCTATTTCACACTGTAAAATGAGGAGGATTAAAACCTTCTGTGAAACTCCTACTTTAAAACATAATTAAATTTTTCAGTTTAGCGTTCACTTTAATTGAATTTGGGTGAACTGAACTACAGCATTTTTCCAGACATTCAGTGTGTTACTGACCACCTTTCTAGTACAAAATAATGAGCTATTAAAGCTCTTATTAAAATACTGTTGGTTTGTTATTTCTTTGATTGTTGGGTGTTGTGTAGTGTTTGCATAAAAAGGAAAAAGAACACTAATTATGGCTATAAAACTTTTTATTATTATTATTATTATTGCAAAAGGTATGTTGCACTAGTATAGAAAGTTCAAGAAGAGGCCAGTACACAACACCCTCAGTCCACTCCAAGTTTAAATTATTGTCCTCATGACCTTTGTTAACAAAAAGCTGTCCTCTTGAGGTACAATACTAGCAGTTTATGCTGTTTCATTAGAGCGTGTGCTGCTTTACTCTGGATACACTCTTGTATCATTCTCAGGCATAAACAATTTTATAGCGATAACCATTTTCAACACGTCATGCCAACGCTAAGGGTTCTTAATGAGCTGCTTCTCTATGAGCAGCTGTGTCATTTCATAAAGAATCTAGCATTTAACTGTGTGACTTTATAGCATGATAACACACTTGCTATATGGTGTAAACATTATGAGGATTTTATGTATACAGTATGTTTTTATACCATTTACAGTAATGAGATTAAGTTCACAATTATTAGTCGTACATAGAATAGGCATACCAATAGTGGCTTTACACACACACATGGTACACCTAATGAAGAACACAATTATCATGATTATGCAAAACTAATTGCTGTAACAGATCTAATTGAACAGACTTATTCTTCCATCTCAACTGTTTGCTTTGAGATACTGTGTAAAGCTGTTACAACTTTAACCAGATGAATGGTTGTAAA
The DNA here is from genome assembly GCA_029822895.1 of Maxillicosta whitleyi. Taxonomy (NCBI): domain Eukaryota; kingdom Metazoa; phylum Chordata; class Actinopteri; order Perciformes; family Neosebastidae; genus Maxillicosta; species Maxillicosta whitleyi. The sequence continues at coordinate 7,406,589 of JAPSES010000081.1, read as the reverse complement.
AAACTGTGTGGGCTCGCAGCTCTTGACTTGAAAGTGGAGAGCACGAGTATAACTTGTGGAATCCAGTGCGTTGTATTTGAAGGCTTTCACTGATTGGGAGAAAGTCCATGTAGGCTACAAGTGGTCCACTGTAGTTAACACAGAATGGAACTGGTGTGTTTTGTTTTTTTTAGATTCTTGCACAACACATACAGTATGGCTCATCAGCTGTTCAAAGTGTTTTTATCTCTGTGAAATTGCAACTGGAGCAGCAGTGCAAATGCAGCCAGCTCTTTAGTTGGATGTCTCTGTCTGGTGGGGAGCCATTGTTGGCGTTGTGCCTTAGGTACAAACACAGTTTGTGCCAGGTAATTAGAGGGTGCACTGGTGTACAGTATGGACCGTGTAGTGGACTATGGTGGGTAAAACACTGTGAGGAAACTTGATGCCAGCTATTGGTGCTGGCAAATATGGTATGTGTCTCATACACTTGTTCTCACTATGTTCTTTTTTCTGTTTTTAGCTGTGGATTTCTTCAACCAGATTAACATGCTATACGGCACCATCACAGACTTCTGCACTGAGGAAAGCTGCCCAGTCATGTCAGCTGGTCCCAAGTAAGTGTATTGTCAAATTTGGACAGACTACAGTCTCATAAACCCTCCCCAGGGGCTTTTGTTTCACTTATCCTCTGACAAGGTTCGCCAGGGGCTTTTGGGTTAGGATATTTTGTCAGTTGGAATATAATGAAATAATGACTCTTTCAACTGTTTAGTCACAAATAGGATTGGGATTAAATATTTAACTGGGTTATGAACTACAGCACATTCAGATAATCTCACAGACTTAGAGTCACAGTCTTAGTTTTACTTTATCTGCCAAATTTTTAAAAATGCCGTTTTGGTATTCAGTGAATGATGTCATCGGTGAATGGGTGGGTACTTAGATTGGGTTTATCTACAAACAAGCTGCTCTGCATAACTCTAAAATCTCTGATCTCTGTTTGTGTAGGTATGAGTATCACTGGGCGGATGGAACCAACATCAAGAAGCCAATCAAATGTTCAGCTCCCAAGTACATCGATTACCTCATGACCTGGGTGCAAGATCAGCTGGATGATGAAACACTCTTCCCTTCGAAGATTGGTATGCTATCTGTTGTCTATAAAGGACTCTTTTTCTGTGTGGTTTTAATATTTTACTTCCTGTTCTTTAGTCTTTCTGGTAACATTGAATTGCTGAATGTCCAGTGATTAGGTTTGTGTGGACTATTTTACTGAAATCTTTTCTCAAAGTAGGGCTTGCCTGCACCTTTCATATAGAGTTCTCACTAACGAGTCAATTTCTCCTCCTGAACACACCTACAGTAACAAATTAATACCAATATTAATCAGCTTGCAATTATACATCTACATTTTTGGCAACAGAATTAATAAATGCCATAAATATACACAAATCACATTGAGTTATGTAAACCTAGTCAGCCTTATTTGTTTGCATTCTAATAAACAGTTGATGCATTAAAAGCAAAGGAAGTAAATGAAAGTGGTATAGAAAAGTAACAGAAGTGGATAAATGATTGTGTAAATAATTAAGTAGTGAACTGTGCTTGGCTGTTTTAAACATTGTTAAGTGCAGGTAAATTGCACATACCAATAGGTAACATGTTGTCTTTAAACTAGCTGAGGCTTGTTCTGTGGAGTGTGAAGCCTTAATAGAGTTGGACGACGGCCAGTCACGCTGTATAAAGTCTGCTCTGTCCTTCAGTACACTATTACTGGAGCAGCTAATGAGTAAATGTGTTTTACTGAAGAAACAGGTCACCTTAATCTACTGTATGTCATCTTCGATCTGTATTTCATGCTCTCCCGGTTCATTTGTTGCTTAAAACAACTGTAATGAAACCTCTGCTAAAAAGAGACAATCTAGACAAGACACAAATGAACAACTACAGGCCAATCTCCAAACTTCCATTTTTAAGTAGGAAAAAAACAAAACTTTTCATCAGTTAAACAACATTTTAACACAACACAACCGCTATGATGTCTTCCAGTCAGGTTTAGAGACAGCACCACAGCACTGGGTCCGCTGACCAAAGTGATGAATGACATGTTTGAATACAGACAATGGAAACATGTCAGTGTAATGCCACGTTTCCACCATGTGGAACCGGCTCGCCTCGGTATTCCAATGTGGCATGTTATTTCTGTGTCGTCTGCTCAGAGAGTTGCTCAAAAGTCGCTCCTTGCATGTTGTCTCATCGGCCACCAAAAACTGAATCTCCTCAACAGACCTTGGTGTAGTTTTGAGCTGTCATCGTGTGGATTAAGGTACTGCTATATTTACTGTCAACTTCCGCATCTGTTTTTTTGTAAAAAGGTGGGTCACAGAGAAAACTTTCTGATCAGTCAGTGGTCTGCAGTGTTGATCTGTCATGGTTTATTATCGCTTGGAACCTTGGCAGAGGTGGTACCAAAAAACTAGTACCAGGTACCAGATTCTAGGTCTTTTTTCATAATGGAAAGATAAAAAGGTTGAGTTGAGCCGATACCGTGTGGTAGAAATGCAGCATTAGATTTACTGTATCTTATACTGCTGTGTTTGGTGCAGTCGACCACATTTTATTACTCAAACAACTGGAGAACTGTGTGGGTCTGTCTAGCCTTTTACTAAACTCATTCAAGACATAATTGGCGAACAGGATGTACTTTGTCATTAACTTTACATCCATGCATACAAGAATTACATGTGGGGTTCCCCAAGGCTCCATCCTGGGGCCTCCTCTGTTTAACATCTACATGCTCCCTCTAGTGCTGGTTATAAAGAACAACAATAGTAGTTACCATAGCTACGCATTTGTCACACATCTACATCACAATATCACCTGGAGACCAAGGCTCTGTACAGGCTTTTGGTAAACGCATTGAGGAGATTAATGACTGGATGTGTTGGAACAAACACAAAACTGAGGTAATTGTCTTTGGACCCCAAGAGAAACGACTGCAGAGATTCAATCTATACACCTAAAAACCACCAACCAGGACAGAAATCTGGGTGTACTGATGCACTCGGACCTAAATTTTGAAAAAACGCATCAAGGCAGTCACAAAATCAGCTATTATCACCTCAAGAACATCTCAAGGATAAAAGATCTGATGTCTCAGCAGGATCTGGAAAAAGTAGTCCATGCATTCATCTTTAGTCGGCTTGATTATTGTAACGGTGTCTTTACAGGTCGACCTAAAAAGTCAATTAGACAACTGCAGCTCATTCAGAACTCTGCTGCTAGAGTCCTCACTAAGACCAAAAGAAGTGGATCACACTTTGAGGTCCTTCCACTGGCTGCCTGTCCATCACAGGAGAGACTTTCAAGTTCTGTTGCTGGTCTATAAAGCTCTGAATGGTTTAGGACCTAAATACATCAGTGACCTCCTGACCCAGTATGAACCCACCAGACCCCTCAGGTCATCTGAATCCAGCCTGTTGTCAGTTCCCAGAGTCAGAACCAGACACAGAGAAGCTGCGCTCAGCTTCTACGCTCCACATGTCTGGAAAAAAATGCTAGAAAGCCTCAGATCAGCTGAAAAAGTTAATTTATTTAAGTACAGGTTAAAGACCTACCTGTTCTCAGCCGCATTTGAATTTAATTTTTAGTTTAGAAATTCAGATGTGCACTGTTTCTTTTAAGCTTAAAGTTCTTATCGGTTTCATCTATGTATCAATTTTCTTGTTTTTTTTTTTGTCTTTTTATTTATTTATCTCATGCTTGTACTTTTTATTGCTTCCCTGCTGTAATGCTGTTAATGTTTTATATAAAGCACTTTGAATTGTCTTGTACATGACATGTGCTGTAGAAATAAACCTGCCTTGCCTTGCATAAAACTTCACAGCCAACTCGATTAAAACTATCTTAGGACAAAAGTCATTGATTAACCAAAGTTTGCTCTCAAATGGACAAATTGAACTATATAAGACATGTTAATGTGTCAAGAAGTCATTAAACTCAAGGAGGACTCAGTTGTCAACAGTTTTTCTTGAACAACTGACCGTTAACTATACCCTAGGAAGCTCTCCACCAGACACTTCTATGGTGCGTATTGAATGATGGGCTGTTCTGTCGAGAGGAGAACTTCATGATACGTCTGCGGTAAAGAGCAGTGCTGTTGTAAAAACACGATCGTTTCCTAAGTACAGATGAACACTCTGCACATTGTTACCATTGGGCGGTTCCGTGCTGCTGTCATTATTGTCTGCACTTCCCTTAAATCGTGCTGCGGCCTGCCTGTAAAAACATTTGCCATCCAAGAGAACATGCTGGAGCTGACTCTGCCTCCACTGCTGAGCTTTTCAAGTGTGTGGGTCGCCTTTTGTCCGTGTCTAAGATTTTAACTGTCTCATAATCTATCAATAGGGTTCTTGCAGGGTCTGAAAAAGCCATAAAAGTCTTGAATTTACACATCTGCTTTTAATACCTTTTTAAAAAAAAGTATTTGAAAGCTATTACATTTGACATAGTAGGTCTTCAGTTATGCTGCCATAAACTTGTTCACTATATTGTGTTTAAATGTGGCAGGTTCTCAACTAACTTGCCTGGTTAAGTAAAGGGTAAATAAAGAAATGTGCCTGTTAAATATCCAAGCTGCAAAGAAACTAACATCAGTCGACTCAGTTCCACACATTCCAATGTGATGATTCATATTAAAATTAATAATCAAAGCGTTGTAATAAATACATACATTTTCCTAAATTCTAGGAGCATGGCTATGAAATAGGAATTAAATTGTTCTAAGTCTCAAAAAGGAACCCTGTATGAAACATTAGTGCTCTTCATTATGAGGGTGAATAACAGTTTCTCCTTCTCCCCTTCTATTCTCAAGGTGTCCCCTTTAAGCGCAACTTCATGTCTGTGGCGAAGACCATCCTGAAGCGTCTGTTCAGGGTCTACGCTCACATCTACCACCAGCATTTTGACTCTGTCATGCAACTGCAAGAGGAAGCCCATCTCAACACATCATTCAAACACTTCATCTTTTTTGTTCAGGTAAACTATATTGGTTAGATGCACATCTCTGTAGTAACACACACATATGTCATTACTATTGCTGAATGATGTCTCCTTTCGTTTCTTTGTAGGAGTTCAACCTCATCGACAGGAAAGAGCTGGTCCCACTACAGGAGCTGATTGAAAAACTGACAACCAAGGATAGATAAACAACAATGTTTCCTTTATTTTATCGGTCTCCTAGTTTTGCACAGATACCCACCCCCACCCAGGCGGTATGTATGGAGTATATAATATATTTCCATTTGGGGAAATGTTTTTAATAAGGCCAGGACTAAGGAAGGGTCTTGATAGGTTAAGGCACCAGGACTAAGGCTATCAGGGATTACACACTTAATTGAACAAAACCACATATTAACATATTGGAGAAAAATGTTTTAACTATATGGAAATGTTCCCAGTATTCAGCCATGACGTTAGAAAAAGTATAGACCCGTATTCTTTTGGTTTTCATTTAGACTCTTTTTTTTTTTTTTCTTCTCCCCACTATGATTTATGGGTGACACAAGGCAATTTCAAGCACTTGAAGTTTTCTGTCTTTTCTGCAGGGGGAAAGGTGTGCGTTAGCAGAGTTGCTGTATTATTATAATAAAAGAGTTTAGACGATTTTACAAGATTTAAGCCAGCCTTTAAGCAGTAGCTAGCTATCATTTATCTGCATAGTGGAAGCTGGGTTGTGGTTTGCTATGGTTCACATCAGTTGCCCTCATCTCAGTACATTTAAAGAATCCTAAGTGCCTAGCATGGCTCATAATCACCCTATATCAACAGTGACGACTGCGAGAGGAACAAGGCCACATAATCCTTTCTTTATTAAACCACTCTTATAATTGACGCCACAGAAATTTCCACCTCCCCTCCTCTAAAGTTCCTGTGGCTCTGACTTGCTTTTTATACCCCTGTTGTATTGTAACTGTTTTTCCCCCTCCCATACTTGCCCACCTACTTTGTCTTTATTTAGTTAGAAAGTTTGCAAAGTGCGCTGCGCAGGTAATGATAAATGAATGTTTTGAGGCTAGAATATTGTCATGTTGTAGCAGGGGCTGAAAATGAACTAAACTTAGTGTTTTCTGGTGGCATACTCCCTGTGTGTTAATTTTCCTCTCTCACTAAAGCTGAGTAGCTCTGTCTTCAACAGATCGAAAACCTTAAATTGTATATAAAAGCCCTGAAATAGAAGTAGTGAACTGAATAATTACAGACTTTTTTTTTTTTTTTTAATCCGGATAACACCACATCCCCTGTTATCTCACTCGCCATAAAGCACTTTGAACAATTTTCCTGACCTCTCTTGCCTTGAATGTCTCTTCTGCATAGGCCCTGCTTTGTGAGAAGCTGTTACCATGTGACTGATCATAGTTTGGTTCCTCCCTCATATCTCCCCAAATGAATGTTGAATTGCTTAACCTCCTCCTATAAGGCACAAGTGAGATTTCTAAACGCTTTTGTACGGTCTGAGTTGTTTGCAGCGGTGCTTCAAACAGCAGATGCATGTTGTTTACCAATGTCCGAGTGTAGGTTTCTATGCAATAATTGACACAACACTAAAAGGGTCCCCCAGTCGGCTCATTCATACTTTATCCAATGTTATTTCTTTATAATGCTTACTGTTCAGTGTGTGTGTGTATGTGTGTGTGTGTAAGGATCAACTTGCTTATCTTTAAGGTTTTGGTGACATTTTATAAATCTTATTCTGAAATTTTCTGAAACACAAAGATGCACACATGTAAATACTGCGGGTTTGACCTGTCTTAAAATAAATTTCAGTGAGCATGAAGTGGTAGCTTTTGGTAAAATGAATGCTTTGAGTCTTTTTAGAGGCTGCTTTCCCCTCCCCTCTTTTTTGGATATAAAATTTTTTTGTTTGTTTTAATTGTTAAGTATTTTTCTTCCAGTTCATCAGCTTACTATTATGAATGTTACTGCTCACCAGAAACCCCAAAAACTGTAATAGAAAACTAGTGAACCTGAACGCATCTCATCCTTATGAAATGCCCGTCACATAGCAGTTTGCCTACAGATTTTTTTTTTCTCTCTCTTCCTCTTTGACTGTAATAATTGATGAAATGTTTGTAAATAATGGCTTGGTAGAGGTTTTCAATGCTACTGACTTGAGTTATGCTGTTCACAAGGCGAATAAAGGTGGTCTTGAGTCTTTGAGAACTGTGTGTGGTGTGTTTACGGACGCGCGAGGGGCAGCTGTTTCCTGGGCGGAGTCACATCTGCGTAAACCGCCACTTCCTCACATTTCTACCGCCAAACTTTAAACTAGGAGCAGAGACTCAGCTGCGGTAGAAGCTGGTTATTAAAAGCCGACTTGTTTTTGATAGATAAAAATGTCTGTTACTCCAAAAAGACCCCGCTCTGATGCGATGAACGACTCCATGGAGAAAAGGATAAAGCGCATTTCAATTGAGGGAAATATCGGTGAGTATGAACACAGCAAATACATCGATATTTAGTTTATAACGATACAAAAGTGTTATTAATATGACGTTTAAGCATTAAAGAATGTGCGGTAATAGATGTCGTTGAGCTATTGGTGATTAATCGATCGGTTTTGTGTCTTTAATTTTAGCGCCATTTTTTTTTTTATGTATTCACAACTCGATTTTACCCGTTTTAAAGTACGCATGCGCAATGGCGGTACTCGACACAAAACAAATAAGTGTATATCTACTGTTGTGGAGCTTGAACGTGTGCATCTTTTGTTTTTAGCGGCGGGAAAGTCCACATTTGTGCGGCTTTTAGAGAAGGAGAGCACAGACTGGGAGGTGGTGCCAGAGCCCATCGCCAGGTGGTGCAATGTTCAAACAAATGGCAGTGACTTCGAGGTACAGTATAATGATTGTAACCTGCAGCTAATTTGTGAATATTTGAGTACAAGCTCTGACTAGTTGGTTATAGCCAGTCAGTGAATGTGGCTGATCACGTGACCCTCCACTCCTTTGGGCCAGTCTCCACTAAACGTGGCCTCTCTCTGCCCCTGGTTCATCCTCATGTCAAGATGGGAGAGTCTTCATCTGTATTTAGAGTGCAGCTGCCATCTGTCCATATATCTGCACTGGTGACCACCACACACCCAGAGGAACAGATGGTCCCACATTAGATTGCTGGGGAAAAAAAACATCTCTACCTCCTGTACAAGTTGCAGGCATAGCTTCAGACCCCCAGACTCAAGTGGTTTAACACACCCAGATTTATCACCTCTGTTGCTGCTGGCCTACTTAAGGTCACCAGGGTTTCATTTATATGATCGAGCTAGTAAATCTAAACATGTATGTGTGGATAGAAGTAAGACGAGGCAGATTTATTCATAGAGTGATTTAAAGAAATGGAAAAGAGACCAGTTAAAAACACACAATTACAAATAAAATGTAATAATTAAAATAAAGTAAAAGAGAAGAGTGTGAATGTTCTATGCACAGTTGAACAGTCATTTTCAGCCTGGACTTGAACACAGTCAGAGTACAGATCTGTCATCAGCTGCTTGGAACTGAAACGCAGCTTCAGCCTGTTTAGTCCTGACTCTGGGCACCAGCAAAAGACCAGTCCCTTAGGATCTCAGGGTCCCAGATGGTTCATATAGGACCAACATGTCAGAGATGTACTTTGGTGCTAAACCATGAACAGACTTATTTTAAGTAATTTATAATTATAGTAATTTATTTATTTTTTCCATTCTTGTTTCTTCAGAAAAGCAAATTATACAAAACTTCCCTTTTCGGATGCACACTTTAAATGTGAATGAGTGTAATCGTTGATAATCTGAGTTTTTTAGTAGAATAAAGAACAATTATAACAAGTGGGCGGGAGGAGAGGGCTTACTCTGCAACTTCAAGATAAAACACTTTAAGGCGTGTATGTTTACACTAACTTAAACAGAAATCTATAACATGCAAATGTTTTAACATAACCGATATATTCAATTCACAGCAATTACAGGTTTTTTTTTTTTTTTTTTTACATAGTTTGTCTGTTTTGACCAAACTGTGGAAAAAAGATTCCCTTTGATCCTTAAAAGAAAATGTCAACTTTTTCAGAATGTAAATATCTTGTGCAATATTGATCTGTTCTGTGAGTGCTTCAGGCTTTAACCATTTTCTAGTGATAGGCTTTTTGCTTGTTGCCAAAAGCAATGAGAACAGTTTTTTAATCTCCCCATTTTAAGTAATATTTTAATAATTTGTTAATGTAGTAAGAGTCGATTATGTTACACATGACAAGACCTTATTACAGAATTGTCTCCTTGTAGCTAAAAAAAAAAGTGTTTTTTAACAGTTCATAGAGTTTTATGTGAGTGTGAATAAAGTAAAATAAAGCTGTGAAGTATTTCTGCACTGCACAGTGTCATGCTCAGTGCAGCTCCACAACATTTGGATCAGTGTAAAATGATATTATGGGGGTATTATCAGTATGGACAAATGTTAGGTGTCCTCTATACAGGCTCTTTTGCTGCCTCAGCTTTGTTCTATGCAGTCGTTTGGTAATGCGCCCTCTGCTGATTATGGCACTGAGCTGTCAGGTTAGAATTAGTGCAGGTTATAAACCCCCCCCCCCCCAAAAAAAAAAAAAAAAAGTTCATGTGGGGATGTACTAATAATATACCTGCTATGTGCTTTTCATGATTGAGTAAGGTCAAAACACATTTTTTGAAATCTCTGGCAGGACATTTTAGAGACATTTTGACAAGTTAGTGTTGGTAAATGACCCACATATTTACTTTAGTTGGGCCATAACGGAATATCCAGAACAAGGAGCTACTGTATATTAAAATAAATGTTGGAATGGCAATCAATTAAAGTTTGCTCTCTGATGGGACATTATTTTGACCCAGTAACAATTTTGTAAATGCGTAAGTTATTGTCTTTAATTTAGGCATAACCCATTACATTTATAAATATGCAATAGATAGGAATAGGCTTCAATTTTTTAAATGAGTGACTTTGCATAAAACATTTAGTTGAAACATCAAGAAGGGGTTTTCTGTATGTTTAGGGTTCTTACAGACGCTTAAAATCCTTGAAAATAGTTGAATTTCAATGATGTGTTTGGAAAGTGCTTGCAACTCTAACTCTGTGATGTGATTTGTTGATTTCTTTTAATATTCACTCTGCCAGGGAAGATGCCAAGCCAAAACTACTTATAGAGAGGTGATACATTTGGAAAAATACAACTTTTATGTCCAAAAATAAAATTATCAGGTGCTCTCAGATTGACTCTGGTACAATTTTATCTTATTCTTTGTCTAGTTGAGAGTCTGAGTGAAGAACA
>JAPSES010000081.1:7367705-7382652 GCA_029822895.1 Maxillicosta whitleyi | reverse complement strand
CCCCCCCCCCCCCCCCCCCCCAACTGGTGCTCCTCAAGCCTGCATCACTCCTTATTCCAGTGGGAGTGCAGCAGAGGGAATCCCTGCCCTCCTCTGACCTCTTGGTCAAGAGATTTACAAATACAGCTTAAACTCAAGTGCAGTATCTTACATTTTACACTGGGCAGGTGAAATGCATAGTATGAAAAATCTGATTCTAAATTGATTATATGATTTATGTATGTATGACTGTAAATGAAACAGGCCTGTCAGATGATTTTGCAGCATTATGTCATCAATGTTTAGAAGCTGCACTTGTAATGAATGTGCTCTCTCATCTCAAATATTTCTAGGCTTAACCTTCAGGTTATCTCTGTGAAAACGTGTGTTTCTGTGTGCGCTGTGTTGTAGGGGGTGTTGGAAAGTTTCCTGGGTACAGCACTGACAGGAGCAGTGTTCTGTCTGCTCTCCGGTCAGCCCCTGACTATTCTCAGCAGTACAGGCCCAGTGCTCGTCTTTGAAAGGCTCCTCTTTAACTTCAGCAAGTAAGTGTTTACTCCTCCTTGTCTGCATTCCTCACACCAACAAAGTTCCATAACAGTAGCAGAATGGGAGGAAAGGAAATTTGCAGGTTGTTTTTGTGTGTAAATTCTATTTCTAAACATGGGGTTCCCACTTTTCTCCCTTGGAACCAAAAAAAACTTATAAAATTTACTTTTTTTTTACTTATTTAAATATCTGTATATAAATGTTAATGTTACCTTTTGTAACATGACATCAAACATTTTATAAATATATGCTTTTTAAATGCTTTAATCTAATGTTAGCTAATGAGCTAACTGCAGCTAGCATTAGCTATCAAGCTACAGTTAGCAACAGCTAACATCAGCATGTGAACAAGGGGTACGTTACCTCCGGTTACTCTGAGGGGAAGCTGTTAAAAAAAAAAAAAGCTTAAAAGACTTTTGTGACTGCTGCTCCATTTTATTGATCAAGGTAAGAAAATGTAGGTCATGTGTCATTACCTCCTACCACATACCAGTCAGTGTTTAGAAATAGAAAACAAGCACTTATTTTTATTTATTTTTTTTTTAAATTAAATCTAGAACAAGTTTCCTTTTTAAATACTAGTACAACAGAGTAGTTTACAGTATGTATCAGCTTGTGTGTCTACATTTCTTCTCATACTGATAATGTTAGTTAGCTAGCAACACACCAGTCTCCAAGTAAAACACATGAAACAAGCTATTAAAATGCATAACATTTACCATTTGCAGTTTCTTTAGGTTTGTTGATTTAAAAAAAATTACATTTCTAGTTATCTCTGGCACTTTTTTTTGTACTTGTTATAAGTCTCTTGGCAGTAACAGATTGTTCTGGGTGCAGTTGCCAACCAATTGTTTATTTCACATATGGTTTTGCTTTCAACGTCCTGTCATGAATGACTTCGGAACATGACTCTGATCATGCCAACACCCCACATATCCTCTTGTACAACCTGAACACCTTTTTTTTTTCAAAAGGTACTACATCTTGTAATGCTGCTGGTTGTGGATAAACTAGAAGTACATACTCTTTAATAGCAGATATTGTATGAACTATATTCAGGGAACGATATGTCATTGTGCTGATTTTACATGTTATTTCAAGGCTAAATGTTGGGTATTAAATGATTTCTCCCTTGTGCTTCACCTACTCCTTTACTCTCCCAGAGAGAGTCTTCTAGCATTACCAAACACCATGCTGATTATGTTCCATTATCAATAATTCACTCTCATTTAATTTTACACTGTGAGTGAAGAATGTTGTGGCTTCTGTGTCCTCTGAATGTTTCCATGCCTAGAGTCAGTGGTTGCTGAGTCAGTAGCAGCTGTTACTGTCCACAGCTGGTGGATACTCAGACTACTGAGGCATATTTTCCATTTTGAGGCCATTCGTCCGTTCAGCCAATATTCTTTTAGATAAAATGAAAACAAAATGCAACAGCCCTTTGAGCTATTGTAGGGGGATCTAGTGGTCAGCATGTCCGTCTGTCTCTTTTTTTTCTGGACCATAACTGGAAAACCAGTCATTAGTTTTCCACCAAATTTGTTTACGCATTGGACCGGTTCCTTTTACTGTACTGTGTGTGAATTATCCATTACACAGTTTGTCATACTTTAATTTTTGAGGCATAATGGAAAAAGCGTTCTATATTTATCCTGTAAACTTGCTACAATTGGTCAAATTTACATTAAATATATCCCATTATTTTTAAGTTCTACAGCCCGTTGTATGCACTTGTTTCCAGCCTGCCATTTTCTCAAACTGCTGTCAAAGGAACTAAGCTAACTTCAGTTCCAATTTTCAAGTTTGTGAGGTGGAGGAGATTATTGTCTAATGGGTCTTGATTAAAAACAATCCAGGTATTTCCACAGCTGACCTCTCCCAATGTCTGAATCTCCAGAGACAACGACTTCGACTACCTAGAGTTCCGGTTGTGGATCGGCCTGTGGTCGGGCCTATTCTGTCTGATGCTGGTCGCCACAGACGCCAGCTTCCTAGTGCAGTACTTCACACGTTTCACTGAGGAAGGCTTCTCCGCGCTCATCAGCTTCATCTTTATCTATGATGCATTCAAGAAGATGATAAAGCTGTCCCACCACAACCCGATCCACTCCTATTATGACCCCGACCTCATCACTCAATACAATTGCCACTGTGTACCAGGTGTGTAGCTCGCACCCTTTTGTAACAAGTAAAGAGAAGTTTCTGTAGGCGAGGTGTGTATCCAGTTTGCATCCAGTTTACAGGACAAGATTTCCTTTTTCTCTTAACATAGACGTCATCTGGTAATTCTTAACATAACCTCTACTTCCTTTACAACTTTCTTGTTGTTCATTGTTTTGACCAACACCAAATTTCCATATCACCAATGGCTCTAAACAGTGAAAGCTGAATTTTGATGTGTGTCCTTTTTGGCAATAATGTCACTATTATGTGGTAAATAAAGGTTTCAGCTCCTTTTTACTTCGTTTACTCAGCAGATAGCAAATGATACTAGAATGTGTCTGCCTGTAGATATTGCTATTTACTCTTTCAACAGCTCATATCAGTTTCTGTGTTGCAAGTGACTTAACAGGATTGTTTGGGAAAGACATTATGACACAGGTTCAAAATGGCAACAAATGAAACTTGAAATAACCAACATATCCAGTGACAAGATGATGTTATTTTTCATTACAAGGCAACTCATCGGCACTCCTTGATCTAGCTGCCTGGACAAACAATTCTGATCTGGTATGTAATGTCCTGGTTATTGAGACTTTTACAGACTTGGCAAGTCATGGAAATGCATTTGAAGGCACCAGTGATTCATCCCAGCAGTGTTGCTTGTTGGTTAAAATAAGAACCTCTTTGTCCTCATTTGTTCGCAGCCAGTCAATGCCACCTGGGCATCCCTGACCAGAAAACAGTGTCTGAAATATGGAGGCCTGCTGGTGGGAGACGCCTGTGGTTATGTGCCTGACATCACCCTGATGTCCCTCATCTTGTTCTTTGGGACCTATACCTGCTCCATGGGTCTGAAGAAGTTCAAGACAAGCCGCTTCTTCCCCACCAAAGTGAGTGACCGTGAATGAGTCTGTGTTCAAAGGTCGACTTTCATGATGACAGTGTTTGAAGAACAAAAAGTCACCTCTGGGTTGCAAAGCTGGTTGAGTTTGTATCCCCAGCATAGATCTGTATCGCCATTTTGCGTCAGTTTTACACAGCACCTGTCCTGAAGATAATACATGTTTGTATTTATTCTTGGAAGAATTATAAATTAAATCATATTTCTGCATAGTTTATATTTTCCCCCATTGTTTTTTAGTTCACATTTGAAATTGGGAAACAACAACCAAACCTTAGTTCTCTTTTTATGTTTTTTTTTCCTTTTGGTTTTATTTGCAAAGAATTGTATTTACATTCAACCAGTGGTTCCTTCTTTTAGTAAATCTTACTTTGGGGCCAAACTGCTGTATGATTATGTTTGTCTTCCATAAATGACTGGTGCCACTGCACTAGTTGCATTTCCAGTATAAAAGTCCACACTCAGCAGGGCAGAATGTACCTGTGTTTGTTTATTTTAAACATGGTCAGCAGGGTGCCATTCCACATAAAGATAAGGCACATGGAAACATTGCAATAAGCTGAAAAAGCTGACATTAACGTTTTGTTTTAGGTGAGGAAGCTCATCAGTGACTTTGCGATCATCTTGACCATCCTCGTCTTCTGTGGTGTGGATGCCTTTGTCGGGGTTGACACTCCAAAGCTCATTGTGCCAAGTGAATTCAAGGTATTTACCCGAAAGAAGACAGATGCTTTGTGTGTAACTGCAAGAAAGTTAGTTTAGATAGGAATCGCTGCACCCAAATGTTGTAGTTTGTGACAATGGGCAGCCAGGTGCAGTTTCTTCTGATTACACTGGCAGTGATCCATGTTTCAGGTAGAAAGCCTCTGTAATTCTTTAAAATCCCACTATAATGCTTTCTTTGTAGTTTGCCTAGCGAGCACTGCATATTACCTGAAACTAAGACAGTCATTTCTTTGAGATTGCTCAGCTCAAATGTTTCTCATCTGAATTTAAGACCACCTTTAGATGTAGAGGAAGGGAATGTGCATCAAATAACAACTTGATTATAGGTGATGTGAGAACACAGACAGCCTCATAGTTACAGGTACAGACCGAGCTTTGTTTGACCACAGAGTCTTATTCACAGATTTCTCTCATGTAATGATGCAGCAGTAATTTCAGCCTCTGTGCAGACTTAAAGGTGTAATGGAGCGACTACTTCAAATTAAGGATTTTTATCCATGTTATCCATGATGTTTGGACTTCGAACATGCAAGAAATATAGTGAGACACCGGTCATGTCTGTTTTGGCTCATTGCAACATGATGTTTAATTTGTGTTTAGCCCACGAGTCCTCTGAGGGGCTGGTTTGTTGCTCCTTTTGGAGGTAATCCATGGTGGGTGTACCTGGCAGCCTCACTTCCTGCTTTGCTGGTCACCATTTTGATATTTATGGACCAGCAGATCACTGCCGTCATTGTCAACAGGAAAGAGCACAAACTAAAGGTTGGTCCCAAAATGTGAGGTGCAATATTTTTTGTTTCCTTTACTCAGTTTTCAACCACCATGTTTTTTTTTTCCCTCTGTTGTCTTATCAGAAAGGAGCAGGCTATCACTTGGATTTGTTCTGGGTGGCTATCCTGATGATCGTCTGTTCCTTCATGGGTCTGCCTTGGTATGTGGCTGCCACTGTCATCTCCATCGCCCACATTGACTCTCTTAAAATGGAAACCGAGACCTCGGCCCCCGGGGAGCAGCCTAAATTCCTGGGAGTCAGGTAATTTAATGTCAACCTCATTGACACACATGTACTCTTTCAGGGCCGTTCACAGACTTCCACTCATTGTACTGCTCCTCAAACCATTTTGTTAGATGTGAAAACGACTGCATTCATTTTGGTGTGCAATATTAACCCATAAAGACTCAGCGTGACTTTTGTGTCAGTTCCCAAATTAATTTGTCTTTCTTTTTAACCTTTCTTGCGTGATTTGTCACTTTTTGTTGTAATACTATCCTCTATGGATGGATGGTTGGATGGACTATCCTCTGTATTTTGCAAATTTTCAGTGAAAAATCATGTATTTTCTTATATTTGATTCACTGATATTGTAAATGTTTATTAAAGCTCGGATTAGAATACAGGATTATTACATCAGAAATGCACAAAACTGAAGAAAAAGTGACTTTTTCTGTGAAATGTCCCATTAACTGAACATAAACCAAGTGTGTCATTGATCCAACTCCATAGGTTTTTCTGGTGAATCAATGTTGTAGAAGATGACAGTGTTTCCACAGTAATTTTGAGCCTCTGAATGTCCAAAAGGGTCATATCTGATGACTATGAAAAGATGAAAAACTCTATTTTATACCAATTATTTACATGTATTGATAGAATTAATGGATCAACAGGTATTAAAGAGTTTAAATCAGTAGATGGGTTTGGTCGACAGTGTGTTTATGGGTTAATTTAATGGATAGAAAGCAGACAAGTGACGAGCAGATTCCAGCTGACAAACAAAATTTTATATTTATAGATTTATGATACCGCACATTCACATGGTTTTCGCTTAACGTGTGCCAACTGGGCTTTTGTGGACAAGTTTCCTCATCTGTGACTATACTCTAAAGATTAATGAACACGGACAAAGGTGCATATATTTTATTTCACACATGGAATAAAAGTAAAGGTAGATGTTTCATCCCACTGCGGGGAAAGTTGAACCCAAATATCACAGTTAGGAAAACTACCATGTTACTTCAGTGATGAATAGATAAGTAATTAGAGCTGTCAGTCATGTAAGTAACCTTCTACGTGTCTGAAAACACCTGCAATTAACCATCTACAGACAGATGATCATGGGATAGATTTTCTACAGCCTGTAAACGGAGCCACGTGGATCTGTTTAAGAGTCATTTCCTCTCAGACTACTTGACAATTCCAATATACTTAAAGGTAATTATGGAATTTCTTTACAACGATGCCAAAAAAATCTCATGCACTGAAGCTTTAACCCTATATGGTCGATGTGGAATCTTCATTAATTCTTTAGAGAGATGGGCTACACTGAAAAACATGAGAGTAAAGGCAAACAAATTCATAGGCAAGTTGATGGATATGGAAGTTCCTAGTAGGTCACTACTCTTCACACTTATGTATTTGTGTGATGTATGATGATGGTTATTTGTTATTGTGTTGTTAGGGATGTGAATTACACTCATTCTTTGTCGTTTTATAGTTTGGAGCTCACTTTTACATACATATCACTGTTTTTGTGACTGCAGCAGCTCCCACAGTCAGCCTTAGATCTGCACACAAAAATGTGTTTATACTGATTGTTTCCAATTTTCTCTTGTTTTCCAGAGAGCAAAGAGTCACCGGGATCTGTGTGTTTCTCCTCACAGGACTCTCCGTCTTCATGGCCCCCATCCTCAAGGTGCTTTTTCTAAATCTTCCATGGAAATATGGATTACTGTCTGCCTGTTTTAGGACAAACTCCTGTCACGCCCTTTCAATTTAAAACAATTTTACGTCTTTGATTCATCCGATTACAAACCCCCATAGCTGAAGTAATGTGAAATGAAATAAGCATGTTCATCAGGGTTTAAGCTCCGATTGCAACTGATTGCCTTCTTAAGTTTCCATTCCCTCATTAAGCTGTATAACAAAAAAAACAAAAAAAAAAAAAACACCCAAAGTGAAGTCAGTTCAGATTTGATGAGGTTAGAACTCCCCCTTGTGGCCATTATAAGTACTTCATACCATAATATATATATAAAAAAAGTTTAATTCTATCCTCAATATTAGTCTTATTCTTATAAAATATTTAAAGGGATGTCTTTCATATTTCACTTTAATAAATGGAAAAATAAATCTGTGCCAAGTGTCACAGGACTCTGTGTCCAAACAACTTATCCAGCCTGTTTTAAATGGCAGCTAAGTGTCACACTGATGTGTCTGGTAAAGGAATGTTCTTAGAAAAGCTGCTTGTGGACTATTTTTAAGCACGCAATAGTGCTAAAAATAAATACTCTCTTTACCGTGAGGGAAATCCTGCTGAGTAAAGCGTTTGGTAATTCAGGGGCAGACGTTAATTCATCCAGTGTTCGCAAAAAGTGGAGGCAGTGGCACATTAGGTTAACAAGCTTTTCTGTCCTCCGTGTGCAGTTTATCCCCATGCCTGTGCTGTATGGTGTGTTCCTCTATATGGGTGTGGCATCGCTCAATGGCGTCCAGGTGAGTTTGTCCTCTGTGAAGTAAAGCCCTCATTTCATTCAGTTCAAAAACACAAACTTGACCTGATGGTTTATCGCCCGTTTCCTGTAGTTTATGGACCGTCTGCAGCTACTCCTGATGCCAGCCAAGCACCAGCCTGACCTGATCTACCTGCGCCACGTCCCCCAGAGACGCATCCACCTGTTCACCTTCATCCAAGGCCTTTGTTTGGCTCTCCTCTGGATCCTCAAGTCGACTGTAGCCGCCATCATCTTCCCCGTCATGGTTAGAGACAGCTGAAGTCACCAGTGTGGCCAAGCACTCGATACGTCCAGGGTTCCTGCAGGGTTTTAAAAAGTCTTGAATTTGCAAATTTAATACCTTTTTAAAGATTTTTTTAAAGGTCTTAAATTTGATGTGGCAAGTCTTAACCCTTTCATGCATAGGCTGTTCTATTTTATAATCATGGGTTTACTGTGCTGTTCTTCATAAACATGATTTACACAAACATGTTTGAGTGTAAATCAGTTGCTAATTGTTACAGGACAGTAATTAACAGTTTTCTTAAAGTTTTTTTTTTTTGTATATAATCTCCAAGAAGTGAGTAATAACTAGTATTAGAGTATGTTAAGATGTGACAAAACATCAAATTAGTTGCATTAAAAATGTTTTTATTTCATAGGTTTCACACAGTTAATCATTTTCTGATGATGGTTTTTAAAATTGCTTAAAATTTTTTTACATATGGTGTTCAGCTGAGTGGACATTTCTGTAACTGTGAAAAATAGGTTAATTAAAAACATGTCAATTGCATACATTTTTTTTTTTCATGCTTAAAGAGGAATAAGAACACTTAAGACACAAGTGTCAAACATGCGGCCCGGGGGCCAAATCCGGCCCGCTAAAGGGTCCAGTTCGGCCCTTGAGATAAATTTGTGAAAAGCAAAAATTACTCTAAAATATGAAAAATCCTTTTAGTTCAGGTTCCACATTCAGACCAATTCAATCTCAAATGGGTAGAACCAGTAAAATACTGTCATAATAACATAAATAATGACAAATTCACATTTTTCTCTTGGTAAATGTAAACATTTTCATGTGTTTACACTAAAACAAAGTATAATTTCTCAAAAAATGTGAATAACCTGAACAAATATGAACAACCTGAAATGTCTTAAGAGAAGTAACTGCAGTTTTACCAATATTCTCCCTTTTTATTAAATGTTTTGTGTGTTTGTAGATCCACTGTGATCTGTATGTTATAATCAACATGTATAAATGATAAACTGAGACAGAATATTGTTAAAATGACACTGATTTTTTCAGTTTGTTCATGTTATTCACATTGTTTGAAAGGACAGTTTGTAGATGTAAACATTTTTATAATGTAAATATACTGTTTTCGCTCTAAAACAAATAGAAGCCTTTGGAATTGACATTATTTGTATATTATGTTATTATTTTACTGGTTCGCCCCTCTTCAGTTAAAATTTAGTTGAATGTGGCCCCTGAACTAAAATGAGTTTGACACCTCTGACTTGAAAATCTAACTAAGGTTTTCAAAATTCATGCATGAAAGGGTTCAGTTATGATGCCGTAAACTGCCATAAATGTGTTTTTAAATGTGCGGGAAACGTCCGAACTGCAAAGAAAGTAACATTAGTCTACTCAGTTCCAACCCGGCAGTTTATATTGAAATAAGGACGTCTTAAAAAGTCTTAAATGACATTTTTACAACCCTGTCGGAGCCCTGTACTTCGTGAACACGCGTAAAAATTAATCGAATTGTTCCCTTTTGCGCAGATCTTGGCATTGGTCGCCGTCCGTAAAGCCATGGATTACATCTTCTCCCAGCATGACCTCAGCTACCTAGATGACGTCATCCCAGAGAAGGACAAAAAGAAGAAAGAGGATGAGAAGAAAAAGAAAAACAAGAAGAAAGGCAGCATCGACAGTGAAATGGAATTTGTACGTTGTTTTTTTTGTTTTTTTTAAAGAACAATCCCCAGAACTTAAGTTTCCCATATATAAAAGAATAATGTCAGTTATCTGTTGTCTTGTGTCTATAGTTGTTGTTGTTTTTGTGTGTAGTTTCCTGTAGGTCCTTACTGAAGTGATAATATTGTCCCTCCCTCCTCCCACAGTCTGACTATCCCTACCATGAAAATATCCCCAGTATAAAAATCTCCATGGATATGATGGAGCAGGAGCCCATGTTGGGGGATAAATCTTTGGATAGTGAGTACTAGACAGTGTTTGGTTTGCTGACGCTCCTCGTGGCTTCTGCAAATTTTGTACATGACAAATGTTTTCTGCCTTTGCACATGTTGACACGTGTAACAACTTGACTCCGAAACAGTCTTAAAAAGTTTGGAATTTTGAAACGCTGTTTTCGAGACTTTCAGAAGTTTGACATTTTGTGTGAAAGTCTTAACAAAGTATGGAAAACAGTTTCTATAATAATCCTGTAAGATGAGGAATACATGAGGAAAGGATATAAAAAAAAAACCCTTTATGATATGAAATGTTTCTGTCCGTAAAATATAATTTACTGTGGATTATGCATTCATTATTTTCACCAGGGTTTGTTTGTTAGTTTGATAGTTAGCAAGATAACTCAAAAAGTTATTAACAGATTTTAATTAAATTTTCAGGAAATGTTCTCTCTGAGACAAAGAAGAGCTGATTAAATTTTGGAGGTGATCCGGATCACCTTCTGGATCCAGGAATTTTTTTAATGGATTCTCTATTAGTTATTATTGGCATCGTTGTAGTATTAACAAATGTCCACCAGATGGCAGTGGAACTCCTGTTTTCTCATATAGTCCATGGACATATCTTCAATAGTTATGGAGCTAGATCCTGAAGAAAACCACCATTACGGAAAATAACTATTCAACAAATAGTGATATCAGTGTAATTCTAAGTTCTTTGGGTATATTTCCAGTGTCAAGAATCTAATAAAATAGATAAAAAACAAATGTGGGAGTAATATTGCGGGGTGTCAGTTTGCGCTCTCTCAGTGCTTTTCTAGTTCATTCATGCATTTATTAAAATTATCCTTTCCACTATACACAACAGGTACAATCTCCACCAAAAAAGTACATAAAGTGAAGTCTGGGTATTTTATTTGGATAAAGACAAATACCCTAAGGTGCCATGCTTCATCCTGATGCTGCTTTAACTGCTTCTAATTTTCTTTCTTATTGGATTCTAATACTGTCATGCTCGTATCTGCACCAGCTGTGCCATGCTACTGCTGCTTCCACTGCTTTTTCTCTGATTTGTTGAAACATTTCTGGATGATTGTGAAGTGTTTTTTTTTTTTCTTGTTTTATTAAATGGTGCCATTTTTTTTTTTTTTTTTTTTTTTTTACTCTACAGGAGATCAATCCCCGATTTTCCTTAAGTCGCATTCGGCGTGCTGAGCACTACTTCGAGGCTCCGACAGTGGCCAAGTAAGTGAGTACCAACTGTCATTCTCATATTATGAAAACAAACATGGAAGTCAGTCAGACTCGAAGGCTTCATGTGACGTTTCGTGTGTATTTTTTTTCCTTTCAGTCTTGACAGAGGTTCATACACCAAAGGTTCGCCTCAGATTCGCATCAACCGCTACTCAGAGGAAAATGGTTTCGTCTTGAGGAAAGACTCTGAGACAGATCTGTGAATGAATTATCCAAAGACAGAGCATATCTGGTTTAGAATAGTACTGCTTTATGAAACTATTCTTATTTATTTATTCATGGTCTTTTTTTTTTTGAATTGTGATTTTTCTTATTCATTCACTATGCAACTTCAGAAAACACGGTGTACGTTACACACCCCGTTACACTCACAACACACTAGAATGCAAAAGAAGATGGAAAAAAAAAAAAAAGTAAAGCAAAGATGAGTGTGTAAATGTAACTCATCTGAGGAGTTGGATCCAGAAACCTCAAAGAAGTGTTGTTTAAGTTTTAATACGAGGTGGCAGAGGATTTTCTTGGACAGTGTTCATCTGTACCAGTGCTTCCAAAAACAAAAGAAACACTCAAGGTCTGCATTTTTTACAGGGGAGTTAATAACTTATTCATGCATATTAAAAATGCATTTTAATACAACATGTGCAGGAAGAGTTCGAAAATACAGACCAGTTTTATTATTCTGTGCTTGAGAAGATCTGAAGGGTTTTGTTTTGTTCCATCCTCTCATCTCCTTTCGACTCCTCTCCATTCCTCTTGACTCCTCTTCTCATGACTCCTCTCCTCATGACTCCTCTCCTCATGACTCCTCTCCTCTTGACTCCTCTCCTCTCCTCATGACTCCTCTTCTCTCATCTCCTCATAACTCCTCTCGTCTCCTCTTGACTCCTCTCCTCTCCTCATGACTCCTCTCCTCTTGACTCCTCTTCTCATGACTCCTCTCCTCATGACTCCTCTCCTCTTGACTCCTCTTGTCATGACTCCTCTTGTCTCCTCATGACTCCTCTCATCTCCTCATGACTCCTTTCCTCTTGACTCCTCTCCTCATAACTCCTCTCGTCTCCTCTTGACTCCTTTCCTCTCCCCATGACTCCTCTCCTCTCTTCATGACTCCTCTCTTCTCCTCATGACTCCTCTTCTCTCGTCTCCTCATTGCTCCTCCATGACCTCCTGCCATAGTGAACAAAAAGGTCTTGACTCAGCATTATTTTTTTCTATATAATAGACATGTGAATTATTTATGGCGCTACCGTCCAAACTTGGATATTCCTAAATACAACATGTTACTGCTACATTTGTGGTCATTAGTGAAGAACGTCTGAACGCTACTGGACTGTAACAGCTCCAGATTTTATTTCTCTCTCTTTGTTCCTTTCCTGTCGTTCTATGTTCATATTTATTTTTAAAGTCTCAGCAGTATATTTTGCTGTTTTTAAATCCAATTATGGTATTATCGTTTCTGTCCCCAATCTGTGCAAATTTTATTTTATTTTTTTCTATATCCTCTCAGTTGTTTTTGCCCTGTTATGCAGATATAGTTTTATTAAACCTGTATGTAGCGCTACCTCTTATTTTTGTAGGTGCCAGGCATTAAATATTAAAATAACCTCCCACACAATATTTTTTGATCAAACACTGACTTTCCAAATGGCACTAGATAACATTTCCAAATGTTTCCCTCCATATCATCTTCAAATATTTTTTAATATATTTATATATTAAATATATTTAAGCCGCCTCCCCTGAACTCTGCTTTAAAATTCTATCTGTTTTAGTGTAAACATCTCCAGATACAGCAATAATAAACCTCCAACTGCATTATCTGATCATGAAAATCACATCAATTTTTTTCTTTTTTTTTTCTTTATGTGCAATGCAGTTTAATGTTCTCACACACACGTTTGATCATAAACCTAAGAGTCTAGTTGTGTCTCATCTTCCTTGAAGCTGTGATCATATTTAACAGCCATTACTGTGAGAAACTTTTATTCTTTGAGTGTGTTTTTTTGTTTTGTTTTATTGTCTTTTTATGCAAATCAACATTCACTGTGAGGCAACGTAATGTTATAACTTCCGGATCTGGAAGAATTACAGCAACATAGTATCCAGATTTAAAAAACATTTTGGTTGATACCATATCCATGACGCATAATCATGTGACTTCCATATAGTGACAGTTTTATGAACAATGAAAATGCACCAGATTAAATTGTTGAAATTACTTGATCGTGCTCTTTTTTTGACTGAAGTAATCATTGTTTCAGTTTCAGTCACTTTAGGATATATCTTTGAATGTATTACGCGCCGGACATTTACTTCATGTGATTGAAGGAAAGCATCAGTTGTGTTTAGCGCAAATAAGGGTTTGAAATAATTAAATGAATGAATGAATGATCTCAATCATCGTCAATGTATCAGTCAAAATGTGAAGCACAAGACTGTTAGAAACGCTCTAAACCAAAACAGGAAACCCCAGTCTTCCACTCTGATCACGTATCTGTATATGTTGATTTTTTTTTTTTCTTTTGTTCTGATTCCATAAGTAATGTAATATTTTTGATGTTCAAATCATTTTATACAATCACATGTGCTCATTAAGCAAATGTTACTGAGGAAGGAAGAAGACGGTGGGTTTTTTTTTTCTTTTTTATGGAGTTGAGTATTTTGATGGTGAGCAATTAAACAGTCTAAATGATTCTTAAATGCGTGGGGGTGTGTTTTTCTTTAAAATGTCCCTGGTGATATATTTAAATGAGTAGAATGTGCGGCTCATAAACTCTATGTGGAGAAAGTGAAAAAGGATCAGCTACATTAACTACTCTACTTCACCCTTTGTGCAAATATGACACAAAAACAGACATATCTGTAAGCCTGTAAAGGGAATAACTGGGTTAGAGCCTGAATTTGGGTCGATATTTATACAAATGTGGTACTTACAAACAGAATGTGATGTGCATGTGCTTTCAGGGAGTCGGCTGAGTTCATATGAAGCACAGAATGGAGATGGAGACGTTTGTAGGTCACTCACAGAAATACTGTTATTAGAGGACATAATAAGACTTTATTACATCTGCGAATTTTTCCAACAATTTTTTTTTATTATGTAGAAAATCAAGGTCAATGAAGTTACCATATATGGTTCATTACCCATAAGTGGCAAGGGAAAAAAAAAAAAAATCAAAAGAATCGAAACACATCTAATGTTCAAGAAACTTTTTTTTTAATTTTTTTATTTGACACATACAGACACACATCCAAAAAACATTTAGGAGACGCACAGCAAGTACAGTTTCATTTGCTTCACATTATCTTTTATTTTTTAAAGGACCGTGTTTTTGTGATTAACAGTCAGTATCTTATACGTAAATAACATAGGTCTCATAGTCCGTTCTTCAAATTCTATACACATACAAAGTTTAATTAAAAAAAAAAAAAAAAAGAGACAAAGAACAAAGGAACAACATGGACGTTATAACAGAGCATTAGACCAACATGAGTGCAGATCCAGACACCTGTTCACATCCACACGATCCCTTTGAATATCATTCATGACATTAGTACCATCACTTCATCATTACATTTGTACCATTACTTCACCATTCCTTACATTAGTACCATCACTTCATCATTCCTTACATTAGTACCATCACTTCATCATTACATTAGTACCATTACTTCATCATTACATTAGTACCA
>JAPSES010000081.1:7325220-7346903 GCA_029822895.1 Maxillicosta whitleyi | reverse complement strand
TGCTCATTGTCTGTTAATAGTACTGACAAGCCTGAGAACCAGACACATCTGCTGCGTATGAGCAGATCCACCTGGTGCTGCTCTATTTCCAACTAAACCTAGATCAGTCTGAGCCAATCACAGTTATTCATGCGATATGCAGTGGCTCAGATGTAGTTTGATACAACCATGCTGCTCCCCTTCCCATATCTGTATCTGTCTGTGACCATCAATCTGACTGGTAACAGGTCTATTCACTTCCATCCAGAGACATTTTGGCCTGAGCCTGTTGGTGACGCCCCCTTTGAAAATCAAAAATGAAGTGAGAGAACCCAGACCAAGGCCAGGTTTAAGCACTGACGGCGACACTGATGTCACACCCGCTCCCTCAAGTAACTTCATAACAACTGATAACAGAGTATGAACTGATTTATAACACACTAGAGTATGTTTATTTCAGTGTATTTTGTCAATGCAGTGGAATTATTCAGTATTTTGGATGTAATCTATTGAATTGTTTTCACTGGGGAATATTTCCAACCATAGTGACCTTAATAACTTCTAACATAAAAATGATGAGATACTCTGTTAATATTCAGCTTAATTTATAAAGTTGTAGTCCTAGATAGATAAGATGCTGTGTAATGTGAGTGAGTGAGGAACATCTATTAGGGTTTGGATTAACAGCTGCACAGCGTAACTCTAAACCCTAAAAACTGTAACACGTTGAGCAGAATAATAATAATAATAATAATAATAATAATAATACACTATTAGGGCGGAGTTACTGTGCTCAATCAAACGCTAGCATTTATAGCAATTATATTTGGTTCAATGTGAAGTGACATGAATCTGCAGGCATCACAGCTAACACGCACAAATAACAATCTCCAATTTCATCTCACGTTTGACATGTTTTTTTTTTTTGTTTTTTTTTAGGGCGGAGGCATTTCCTCAAATATTAGTCTGAGGTGAGGAGAATGGATGAGCTTACCCCAGTTAAACAGAGATATCATTTCAATATCATGTTCCCAGGAAGCACTTGCTAGAAACCGCAGACTGTTACCATGGCAACAGGAAATTTTGATGGTGGACCTTGTATATTATTGTATTTTATTGCAGTTGCTGGGAAATGAGTCAGAGTGCTCTCCGTCACACATGCACAATCTCTCAGTAATGGGACATAGTGACACACTGGTGGAAGGCGGCAGCGACGGCGGGCCACCGTGTAGAATGACAACATAATTTTATACATCTACCCTGTCCTTTCACTGAGGCTTTCTATCTTCTGCTTCCAAGCACCAATTTCAGGCACTTTACAAATAGACACAATATAAATGATGAGGATGGACTCGCACAACAAAAGCACAGGCAGATTTTTTTATTATTATTTTTTTAGGTGTCCCTGGCAAAGCTTTCAAAACGGAAACTTTAGGGGTTGGTACAGCTTCATTATATCCTTCTAACTTTTGTATTCGCAACAATGGATAATTATCTCGGGGAAAATGGATATTTAATTGAATAAAATGGGCATGCTCTGTGTTTGTGATTTCTTATGCTTTATATCTTTCACCTATCCACTAGCGAACAGTGTTCTTACATAATAAATGATTGCACTTTACAATACAGCTAATGCAGCCCTGAAATATATTTATATATAAAGATAACATCATTTGTGCCTTCACAAACTCCTCTAAACTCTCTTGGGAATATTCATTACCATGACGAACTGTACTGGGGTATAGGTCATTCATACTGTTTTGATAAATGATTCATGGCTGTTTTAAACCATCTTTCAGATATAATTTCCAGAGGCACAAACTTAAGCTCAACAGACTTTGATCAGATATTCAGACTGATTTGAAGTGTTGGATCATGACGCCAACTAACAATGAGCCAGTCCTCGATACAATGTCTTTAGAAAAGATGTTTAATATTTAAAGCCTCTTGCTGTCCTGCGCTGATGAAACAACCAGTAATGAAGCGACCAGAGGCTCCGCTTTTCATCTGTTTGAATGAAATCAAATGTGAGAAAGCATCCATTCAAGACATTTACTGGAACCTGGTTCAATTCCATCTCGTGAAATGTGGAGAGAAGTAAGTCCATAAAAACTATTAGTCCCTGAGTGTACTTTGGTAAGAAGGTGTTTTGTTTCAGTTCGGAAGTGGCGCATAGCAAAGAGAGACGTGGTGCAGAAAGACACTGTCAAGAACAGTTCTGACTGAGGAACAAATACCTCTGAATTTAAGATTTTTAATTAAACAAACTGAGAAAGATTCTGTTGTCTTGTATAGAAAGTAATATTTTACTGTTGATTCTTTTAATGACAGAAGAGCACAGCAGCCAATCATCAGACGTGACTTTATTCAGACAATGAACCGTCCAGCTACTGAGCCTTCGTCTGTTTCAACACTACAGATCATAAAAGTAAAGCTGTCAGTGGAACAGCAAAAACAGTCAGGTTTCCACTCTTGGTAAAATGACATATCGTGCTTCATGATACTTCCAGTCAAACAGTGCAGAACACAACTTCTAAACAGAATTAGAATAAAAATACAACTCTACAAAGCTATTTTTGTAAAAAAACAAAAAACAAAACATTGTTTTAACATATTTACTTTCTTTGTGGCTACTTATTTTGTTTTCTCTTCATTTACATCTTTCCTTATACACTTGACTTGCAGTTAAATAGTATTTGCAGCTATAAAATATGCAATTATAATAGTAACTAAAAAAAGTATAAAAAATGACTACAAGACAAGTGAAATTTGAAGTGATAGTATATAATTAGATTGAATTATCCATTATCAACAGATTACTCTTACATGCTCAACTGATTTAGTTTAACACCGTACTATGATGTTCACATGCTAATACATAACTATATTAAAACTTTTAATCCATTAATTGCTGAATCACAGCTGTTATATAATGGCCTAAATAACTAGGTGTCAAACTGTGAGTTTGACAATAACCTTTACAAAATATTAAAGTAACAATGGCAACAGGAGCTTGGATACTCTATCACCTTCAGGATGAACTGGTTCTACTGCAGGGACTGTATCACTTCATTCAAAGACATTTTTTCCACCAGGTGAAGGCAGTGACTTGCCACAAAGACGAGCAGCTGCCTGTCAATAGACACACAAACGCACAAAAGAAAGGTTATCAACCAACCTGATTTTTCTGCTTTGTTACAGTGTTAATGTGAAGATGACCTACTTACTCCTGTTTGTCCTTTGGAGAAGTTGGCATGTGCATAAAGGAGCATCGCAATCTCATTATGTCCTGCCTCTAAAGCAATGGACAGGGCATTGCTTTCATCCTACAATCAAACCCAAGCATATACAAACATGAGGAGCACGTTCACACAAGGTTCATGCAAATTACTTTGTATATACCACTGTCCCCTTGTGTTTTCTTGGCAAATCTGGCAGATGTTTCAACAAATATTTACTATCTTTTTAATAAACCAAGGGAGGCAACAGTTAAATATTCCCCGCTTCAGGACAGTGGAACAACAGAAGCAGTGATTCACATACACTGTCGGTAAGGGTGGCATCACAGTCCGGCTGGACCAGCAGAAGTTTAACTATGTCCACATGGCCGTGCTCGCTTGCACACATCAACGCCGTGGAGCCCTCATCGTCCTGGAGGTTGACCTGTGCGCCCTGTGCCAGGAGCGCCTGCACCATGTCCATCCTGCCGTGGCTCACAGCCAGCATCAGAGCGGTCTGTCCAGCCTGGGCGACAGGCGGCGGGGGTCAAACACACACACAGGGTTAATGAGCTGGGCTGCCACATACCAAATATGAAGTTACATGTTGTTTTTTTGTTTTTTTTGTGTGACTCAAACTTCTTCTTTATTCACTCACAAATACATGTGAAGCAGTGTGTATATAACGTCCAAACTGTTCAGATACTGTAACTGATGTGAATACAGTGACTGAGGTGGACCATGGAGATACTAGGAGAGAGAATATAGTACAAACATGTAAGTAATTAGGCTAATGATGGCTTATTTATTACATTCTGGGCCAATAACTAGATTTTAGATTAATTATTGCTGATTTCTTTTTATTAGCTTTATTTTGTGTGATTATTCATTGCTAACCTATTTGCAATGCCTTTTGGCATCCAGTTACTAACCTACATTTATTTTGTTTGCGCTAACTTCTCTGCTCTCATTCTATGATGAATTTCTGTCATTAAAAGTGTGTTTTTTGCTCCACATTCTTGTGAGTATTAAGCTTATTATTATCTTTTTTTAATTAGTACTAGCAGCAAAAAAAAAAACAAAAAAAAAACTCCCAACACAGAAATAGAATCTGTAGCGGCTCATCACATCCATATCTGACTGACCTGGCTGGCTTTAGCATTGACATCTCCTTTTGTAAACAGTTCCTTCACCACCCTCATGTCCTCAGGTGAATCCACAGCTGCGAGTGCAGCCAGCATGATGGGTGTGTAGCCTGCCTTGTTCTGCTGATTCACATTACACACCTCTGCAATGAACATGGGCCATTGTTCCCCAGACAGAAAACGAAAATAGATGTTAAAAAAAACGGTGAAAGCAAGAGGTGAAGATTGTTTATTAATGCATTTCTTCTGAACTTTTATATAAAAATGGGTGAAAAATACTTTATCACAAAAGTCTTTTGCCTCCCAGAACACATATATTTATAATTCTGTTGATTCATGTCTGTAATAATGAGAAGTGAACTCAAATGAGTGATTTGCTACTTTTAATCTTACTTTTTCTACTAGTTCTCAGTTGTCTTTTTATAGAACACTTAGATAAATTCATTCAATATATGACAGTCTGGAGTTTCTAATATTATTAATAATATCATTATTTTTATGTGCTGCTGTACCATATGTTATTTATTTCATGTTACATATCATCATTCAAGCAGAACCTTTGAATTTATTTTCAAACCAATGGTAGAAAATGTGAATTTTTAGATACAAAACAACTTATGATCTTGAATGTATTCTCTCTGTTTTAGTTTCTTTGCCCCCTGGTGGTTTTCAGGAAGCATAGCAACATACACACAATCCAGTGAACAGTCATTCAGTGCTGCTAAAATGTAAAGAATGTCTCTAAAAATGTAAAACCACAGAACACATTTTCTGACCTGCAGAATATGAATTTCGATCACTGCCATTTTGTTTTAATAGCAAATCTGTAAGCACTGTGAAATTAATTAAGGATGACTGAATGTGGATACAGTCTAATACCTGCATCAAGCAGTTTCTTGACGACGCCAAAGTTGGAATGTGAGACACTGTAGTGAAGCGCTGTGTTTCCATTTCCATCTGCCATGTTGGCTATATGTTGCAACACTAATGGTGAAATGACTCTAAAAGAAGATAAGTAGTCCTCCACAGTGTCGGGAACAGCTGCCTTTTGACTGGACACAAAGAACCACTCCTGTTGGAGTGTTTGAAGAGAATCATGCTGTTGTGATGGAGAGAATATGAAAAAAAAGACAGATAAAGGATACATTTACATGTCCCAGATTTAAAGACTGCGTAAATTCACATTATGCAATGCAATTTGGACTTTGACTATCTTGGAACATATTGTATTTATAAGCAGATGACTGAAAGAAGACTGAAAAATACAATACATCAATAAAAAAAAAATAGACAATAACAACAATCTGTTTTCATGTTATTAACAAAAAGGCTCAATGTTTTATTACTAATTTTACTTAATTGAAATTATGAAATATAGCCATATTACTTATTTACTATTTATTTAACTAAGAAATTCTCTCCAAAAATGAAAAACAATATTTTCATATTTACATTTAACTACCACGGCAGATTACAGTGGCAACACATTCCTGAGCTTTTTGTGTCCGAGGCCAAGTTGTTTCGGTTCAATGACATACCCTGTCTCAGCATCTCTCCACACCCTTCCCGTGGTATGTCATTAAACATGCATATACACACAGATTCAGTACATATATGCATCTATACACACTAGACTGAAAAGAACATACCAGGTCTCTACTGGATAAACTTGTATCATCCACCAGGTGCATCTTTAAGGCTTGGCAAGCAGAGAGCATCTTTTCACTGAACTTAAACCTGAAATGAATATGATGCAGGTTTGTCAGTAGCACAAACACTCCTCAGTATGATTTTATTACACAAATAATACTGAAAGAACTGTCTTTAACCCTTTAACGGTACCTCTGTGGTGTATGTGATATCCCAGGTCCCTTCGGGCTCTTGTTGGTGCCACTTCTGCCCTTTCTTGCTTGTGCTCCTTCTTGAGGAAGTTCCCTTGAACTGCTGGCTCCTTTCTTTTGGATTTCCCCAAAGAAAACCTTGTCAGTGACGGAGAGATCCTGAGATTTAACAGGTTCCAATCTATGGAGAATTTACAGGGTTAATAGGTTAGAGAAATATGTTAACTAGAGTTGGATACTCAAGGCTAAAAAAAAAAGTCCTCGACTGGATTTAACTAATGAAACTTACTCAAGTGATTAATGTGTTTCAGCTTTAACACTAACTGATACAGTGGGTAATTTCTCATTTCTGTAACGACCATTGATTTTCTACAAAGCATAAAGACTGGACCATGTCAGCATTCATGATGCACCTCAGGGTTGTGACAGAGTGGTTCAAGAAGCATGAGAGCATCATTTCCAAACATAGACTGGACACCAGAGACCAGATCTGAACCACACTGAGCATCTTTGCCATGTGATGGAGAAGACTTTACCCCAGGGACGTGCAGTCAGGGGAGGGGCAGGGGAGGCACATCATGGGAGGAAAAACAAACGAAATAATAAAATAACACAAGTATTAATATTTGTCCTCTGGACTATGATTTTAGTGTAGTTCTTAATGTATTTTGACCATTTTTATAGTAAAAAAAATAGCAGAAAATTCTGTATTTCCTGCTTAAATAAAGAGTGTCCTTCGGAGACGAGAGCTGAGGCACTCTACAGCCCCGGCCTCCAGATTGTGCAATCACTCACAAACTGGATTGAGCACGTGCAAATGACACATGCAAATGACACGTGCAAATGACGCGTGACACTTTTATGGAATAAAAGTATATGTCTTCTTTTCCATGGTGTTCAGTAATGTATGTGTGTTATATTTACATCTTATTGATATGACATAAATCCACAGGGAAAATGTTTGCCTTGAGGCAGGCAGTACCTCTGCCTCAAGGAAGGCGGCGATAGTGAGCAGCCTGATACCTGCCACCAGCCAGGTTACAGTGGACTCTGACCTGTGTGCAAAAAGTAAACACAAGAAGTGTGTTGGGCGACGCTGTAGAGCTTAGCGACAAGCTGTCATTTCTCACCCTGAAAATGGAGGATTTGATTTCTAAACTAAGAAATTTTTCAAAGCTGGACTTTCAGTCAAAGCAAGAAGTCATAAATACTGTGAGACTGACGCCAGAAGTATGAGGTTTGCTTCAAATAAAGGTAAGATATACTGCAATATACAGTGGCACTGGGTGTGTTTTAACATGGTTTTCAGCATCCTATTCACTCCTATTCTCTCATCCTATCCTATTGGCATCCCACTGTATGTTTGTGAATCTGACTTGTGAGTCAGTGCCTCCCCAACGCCAACCCTCCCTGCACGTCACTGCTTTACCCAGTGGCCTGTCTCTTCATCATCAATGCAAGATTTTGGCGAAAATATTCATGCAACTATAGACAAAAACAAGTGTTGTGACATTTGTTGTGACATTGTTAAATCATTGCGTGACATAAACAACGCCACAGCTTATGTGTCCTTTAATCAAAGCTAAAGTCACCCCAATGAAATATTGTGTGTGGGACTTTTTTTTT
Organism: Maxillicosta whitleyi; assembly: GCA_029822895.1. Taxonomy (NCBI): domain Eukaryota; kingdom Metazoa; phylum Chordata; class Actinopteri; order Perciformes; family Neosebastidae; genus Maxillicosta; species Maxillicosta whitleyi. The sequence continues at coordinate 7,339,094 of JAPSES010000081.1, read as the reverse complement.
GGCCAAGCTGTGTATAAACTTCAACTCTTACCCTGTGGTCACCCTCATAAATTTCATGCTCTTTCTGTTGTTGCTACAGCCGTGGTCACTGCTCTTTTTCTTCATTACAGCCCGAGGGACACTGCAATTAGTTGACTTATCTGGGGGAAAAAAAAGGAAAAGCATCTGACACCACACTTAATTCATTAACCGTTATAATTGGTTTATTTTATTACCAACAACATATGATTCCTGTGGTGTAAAACCACTTGATTTGGGTGGAAAGTCATGAGGATATATCCACAAGACAAATGAAAAGTATCTGACAGCATTCTCCTCTACAGAGCTATACAATTTTAGACCCACTGCCACAAACTGCTCTGTGGTATGAAACACCTTCCAAAACCAAATATCATTCCAAACATCGCAAGTGTATCCCTCAAAAAATGAACTTGCCAAGCCAAAGGCAACCACTTCCTCCAAACGCAGTACGGGTTTAAACTGGGCCTTGGGAGTGGTCTGAAAATAGAATATTTTTAAACTAAACTGCTTGTACAGACAGTAATCTTACTCCACTAATGTTTAGTGGAATTCTCATGAAGATAAACTTGGTATGTCACTGTTTGGAAAGGAATTTGGGTGAACAAGAGAAAAATAAAAACAGGGAGGTGACATGAGAGGCTTTCTGTCTATTGTTTTTTTTTTTTCATGCTGACATAAATCTTGACATTGCAATTTGCTGCTGTACACAGTGTGACTGAGGATTAAAACCAAACACTTCATCCTTGTTTCGGAATAAAACAATGACATTTTACTGAGCACAGTAACTCTGCCCTAATAGTGTCTTATTATTGTGCTCAAAGTGTTGCAGCTATTAAGGGTTAGATCTACATTATAAAGCTGTTTATACAAACCCTAATGGATGTTCCTCATTGCTAATGTGTATCAATACTCAGTATCTGATTACATATCAATAAAGATAATACACAGCATCTTATGTAGGACGACGATTTTAAAAACAACACATTTACTTAGGCGTGTTTACCTTGCATAGCCGATGATGTCTGCTGTTCTAACATTTGTATCATTCTTTTCACATCTGAGCTGCCACTCTGTTGACAGTTGCCTTGATCTGATTTGTCACACCTTAAAAGATCATCTGAATGTTGAGACATGGCCTGGGCTTCTCTGTTGGCTGCTGCAAACAAAGGGGATATTTGTTTTCAAAAAAACACCAACATATGTAATGGATTATTTAACATAATAAATAATAAAATAGTAATATTTTAGGTATTCTGTAGACTGTCTGTGCGCTCATATTATTATGTTTGCACTGTATCTGGTGTAACAAAGACGAACAAGAATAATGATAGTGTATTATTAATGCAGTATGTAATGATCTCCAGGATGTAATAATAGTATGTTTGCTACCTGGTGGGTAAGAATCCAAAGGATGGACTTCTGTTCCTCCATGTGTCTCAACTTTGTTCCTGGAGGATTGGGTGGAACTGTTTGTTTCTTGGCTGCGTTGCTGCTGGATCAAACCCCCTCTCTGCTCAGTGCAGTCCTCTGTGAGCAGGTCCTGATGATCCCTGAGGAACCGTTGCAGCTTTTCAATGTAATGGTTCAGCTCCGGGTCCCACTGTGACTGTGTTGACGGCTGTGTCACCGGACTTGGTGTACTGGCTGTATTTGACAAATCCCAAATCCTCCCCTCACCGACACCGACACTCCTCGTCTTTATGGGATCGGGTAAATGTGACGGTCCAGATGCCATGTTTCGTGTTTTCAGTCCAACTAGGTAATTCTCATAAATGTTTGTGAATCCAACACCAGTGTCCCGGGTTGTCACACTCCCAGTGTTTAGTGACGGCTTTAAGGGACTTCCTATGACGATGGTGGTCCCTACACCGACTGTGCGGGTCTTTGGAGTACATTTAACATCTCTGACCCCATTTCCGACAGACACCGTCCTAGTAACAGTCTGAGGAGTATTGGTGTGCTTGTCTTGGGTGCTGAGGATAGTATTTGTGCTGGAGTCTGTGTTAAAGGCCTGTCTGGTATTTGTAAAGCGAGACACTGAACTGCACACAGTGTTGGTACGCTGAGAGGCTGTTTGTGGTGCTGCCATGATGCCCAGGTCTATGCCTTTGACTGGATCTGTGGCTACACCATGAGAAACAACTTCCTTTGTCTCTGAGACAATCACATTGACGGAACAGTCTCCACAAGCCACTGAGCGATACTCAGACGCTATTTTTTTAATAACCAGATTCTCCTTTGGCACCTCTGTGTTGGTTTCTGCGTCACGTACTTTTATATGTGAGCCAACTCCTTGTGAAGTTGTAAAAACCTGGACTCCCACACTCTTTTCTCTGGTCTCTACTTGCTCTCTGACCACCCAGTGGGTCATGGGCACATCTGGTCCAATGCTAACATTTCTGAGCTCAGACCTACAACAAGATACTCCCACAGTCTTCATCTCTGTCTCTATGCCTGTGCTGGCATCTCGGAGCTCGATGTGATTACCCACTCCCTGGCTTTTGGTGTGAGGTTTGGCCTCAGTGCTTGTACTTGCAGTAGATGGTGTAGCAGTAGATGCTTTATCAGCTCGGTTTCTCGCTCCTGCAGCCTGGAGCTCCAATTTCAGTCGGCTCATCTCTGTCTGGAGAGTTGATTCTTTCAACTCTGCTTCTAGGCAACACATTTTCTCCTTTAAGGAACCAATTATTAGTTGTTGGGCATCAAGCTCAGCATCCCTCTCTGTGTAAATTCCAAGATTATCTTCACAGACCTGTGTTGCAATGGACCTCATCCCCTTCTGTTCAGTGTACGCATATTTATTTTCCTTTTTTCGATTAGACTTCATATCTATATCTTCATCAGTTCCAACTGCCACTGACCTGGTAGAAATGCTATGTAAAGAACTTTTTCCATGTAATCCTTGCAAGTGTCCACCCTTGATTGTTCTTTCCAGCGCTTGCATCTCTTTGGTTAGTTGCCTGAACTCTTTGAAGTTAATGCAGTCAGTCTGCACTGTATCTTCAAGCTCTTCAGTACTGACATTTACATCCTCACTATCATTCTGGTTCTTAAGCTCACAAACCAGTAGTCTCTTTTCCTCTTGAAGAACTGAAATCTTTACTTGTAAGACAGGGATGATTTTAACCTGCTCCTCTAACTCCTTCAGCCTCTGCAAAGCGACAACCATTTGATCACGAACATGCTGCAGGTGCATGGAGCCGAGACTTGTAACTGGGGTGGATCTACCGGAGCTCTGCGGACTTAACTTCAGACTCCCTGTGCTGCCTCTACTGCCCAGCGAAGCGTTCAGGTGGGCATGAATATCACCACTACTGCCAGCAGGCTTGTTCCCATTGTTGTTTTGATTATATGCACCCAAGCCAGTGAAAGGGGAGAGTGATCCGGGCGAACTTACTCCTCCGAAACTGGCCAGTCGTCGTCGTGGAAGGGGCTGAGGTGGAGGCTGGCTGACTGCCTCCTGTTGTAAATGTCTGTGGGTCGCTACAATGTTCTTTTCATCCAGAGAACTTTGTTTCTGTAAAATGTGAGATCTTGCAGGAGGCTGAGGCTTTGACTCAGTGTGGGAGGTGGTGGGACCTTCATTCCTGGAGGATTTGTTATCCAAGGAGGAACTGTGGGATGGAGGAAGCGGAGGCCGTCCTCGTGTGCTAGACATGGCCAGTAATCTGCTGTCATCACTGCTCGATAAAAGTGACTCTGCAGAGTGCCACTGGCTTGATGAAGTATCATTGAGTGTTGGTTCGACATTATTCAAGGCCACTCTGGGCCTCCTCTTAAGGCTTAATCGCTTAATGGTGGTGCTGGTTTGTAAACTGTCCACGCACTTGAAGTAGTCCAAGTTTGACTGAAAACTGTAGTTAGAGTCCAAGTATTTAGGAAGACTGTCTTCAGTGTTTTGACCTGTTGGGACCAAAATTAGAAAAAAACCACAGTGTTTCACTCTTGTAGATTAAAAAAAAATCTCTAGGATAGTTAGTGATGTAATGTCATCAACTGTCACACTGATTAGTTGTATTTAGAAAAATACTTAATTGTGAAAACCAAAATCTACTGACTGTAAACTAAATAAAACACATCAAATTAACGTTTAACCTAGCCTAAAGTTATTTTAAAATGTGTAACAAAACATGCAAATAAGTTATATAAAAAGCATCTACAAAATGTAACAGAAAACCAATCTGTACGGCCTTTCCTCCGTATAGCTCTACCTTACCTTAGATATATGTGCCCATCAGAGACAATTTCTAGATGAGTCTAAATCACTGCTTCTCTCCCCTCAAAATACTTTTGACTATAATCTCTCAGAGCCCGTCCCACAATGAGAGGAGGGACAGAGGCGGATTTACCAATCGAGTAGACACTGTTTTCAGAAGCAGCTTCTCTCCAAATGGTATGTCTCTCTACATAGACTGGACCCACTCTATAATTACTCTTCAACTCTCCCTCAAAATGCCCAACCATACTCTCTTGGCAGGTTCCCTCAACCACAGACATCTTCCTGGTATTTTAACCATGAGTGAAAAAAACAAAACAAAACAAAAAAAACACCAGGAAACATTTCCATTTTTCCGCTGATACTAAAACATAATATGTTTTTTATAAACCAAATGTGTATACATGTTAAGTTGGTCTAAGTGTAAAGAACATTTCTTAACAACATAAAGTTTTTATATTCAAGTCACAATAAACAGTATTTCTTAACAAAACAAATGACACGTTAACACACACACAAACAGAGCTGAAGTTGTATAAATTCCAATTAGAAGTAATAATAGTAGTTACCTGGCATATTTCTCAAGACGAAACTGCCTTGGGCTTTGAGTATGTTTCACAAATTATTAATAACGGAGTGATCCCTTTATATCCAGTGGAAACACAAAATAAACCTGTGAACAGAAAAATATATCGGGTAAAAAAATCGTCACATCTTGTTCTACTGCATTTGTTCAGTCTGTTTCCATGTCAGGTCCAGCAGTCAATAGCAGCTAACCCCACAATGCTTACACAAAGGAAATGTAATACCAGGACATATTATAGTTAATTCTGCAAAGTACAGTTAGCAAAAGGCTGAGCCTCAGCGCATATCAGTGACTCTGCACTACACTGCTGTATCATTTTATCTTCAGTAAGCACCTTCTGTTCTCAGCATGTGAAGGTCTTAAGGAGACTCTCTTGCTAAGAATGTACATAAGCTCACTTTCACTATCAAATATTGCAACTGCTTTCAGTACATGTGCTTACTCACAGAGAGAGAAATATTACCATAAATATATTGCACCATAACTATAATGATGGCTAAGGGAATTTAGTTTGTTTTTCATTTGAAACCAATTAGATACGATAAGAAGACATGAAGCCCCAGGCAACAAATTGAATAACTTTTGCAACTTCACTTAAGACATCCATAGTGACTGAAAAGTATAACTTGTCTTGCTCTCAGGTGTAACTACATATTTAAAAGAGTGCAGTAAAGGCACAAAAAATGTAAAATGTAAAAGTACAGTGTTTAACAAATGTATTAGTGCACCTTTCCCTATTTGTCTCCCAGACCATCCAGCAACATGAAATGTTTTAACATGAATGGATTAGAGCGGACTTAATTGGGTTTTCTGAGAAGTCAGAAATTAAACATTACATTCAACCACTAAAACAATTTTTCAGTTCAGGAATAAAAGTAGCTAAATAACTACAATTTGACAATTTAATCTAGAAGTAGAAATAATAATTTGGTTTATTAATTCTTCTGACTTTACTTTCTGATTTTTTTTTTTTTATATGCATGCTTAATAGAAACATAATAAAATATAGAATGTACCATCACTGTTAACTTAGGGTGGCTGTGGTATAGGCTAAACCTCATATTGGGTGGTGGCCTAATAAATTTGATAAGCACTGTACATGGACCTGGCCAAGCAAGTAATGGAGTGAGAAAGCACTGTAGAGCAATACTAATCATCTGTTATATCTAAAAATTAATTTAGCAGCAACTATAATAGCTCAACTTGCAGGTCTAACCAAGTACTTTAACATTCCATTAAGGAATAGTAACCAAATGTTTCATAAAAACATGAATTAATCATCATCGCCAAAGTAATGGAGTGAGGAAAAATATACAACTATTCAAGGTTTGGAAAAAAATTCCAAAAAGTGCTGTTCCACATGGAAAGTGCAAATGTTTAGCATACCACACATTCCATAATATACGACAATGCATCATACCCAAAATAAAGCTAATATCAGTTTATTTTTAGTTTTGAAAGACATCAATTCATGGTAATGGAATGAAAATCCAAAAAAGGTAACAGTGACGTGTTTGTTCAGTGTGATGCACCAGAATACTGATCAAAAATGTATTAAAATACTGATAAAATGATCAGTCTTTGGCAACATATTTATTACTATAGATAATACACATCTTTCTGCTGCCTTTTAAAATAAATAACATTCAAAATCATTTTAGTATTTGATTATTATAGAACACAAGATTACACACTGGCACATATTGAACATATTTACTTACACATTGTTATTTACATTCTGAATGTATGCTGTATATATTAATGTACATCCTTTACTGTTCTTAACCTACATTGTATTCTCAAATATTTTCTTATATCTGGTTGTAATTCAGGTACAAATTAAATAAACCCAGTTTTAGAAACTACAGATAATATTTATAATATATTTTTTTTATTATATTTTTATTTTATTTTTATTATAATATTTTTGATTACTCAACATGAAGAACATATATGTTTTTCATGTTGAGTAATCAAAAATATTATTTTAGAGGAAAAACAAAAGAAATTGACTCTGATGCTCACTTTCACTCGGCCAGGCCCACATATGGAACAAATATAGAGGACACAAACAGAAGGGAAAAAAGACAAATATGAGGTAATTTAGCTACATTTTCTTATTTTACGTCACCATTTGGAGGTTGAAGCCCCACATATATTTACCATATATGTCAGTGTACTCATAACTAAAGGAAATAGTATAAAACAGGCGACTATTATGACCAATACAGTCTGAGTACTGGGTGTAGCTTAAGCCTGACGCCTTGTGGTCTTTCTGACATTAGACTATGATACTGGTGCAAAAGGTGAATGTATGGTGATGTAGATAAAAGGGTCAGTGCGCGCGCATTCACCTGTTAGCCCCGTTAGCTACTTGCCAGTGAAAGTCAACTCACCTGTAGGAGAGGAAACACAACACCTACAATGTGCTCTGTTGATGTAGAAAGTAATAACAATAATAAAAAAAAGTATTGTCACACAGTAGCTTTCGTTCGGGGAGGTCGAACAGCGTTTCTGTCGATAATAAACCGACAGTGCGTTCACTTTGACTTCGTTCTCGTGCTTTATTTTTGGTCAGAGAAACGCCATTCCTGTGGAGAAAGAAGTTTTGTCCCTGCAGTAGCTAGAGCATGGACGCGCATGCGCACAGAGCTGTCAGCGTGCACAGCAGGTGTTGGAGCCGGAGTCAGGTAATCCTCTGAAATATTCATGTCTGCTCATTTATTCAATTTATCACTCGACAACTCGGACTATACTCCCGTGACTGAAGTTTTTCAAGTTTCTTCAAGTCACTATAGCTCGAGTTTCGACTAATTACCCACGAACATTTAGCTATTTGTTGATATTTTTTGTTTTCTTAAAAGACGTTTATTTTTTACTTATTGTTTTTACTTTTTTTTTTTTTTTTTTTTTTTTTTTTTAGAAATATCCATATTTACTCTTTAACTTAATAATTTAGAATTAAGACTGTCATTTCTCTGTGACAAGCTGCTAAGATGTTTATTAGTTACATAAACAACCGGTTAAGTGAGCAGTATATATTGACAGAATCCTTTTCTTTCTGTCTTTGTCTAAAAATTAATTCATGATCAACAGTTAAATTACAGCGACATCATGTGGACACAATGGATAATAAAATCTTCAGACTTCACCTCAATGGGCAGGATCTGTAATGGTTATTATTACTAACTGAAGTGAATGAAAGTTAGTTGCGTAAGGACTAGCATGCACGTGTGTGAGTGAAAGGGGTCCAGGTGAAGGAGGTTATGTGAAGTATTTGGGGTCAACTGTGCAGAGCAATGGGAGATTGTTATGGAAGTGAAGGGGAGAAAACAGGCAGGGTGGAATTAGTGGAGAAAAGTGTTAGGAGTGATGTGACTAAAGAGGATTTTTTTTTGGTAATAGTTATTGTATTGGTATTTTTTGTGTATATTCTATTCAGTGTTTAGTCTCTGTTTCCTGAGGTTCTTTCAATAAAGTTCTATCTAATTTAATCTAATCTGACATACAATACCATACAATACCATACCAACTTTATTTATAAAGCACTAAAGACTTTACAGTTGGCCAAAGTGCCGTACACAAATCATAAAACAAGTGAAACAGTGATAACACAAAGTCGGCTAAGTACAATAAAATATACTATCATAAAAACCACATAGGAAATCTAAAGAAACATGTCACTCATTGATTAACTCATAAAGACTGAAACATGCACTGGCAACCAAAATCATTTACTCATATAAAAAGTTAAATAACTGTTGATCCACTAATCATATAAATATGTGTAAATATCTGGTGTAAAATGCAGTTTGTCATCTTTTCATTTCATCACATATGAGCTATTTGGATGTTCAAAGATTCCGTAGTTACAGTGGAAACACCATCATCTTCTACAACATTGATTCACCAGTAAAACACATGAAGTTGTATCAATAATAGTGGCTGGTTTTATGTTCAGTTAATGATATATTTTCCAGGAAAAAAATCACTTTCCTCCATTTTTTTCCCCAGTTTTTGATATAATAACCCTCAACTTTAATTTGAGCTTTTATGGACATCAATCGTGATGAGTCAACTAAATATAGAAAAATACCTGATGTTCACTTAAGAATGCAAAAATACTGAGCATAATATTAGAATAAATAGTGATAAATAATTTAAGAAAAGTTAAAAATAGAGAAAAGACTATATGGAATTGCCACAAATTAGCATTGGGTCTTTATTGGTTAAAAACCAATGAGGAAAAGTTCATTTTTGAGGTGATTTAAAAGAGACTGAGCCTGATTTTCTTTGGGAAATGACAAGGATGGACAGGATTATGACCAAGCACATCAAAGGGATAACTCAGGTTGGACATTGTGGGGACGAAGTGAGAGAGGCATGTGCAGAGGAGGTAGAAGGTAGAAGGATAATGAAGATGGAGCTACTATAGGCAGGAGGCAAAGAGGAGATTTATGAATGTGGTGAAGGAGGACATGCAGGTAGAAGATGCAGAGGATCAGGGTCAAATGGAAGCAGATGATTTGTGGCGACTCCTAAAGAGAGCAGCTGTAAGTAGTAGTAGTAGTAGTAGATATGTGTGTGTTTTTAATTTTACTACAAACGTCTAAAAGTTAAACTTAGAGTCTGTGGTTTTTGTTTTGTAATATTATAGCTCTAACACACTGGTTTTACTGAAAATCCCACATGCAACTGATATTCAAGAAACATGCGATTAAACATCAACTCATACTGGAGACTATTAGTACAAGTTCAAAGTTCACCTTTAACCACCCGTTACAAAACAGAACATACACACACATTGTGTTGTTGTGTGAAGTTCTGTAATCTGGTGTCTGTGTTGCAGACAGGTGAGGCAATAACTGATCACATGAATGCAGAGACTGAAAGGCAGCAGCACCCTCTGTTTGTCTATTACCTGTTGATTGTGCTGCATTTGTGAAATGAATGGTGTTATCTAAACACAAATAGGGTAGGCAAGGACAACAGCTCCCATGATCTGGACTTTAAACGTCTTTAAGATCATGCAGTGAGGGCATGTTTGGGCAGATTAGATGATTTTTTTCTTTTTCAGGCATGAGGCTGTTTCCTTAAGGTTTCAATTTGAGGTTTTTAATTTGACACTTTCTATGCAGGAAAAAGGTAAATTCTAATCTTTATTTTTGTATGACTTGGTTGGAAAAACAACCTTTTTGCTATACCTTTGTTGGTGGCAAAGAATTTATTGACGCTGAGCTGTAGAAAAACTGTTTCTCTTCAAATGTTCCTCATGCATTTATGTGTAACATCACATCGCTGTGGTTGTTCATTTCACTCACTCGACTGCTTATTATAATTTTTCCACCTCACAGATCGTATAAGTGCTGACTAAGGAAAAGAACTAAACAAACACAGTTAATAGACAAACCCAGTGAATGCAGTTTGTGTTATTGTTCTTTTAAAACAAACTTAAAACCTCACTATCTGTGAACTTTGCTCTTTTTAACCCAGATGTTGTTAAACCGCCCTCCTCCGACTGTGGTGAAGAACACTTGTGATTGGTTGGAAGAGTTGCACACCCCTGTCCTTTCCCATATCTCAGTTCTAGAGTTCACTTTTTAAACTTTGGGCCTTCGCTCACCTATTTCACTTCAGGCAGCAGGAGCCAGTGCCAGTCCCACACCTGACAGCAGCATGTCTGAAAAAGGAGCCTTCGATACCAACGTGCTGACCCTCACCAGGTTTGTTCTGGAGGAGGGCAGGAAGGCCCAGGGAACAGGCGAGCTGACGAACCTGATAAACTCCATCTGCACGGCCGTCAAAGCCATCTCCACTGCTGTCAGGAAGGCTGGGATCGCTAACCTGTGAGTATTATAATGATTATTATATTTGATTGCTCTGCATTCTGTCTTTTTATTGAGCTGATGAAAAAAATAGGTTTCTCCGTGGAGATCAATAAAGTTAACCTGTATCTGTATAATTTATTAAATGTTTGTTTGTTTTTTACATGGCAATAACAGAAGGAAGCATCTGAATGTTTGGGAAGAGGTTATTGAGTGAGGAACATGAATGCAATATGTAATTTACTAGCGAACCATAACAATATACAGTATGTGTAGTATTTGTAAAATATTTCCTACACTGTAAATTATTTGTTTCTTACCAGGATAAAAAAAAAAAAGTTAGATAATTCATCTTGTTTTAAGAGTTAATTTGTCATTTTAAGTGTTCATACATCTGTAGACATGCTTAGATTTAATAATCTTAATTTAAAAATCTTGTCAAGTCAAATTATCTTGCTGCATGGACCTTTTTTTGTATTTTTTATTTTTACAGTGTACCTTATTGTGCATGAAAATGTACTTGTTTGGGTTCAGACATGTTTATTTTAACTCATGAAGCCCCAAACATCCATCATCAACCAAAAAGCATCTACTGATCTAAACTGTTGGTTCATTAATCCTATCAATACATGTAAATAATTAGTGTAAAATACAGTTTGTCATATTTTCATGGTCGTCAGATGTGACCCCTTTGGACGTTCAGACGCTCTGTAGTGAACGTGTAAACAGTGTCATCTTCTACAACATTGATTCACCAGTAAAACCCATGGAGTTGGATCAATGACAGTGGATGGACACACTGGGTTTATCTCCAGTTAATGCTGTGTTTTATGGAAAAAGTTATGACTTTACTCTGAGCTTTTATGAGCATCATGATCAGTCAATAAAACGTAGTTAAATAAATGGTTTTCACTGGGAAAAAATGCAAAATTTAGGAGGTAATCTTATAAGAAGCGGTGATAAATCACTTAGGAAAGGATAAATAGGGAGAAAAATTCATTTGAGAACTGCCACGAAAGTCACACTGGGGTCTTATGGGTAAAGTTTAACCTATATTCTCAGGTCAAAGGTACGCTGCTGACATGCTGTGTACACTCCCCACAGCAGAGGTCAAGAAAACGTTGAGCTTTTCAAACCTTTCCCACTGTTCGTTTTCAGCAAAACAACATTTTTTTTTTTTTTTTTACAAAAACCCTGAGAACAGCTTTTATTTCTCTCCTCAATTCAAAGTTATGGCATTGCTGGAAGCACCAATGTAACAGGGGACCAAGTGAAGAAGCTGGACGTTCTGTCCAATGACCTGGTCATCAACATGATCAAGTCCTCGTTTTCCTCCTGCGTGCTGGTGTCAGAGGAGGATGAGAAGGCCATCATTGTGGAACCAGACAAGAGAGTAAGTGCAGCCGGGCAGAGCATATACTTCTGTTCAAGTACATTTTGTGTTTAGATTACAGGTTTTCACAGGTTTTTCTGATAATAATGAACCATTTTCTTGTAACTGACAGGGAAAGTACATCGTGTGCTTTGATCCACTGGACGGCTCCTCAAATATTGACTGCCTGGTCTCCATTGGAACAATCTTTGCTATCTACAAAAAAGTGAGTGCTTCTAATCCAGTAGAAGAGATTTTTATTACCATAGTACATTAGCAGTAAAAGTGGGAACGCTATGTCTAGTATCCTATTTGTTTTAATTTAATATCCTTTGTTTTTCTTACCAGAAGCCTTTGCAAATTAGTATAGTAGAAAAAGTATGAAATATGAATATGAACTCCTGATCTGCTGTATTCTATTCAGCAACATAGCTCCCAGAGTGATGAATGTATAATACTGAAATAAAATAAAATGAGATGCACAGTAATACATAGTACAATATGCAGTGAAATACATTTTTGCACCTGCAGGTAATGATAATATATAGAGTAACAAGTGGTGCCAGGCACAACAAACCCCGCCCCTCGCATGTATTGTAACTTATTTTGGCATCACTCCAGCTGATGTCATCATGTCTATGTGTGTGTGCTGATGTCAGCATATCAACTGCCTCTATATATGTGCCAAGTTTGAACTAAATTGAAACAAAATTGATGTTTTTTATAGACATTTAAGGTTTCACCCCTAAGTAAATGGAAAAAAAAAAAAAGATTTTAGAAATCCCTAAAAAATTAAAAAATTTAACTTTAACCTACCTTTGCCAAAATATAGTCACATCTGCTCTGGGTCACTGCCAATTTATAAACCCAATTTGGTATGAATTCAATCTATAATTTTGCTGCTAGAGTGTTGACAATGAAAGAAACAAACAAACCGAACTAAAATCAAAACCCTTTGCCCCCCCCCCCTTTCAGGTGACTGGGTAATAATTACACACACAAGATAAAAAATAAAAAGGAAATGTAAACTTAATAGGTCTTGTATATACATTATGTAATTATTTCTCTTCTACAGAGCACGGATGATGAGCCCACTGAGAGTGATGCCCTGCAGCCTGGAAGAAACATTGTGGCGGCTGGTTACGCTCTGTACGGCAGCGCCACCATGATGGTTCTGTCCACCGGTCAAGGAGTCAACTGCTTCATGCTCGACCCTGTAAGACACAGATTTACTTCACCAGATCTATTACATGTATTACCTTTTGTCATCATATGTTTTCTATAAGCTACTTGTGTATTTGTTCAGGCCATCGGTGAGTTCATCTTGGTAGACCGAAACGTAAGGATCAAGAAAAAGGGCAAAATCTACAGTTTGAATGAGGGATACGCACAGCATTTTTATCCAGATGTGACAGAGTACCTGCAAAAGAAGAAATATCCAGAGGTAAAATACGATAGTAGATCAGTTTTTACACTAAGTTACTGGATTGTAATTATTATAAAATATTATGACACGGTACTGTTTGTGTTTCCAGGATGGCTCTGCTCCTTACGGTAGCCGATATGTAGGTTCAATGGTAGCTGATGTTCATCGTACTTTGGTGTACGGAGGGATCTTCTTATATCCTGCCAATGTAAAAAGTCCCAAAGGCAAGGTAAGCAGGTGGAGAACCCTTATCTTATCTTATCTTATCTTATTACCTTCGCGGAGGAGGTTATGTTTTTGCTGGCATTTGTTTGTCTGTCTGTTTGACTGTTAGCAACATAACTCAAAAATTTATGGACGGATTTTGATGAAATTTTCAGGATTTGTTGGCAATGGCACAAGGAAGAAATGATTAACTTTTGGGGGTG